>ONZH01022890.1:0-500171 GCA_900303285.1 Rhinella marina
CTATTATTAGGCAATTGTGGCAATTGTGAAAACTGTAGGATTTTATGGATTTTGTTTAAATATTGATATGGAAAATGAGAAATATCACAAAAATTCTCTAAAAATAAGTTTAACATAAAAACATGATTTAAACAATAGATACTTTTCTTATGACACATTCACTTTAAATCCTGCTGTGAGACTGCTTAATGCCAGTTATTGTAGTTTTATCCTGGTACCTGTATGTGTTAGCTTACTTTGCATATAATGAGTATTCTTGTGCTTTTGCCCAGCTTGTTTACCTGATTACTCTTTATCGTTTCACCTCAGACTGTTTAATGACTATTCTCCTGCCTTTGAATCTCTCTCTGTAAAGCCTCATTCACACATCAGTGTTTTGGTCAGTGATTTCCATCAATGATTTTGAGTCAAAACCAGGTGCAGCTCTAAACACAGGACAGGAGCAGATCTTTCCCTTATACCTTATGTCTTTGGAGGCTCCAATCCTAGTTTTGGCTCGCAATCACTGATGGAAATCATTGACTCACTGACCAAGGGTGTGAATGAGGCATAACTTTGTTTCTCTTGGTTCTGACTCGGCTTGTTTTTGTTATGGCTATTGGATACTGTTTTGCCTTTGATGGTTGATTGCTCTGTTTTTGACCCCACCTTGCTTAGGTGCTGCACCCGCTATTAATTGCTGTATCTGAGGGGTAAAGTGTTTGTGGGAACTGACCGGTGGCTATTTCACTTTAGGTAGGGCCCCTGTAGTAATAGGGTTGTTGAAGGCAAATTTAGCAGTTCTTGTTCTGGATCAGGCAGCTGGAGCCAAGTCTGTCACAGTGTAACCATATTCTGACACCGATAACTATTTCCATCAGTAGAACTCTGACAGTTTATTCTTTGTAAAACGCGTTGTAGTGTTTATTCGTACCATTTTGGGGAACCTGCGACTTTTTGATCACTTTTTTATTCGATTTGTTGGTTGGAGAGGTGACAAAAAAAAACCTCACCAAGTGGAGTAAAAATGTTTGTATTTTAAAACTTTGGACATCTTTGGATGAGGCGACACCAATTATGTTTTAATATTTTTTTTTACTTGGTTTTATATTCAAATTTGGAAAATGGGGGGGGGGGTAATTTAATACTTATACAAACAATTTCTTACTTTGAGTCCACCAGGGGACCTGAACATGCAATCAGTGGATTGCTTATACCAGGGGTGCACAATCTTTCCTGGTCAGGGGGTTACACTGTCATACTGAACCACTCAGAAGGGTCACAATAAGGCCGGAACTACATGGAAACATGTATCACGCAACTGCAAGTCTCAGAATAGTCACCAAACCAAAATAACTTGCTGTTGCATGACTGTTTTAGCTGTTAAAAAAAAAAGGAGCTAAGTTACAGAAAGGTCACAGTAAAATCACAGTTTCACCCAACTTGCACTATGGTCTGCGTTTTTCGATGACGGTAAAATTGCTTGAGACTTGGCACATGCAATTCAACATGGCAGCCTTCACACTGCTTGACATGTCACCATTTAGCTCCAGCCTAAAATGTAATAACATTTGAAACATTTCCGGCATGTCACAAGCATAAGGACCTAAGTTATCATAAATATACACCAGTTTTCTGGTGCGAAAAAAATCTATCAGCCACATCTATTATCTTTTATGCCAGTTTCCCAGTGTAAAAGAACACTGAAATCAAAGCCAGCCTGGGGCTTGTGTAGATATCAGTATAGATGCATGGGCTGCCGGCTACCTCATCATAAATTCTACCCAGCCTCCGGCAGTGCATATGCCGCTGGTCTATGATAAATGTGCCCCTGTGTCTTAAAAGGCGTTGGTCACCAGGTACCTCCGTATGCAACTGTTTACATAGACACATAACTCTGGTTTCCCTGATGAAAGCGCTGATTTTTTTGGGGGGGTTCTGTTGATCCAAGTGTCCGTTTCCGAGGTATGATACTTTTAATATGCAAATTAGGTGCAACCATTCCTTTTATTGCACCCATGCTCCCTCACTAATTTGATTAACAGGGCGAGGTAGTGACAAAGCAGCAAGCGAGGGGCTGGACACAGAACTGAGTGGAGTTTGGGTGAAACAAGGGCAACAATGACACCCTCATTGCACCAAAGGCCTAATTTGCACATTAAGAAAAAGTATCATAACTTGGGAACAGAGCCCCGGATCAACAAAAGAAAAACTGTGTCTTGATCAGGTGATCCACAGCTATGTGTCTATGCAAACAGTTGGACAGGGAGGTCTCTGGTGACTGATTCCCTTTATATGTCTCATAGGTGCAGGTTCCGCTTCCAGGACACTCACCTATTGGGTTGATGGCATTCCCTTCTCCCCCAGTAAACACTCCAGAGAGTAGGAGAACAGACATGCATGTGGCTGTCTTAAACATAGATTATGGTAACTGCTTAGCATTTCACAACTACTACAAACTACAATGGAGAGAGCTGCATGCATAGATATCTACTTCTAACAGAGTGTCAGTGGACCCACATTCTCACATTCTGTGCCTTCTCCTGAGTTGTGTGCAACTCATTTTCTCTTTGATATAGAAACTAAACATGAGTAGCCACACAAACATGCTTTGCTGTCTGAATATGGTTGGGGGGGCCACACTGAATGGCATTGTGGGCTGCAGGTTGTGCACCCCTAGCTTATACCACAGGCTGAAATACTTTACTATTGCAGTCTATAGTGATTGTGCCACCTTTCTTTTAAGCCACAGACAGGGCTTAAAAGTAGCATTAGCATGGTAGGCCTTGGAGCCTTTACAAGCCCCTAGGCTACCATGCCTACTGATTGGCACTTCACAATTTTGCCACAGGAGTCCATCAGGGGTCAGAGGGAGTCCTTTCTCTCTGACTAAATGCTTAGGTGCTGTATCCACTAATAATTGCTGTATCTGAGGGCTTAAATGTTCGTGATTGGAGTTAGTGCCGATCATGGTCAGTGGCTGCAGGTGTCTGTTGTATAACATGATAGCCACCCTCTAGCTATGAAGTTGGCAACATATTTAAACTCTCAAGGGCCAAGGGTTGGCCCCCTCTTACCAAGGGCACAGTCTGCCTCAATGGCAGGTATACGACTGGATTTTTAACAAAGTTCATAACACAGCAGGAGGAGACACTGAGCACAGGAGAAAGCAACTCCTTGAATAAAAAGAATATGAAAGATATTTGGCAAAGCCAATTAAACATAGTACTGCTAACGGTTCTGTGAATCTTGCTAATATAAAAAAGGTTCAGGAATTTACAGTATATGGATGTGAAGTTTCCAGCTCTGCCTTGATATTCATTTTTTTTTGCAGAGGCGAATATACACATTATTACACAAATTTTATTACAAATTTGTTAACATATAAGTTTTTAAGCCACTCTGAACCAACAATTTTTGTTGCACTGGAAAATCAAAGTCGACACATCTTCTATTTTTACATTACCAGTCAAATTAACAACCGGTACTTGTAAGTACCTCAAGGCCATGTCACTGTAAGAGATTTATACTAGGTATCCCAGGATGCACTTGAGTGGTTCACTATATTATAAATATATGATTAATGCCTGGGTTAAGCAGACTACCACTTCACATTATGGATCTGCACTACTGCTTGTCTTTGTGTATGTATGTAGAGCTATATATACCGTATATATATATATATATATATATATATATATATATATATATATATATAATGTGTGTGTGTTGAATTTAATGCATGTGCAGTTTACGTCACTTCCGGAACAAATGAGGGGCAACCCACTGCAGATCACCTCTTAGAAAACATGGAACAAAATGAAAACTCTGAAAGGACTTTAAGAGTTAACGAATAACTCACAATTCCAGCAAGGAAAATCTTATATTACCAAAGGCAACAACAAGGTATCACCTATATTAGCCAACTGCTAAACTTTCCACAAAAACAGATGCTCACCTTTACTGAATTACAAACCAAATTCCCAGATATCACTTTCCCTTTCTTCCATTTTCTGCAAACCCAGAGCTATTTGGGAGAGGTCGTGAGGAAAATGTCCCCATGAGAGTGGCCTGGTCGACATCTTTCAACACGCACTTCATTAACGCCATCCTTCGAAAAGCCCTTTCCCTCTTCCAGATATACCAAAATGCTGCTCAAGATTACACATAGAGTTTACTTGACACAACTACGGGGATATATAATGGGATTATACACATCTTCTCAATGCTTCAAATGTGGCAAACCTGAAGCTCCTCATTACCACTGCATTTGGAAATGCCCCCAGATACAAGCTTTCTGGACCAAAACACATACCTTTGCTACCAAAAATCTCGTACCATATGCCCCCTTTGATTCCACAAGGGCTGTATGTAGCTTTATATACAAACATAAACATAATATCCTAAGGGAACACCATAAAATCCTATATTTCGTAGCAGCCACTGCCCATAAAGCTATCCTGCAAGTCTGAAAGCAACCATTACCCACTTCATCAACACTAATCTTAGATAAGCTCTCCTACCTTATGAAAATGGACTGGGTGGAGGCAGATCTCCATAATGAGCGCAAAGTAAAACATTTCTTTTCAGTATGGGAAAAAATCATTACTTTATTGCCCCACACAATCAAATCTAAATTACACACTTGCTTCTCCCTTCCTACCTGGTAACAGAAGAGAATCCTATTGGGAGCTCAACCCATTACACTACTTTGATGATGTGATACCAGGAGGCTATCTCCGCAGTCCACCCAAGTACTTGACGACACTGATGCTCATACGTGTGCCACCCCGAAATATCAAAGGGCATACATTCGAACATAGGAGACAATAAGAGGCAGCTAGCAGCTTAGTGTAACTGCAATTTTATTTTTATTTGTGTAATGTATAGGGGCAGTGATACTGACCATTTTTGTATTATAATTTTAATACTGAAATCATACATTTCTATTAGAAAACTAGCTCTAAAGTGGCACATTTTGAGCCTTAGCAACGCTCCTCTGTCTTCTGTTTACATAACAGTGGAGACTTGCTAAAACTGACTGTGTTATGTAAACAGAAGACAGAGGAGTGTTTCTAAGGCTCAAAATGGGCCACTTTAGAGCTAGTTTTCTAATATAAATGTATGATTTCAGTAATTAAAGTATATTACAAAAATGGTCAGTATTACTGTTCCTATACATTACACAAATAAAAATAAAACGGCAGTTACACTTTAACCTCTTCAACCCCGGGCCTGTTTTCACCTTCCTGCCCAGGCCATCTTTTGCTAATCTGACATGTGTCACTTTATGTGGTAATAACTTTGGAACGCTTTTACTTAACAATCTCAGAATGGCCTGGATTTCTTGTCACATATTGAGCTTCACAACAGTAGTAAATTTGTGGCAAAATATTTCACTTTTATTTCTAAAAAAAAATACCAAATTTGGCAAAATTTTTGAAAAAATTAGCAAATTTCCAAATGTCTATTTTTCTACTTTCAAAATACATAGTAATACCTCCAAAAATAGTTATTGTTTTACATTCCCCATATGTCTACTTTATGTTGGCATCATTTTATAAATGTCATTTTACTTTTTTCGGAAGTTAGAAGACATAGTAGTTTAGAAGCCATTTTTCAAATTTTCAACAAAATTTCCCAAACCATTTTTTAAGCACCAATTCAGATATAAAGTGATCTTGAGGGGCATATGTAATGGAAACCACCCATAAATGACCCCATTTTAGAAACTACACCCCACAAATTATAAAAAACTGATGTTACAAAGTTTGTTAACCCTTGAGGTGTTCCACAAGAATTAAAGGAAAATGGAGGTGAAATTTCAAATTTCACTTTTTTGGTAGATTATTCATGTTAATAATTTTTTTCTTGCAACACAGCAAGGGTTAACAGCAAACTAAACCTCAATATACATTACTCTGATTCTGCAGTTTACAGAAATACCCCATATGTGGTGGTAAACGTCTCTATGGGTTTGTGGCAGTGGTCAGAAGGAAAGGAGCGCCATAGAGATTTTGGAGGCAAATTTTGCTAGAATAGTTTTTAGGCACCATTTTGTAATTGAGAGACCCTGACGTACCCCTACAGTGGAAACCCTCAAAAAGTGACCCCATTTTGGAAACTACACCCTTCAAAGAATACATTAAGGGGGGTACTGACCACTTTGACCCCCTAAGTGTTTTACGGAATTTGGAAACACTTGGCTGTGAAAATCAAAAGTTTAATTTCTTACAAAAAATGTTGCTTTAGCCCCAAATTTTTCATTTTCACAAGGGCTAACAGGAGAAAAAGCACCCCATAATTTGTTCCCCATTTTCTCCCGAATACGGCAACACCCCATATGTGGTGGTAAACTGCTGTGGGGGCACATGGCAGGACTCAGAACAGAACGAGCACCATATGGATTTTGCAGAACAGATTTTGATGGATTGGTTTGCGGGAGCCATTGATTTTTATTTTTTTGAGTGATTGTCTTATGTGGGGGCTCATTTTTTGCGGGATGAGGTGACGTTTTAATTGGTACCATTTTGGGGTACATAAGACTTTTTGATTGCTTGGTATTACACTTTTTGTGAGTCAAGGTGAAAAAAATAGCTGTTTTGGCATAGTTTTTTTTTAAAACATTTTTTACAGCATTCACCTGAGGGGGCAAATCATGTGATATTTTTATAGAGCAGGTTGTTACGGACGCAGCGATACCCAATATGTCTACCATTTTTATTTTTATAAAATTTTACACAGATTTATTTTTGAACAGAATAAAATCTTTTTTTTGTGTTGCTATTTTCAGAGAGCCATATTTTTTCTATTTTTTGGGCGATTGTCTCAGGTAGGGTCTCATTTTTTACGGGACAAGATGACGGTTTGATTGGTACCATGTTGGGTTAAATACGCCTTTTTGATCGCCTCCTATTACACTTTTTGTGCAGCAAGAGGGAAAAAAATGGCTGTTTTGGCATAGTTTTTAAAAAAAAATTTTTTGCAGCATTCACCTGGGAGGCCATCTCATGTAATATTTTTAGAGAGCAGGTTGTTACGGACGTGGCGATACCCAATATGCCTAACATTTTTATTTTTAGAAAGTTTTACACATTAGATTTATTTTTGAACAGAATAAAATCTTTTTTTGTGTTGCCATTTTCTGAGCGCCATATTTTTTAAATTTTTCGGGTGATTGTCTCAGCTAGGGTATCATTTTTGCGGGACAAGATGACGGTTTGATTGGTACCATTTTGGGTTAAATACACCTTTTTGATCACCTGCTATTACACTTTTTGTGAGGGAAGGTGACCAAAAAATGGCTGTTTTGGCACAGTTTTTTTTTCTGCGTTCACCTGGCGGGATGATGATATTTTTATAGAGCCGGTCGATACGGACGCGGTGATACCTAATATGTATGCTTTTCTTTTTTCCTTTTTTTTACAATTTTTTTTTACTTTATTTTGGGAAAAGTGTACTTTTTTTTTTTACTTCAAACTTATTTTTTGTAAAACTATTTTTTTCACTTTTTTTTCCACTTTTTCTTTCACTTTATTTAACTTTTGGGGGTCTGATCCCCTTAACAATGCATTACAATACTGTTGTATTGTAATGCATTGGCTGTAAGTGTATTACTCAATGTAATACTACAGGGGGCTGGATCGCACAGGCAAGCAGGGATAGCAGCCACGATGCCTAAGGCCTCTTTCACACGGGCGTCACGGATTCAGTCTGGATGCGTTCCGGAAAATCCGCACACATCCGCACCAATCCGCACGCAATCGCAGTCAGTTTTGACTGCGATTGCGTACATTCGTTCAGTTTTTTTCGCGCGGGTGAGAAGCGTTTTGATGCGTTTTTCACGCGCGTGATAAAAAAACTTAATGTTTACAAACAACATCTCTTAGCAACCATCAGTGAATCACGCATTGCATCCGCACTTGCGTGCGGATGCAATGCGTTATTCACGCAGCCCCATTCACTTCAGGCCCCTTTCACACGAGCGAGTTTTCCGCGCGGGTGCAATGCGTTCGCATCACGCATTGTACCCGCACAGAAATCTCACCCGTGTGAAAGGGGCCTTAGGAAGGCATCGGGCTTCTATCCAAGCCATCGGGTCCCCATCACAGCCGCACGGGGACCCAATGGACTCCCCTTCCTCCCGCCCGCATCGCATGTGCCGCGGTCAGCGCTGACCGTGGCACATTGAGGGTTAATACGCCCGCATCGGTGAAAACACCGATGCGGGCGTACGCAGCAGGGGTCCGGCTACTGGGCACAGCCGGTCCCCCGCAGCTGATCGGGCGGGCGCATGGCTCGTTTGGTCTGGGGAGCAATCATCAGGACAAACAAAATGGCCGCCGTCCCATTAGTACACACAAAACCTGTCCTAATCACACAGGAGGACAAGTTACTTCACAACACTGAGGTAAAGAGCTGCCTCATGCTCCTCTCTGCTCTGCTTGTCAGGGGTTATGATCCTTAATACAGGTCAATCTCTGAGGGAATGGAGAGGATGAGGAGACATGAGGGGATTGTGGGGTGTGGCTAATGAGCAGCAGCTCTTGTATGTAGTCTCTGTTAACACAACGACAGTCTGTCCTGTCCATCCTCTCTGTACTAAACTCCCCAGTGATTTGGCTAAAGTTCTTATCCGCTGTATTCAGGATCATAACCCCTGACAAGCAGAGCAGAGAGGAGGATAAGGCAGCTCTTTACCTCAGTGCTGTGAAGTAACTTGCCCTCCTGTGTGATTAGGACAGGTTTTGTGTGAACTAATGGGATGGCGGCCATTTTGTTTCTCCTAATGATTGCTCCCTAGACAGAACAAGCCATTATATCTAACGAAAGATATTTGAGAATATATTTAGAATAAAGTAATATTTCAGTATTTTCATTTTCTTAATTCCCGGAGAACCCCTTTAATTGATTGGTTTCTGTGTTAGTTATGAACATAACTGTTTGCTGAAAATAGAAATCACGCTGTATATAACTCCTCAGCTCCTTTATTATCCTAACATTGATGTATGTATCATTACAGTGATGTACTCCTTCATTGCTCTGGAGTTACAGTATCTTACAAAAGTAAGTACGTCCCTCACATTTTTATAAATATTTTATTATATTTTTTCATGGGACAACACTGAAGATATGACACTTTGATACAATGTACAGTAGTCAGTGTACAGCTTGTATGACAGTGTAAATTTGGTGTACCCTCAAAATAACTCAACACACAGCCATTAATGTCTAAACCACTGGCAACAAAAGTCAGTACACCCCTGAGTGAAAATAGACAAAAGTGCCCAGTTAGCTATTTTTCCTCCCTGGTGTCATGTGAGTTGCTAGTGTTACAAGGTCTCAGGTGTGAATGGGGAGCAGGTGTGTTAAAACTGGTGTTATAGCTCTCACACTCTCTCAAACTGGTCACTGGAAGTGACCAAACATGGTGAAGGGAGTGTCATGGTTTGGGGCTGCAAGAGTGATGTTGGCTGTAGGGAGCTACAGTTCATTGAGGAAACCATAAATGCCAACATGTACTGAAGTAGAGCACAATCCACTCCCTTCGGAAACTGGGCCACAAGGCAGTATTCCAACCTGATAACGACCCCAAACACATCTCCAAGATGACCACTGCCTTGCTAAAGAAACTGAGGGTAAAAGTGCAGGACTGGCCAAGGATGTCTCCAGACCTAAACCCTATTGAGCATCTGTGGAGCATCTTCAAAGGAAGGTGGAGGAGCGCAAGGTCTCTAACATTCACCAGCTCCATGATGTCATCATGGAGGAGTGGGATTCTAGTGGCAACCTGTGAAGCTGTAGTGAACTCCATGCCCAAGAGGGTTAAGGCAGTGATGTAAAATAATGATGTCCACAGAAAATATTTGGGCACAATTTTCACTAAGGGGTGTACTCACTTTTGTTATCAGCGGTTTAGACATTAATATACAATATACAAGCTGTACACTGACTACTTTACATTGTATCAAAGGGTCATATCTTCAGTGTTGCCCCATGAAAAGATATAATAAAATAGTTACAAAAATGTGAGGGGCGTACTCACTTTTGTGAGATACTGTATGTATTGCAGCTAAACAAAAACAAATTTCACAAAAAGAAACCTGCTAACCCAATGCACTCACGGGAACTACTATTACTATATAACAGAGGACATTATGTTATTCTGGCCTTTCCGTATATAATACCAACAGTAGTCGTCTCCTCATATATATATTATATGGCTTCTTACAGGGAACAATAGATTGAATTTAACTTCACAGCAAATTCAGATAAGATTTACTTTACGTTTAAAGAGTATGAATAACATGGGAATAAAACATAGCTACTTTCTTCTAGAATTGCTGCTATGTTGTCTGTAGGCCAAGTTTGTTATTTCAACTTGGCCCCATCCAAATGATGTCCTGCTGAGAAAGACTGAACTTGTTGAAGCAAATGTATTAATTCAAGGGGCTGTCTTATCATGCGGCTCCTAGTACCACCAGCAAACTTGATTCTGAAAATGTAATGTCTGAATTAGAAAACAGATTGCCACAGTTTAGGAAGACACTAGTGCAAAGGAAACAAAGGCAAACAAGCCTAGAGACTCAAGGACCTTGTGGACATGGGAGGCAGCAATGTTCTCTGTTGAATGAGTGATTTAGGAATTTGGGCATTTTACTTGCAAGTATTATGCTTGTTAATGTATGTTGATTTTATGAACATCAAGGGAAACAAGTTATTATGAATTTTAATTGCAATTTCTCATCAGAATTTTAGCCATTAAAGGGGTATTCCCATCTCAATGTAGTTTGTATAGTTAGATATAGCCATACCAATATTATTACTAATAGAATGTATTTATATAATAATGCACCGTTTAGAAGATTTGCCTATTTGTATATCTATTGTCCCACACACATCAGTCAGGCCATTGCCCCTAGTTACTCGATACTTTTATACCGCTATCAATTCAGTACCGGAATTTGCTCTTTTTCGATTCTAAAATAAAAAATCTCTTACCTGTCCTGCGCCGCGGCTCAGCTCCGGGTCCCGCGCTCCTCTTCTTCTCCGGGCCCGCGCTGCACTGTCCTGACCGCGTACAGCGTCAGGACGTAGTGCGCGCACTCTGACCTGACACTGCACGCAGTCAGCTGACAGTGCAGCACCGGGAAGAGAAGAAGAGCAGCGCCGGACCCGGAGCGGAGCTGTGGCGCAGGACAGGTAAGAGATTTTTTTATTTTATTTTGATGGGGGCACAGTGGGCTGATCTGAGGTTGATGGGGGCACAGTGGGCTGATGTTAGGTCTGATGGGGGCACAGTGGGCTGATCTGAGGTCTGATGGGGGCACGGTGGGCTGATCTGAGGTCTGATGGGGGCACGGTGGGCTGATCTGAGGTCTGATGGGGGCACGGTGGGTTGATCTGAGGTCTGATGGGGGCAAGGTGGGCTGATCTGAGGTCTGATGGGGGCAAAGCGGGCTGATGTTAGGTCTGATGGGGGCACAGCGGGCTGATGTTAAATCTGATGGGGGCACAGTGGGCTGATGTTAAATCTGATGGGGGCACAGTGGGCTGATCTGAGGTCTGATGGGGGCACAGTGGGTTGATGTTAGGTCTGATGGGGGCACAGTGGGTTGATGTTAGGTCTGATGGGGGCACGGTGGGTTGATGTTAGGTCTGATGGGGGCACGGTGGGCTGATCTGAGGTCTGATGGGGGCACGGTGTGCTGATGTGAGGTCTGATGCTGGCGCGGTGTGCTGATGTGAGGTCTGATGCTGGCACGGTGGGCTGATCTGTGGTCTGATGCTGGCACGGTGGGCTGATGTGAGGTCTGATGGGGGCAAGGTGGACTGATGTGAGGTCTGATGGGGGCACGGTGGGCTGATGTTAGGTCTGATGGGGGCACAGTGGGCTGATGTTAGGTCTGATGGGGGCACAGTGGGCTGATGTTAGGTCTGATGGGGGCACAGTGGGTTGATGTTAGGTCTGATGGGGGCACAGTGGGCTGATCTGAGGTCTGATGGGGGCACGGTGGGTTGATGTTAGGTCTGATGGGGTCCTGGTGGGCTGATCTGAGGTCTGATGGGGGCACAGTGGGCAGATCTGAGGTCTAATGGGGGCACAGTGGGCTGATGTTAGGTCTGATGGGGGCACAGTGGGTTGATGTTAGGTCTGATGGGGGCACAGTGGGCTGATCTGAGGTCTGATGGGGGCACGGTGGGTTGATGTTAGGTCTGATGGGGTCACGGTGGGCTGATCTTAAGTCTGATGGCGGCACGGTGGGCTGATCTGTGGTCTGATGCTGGCACGGTGGGCTGATGTGAGGTCTGATGGCGGCACGGTGGGCTGATCTGTGGTCTGATGCTGGCACGGTGGGCTGATGTGAGGTCTGATGGCGGCACGGTGGGCTGATGTGAGGTCTGATGGGGGCACGGTGGGCTGATGTGAGGTCTGATGGGGGCACGGTGGGCTGATCTGAGGTCTGATGGGGGCACAGTGGGCTGATGTTAGGTCTGATGGGGGCACGGTGGGCTGATCTGAGGTCTGATGGGGGCACGGTGGGCTGATGTGAGGTCTGATGGGGGCACGGTGGGCTGATCTGAGGTCTGATGGGGGCACAGTGGGCTGATGTTAGGTCTGATGGGGGCACGGTGGGCTGATCTGAGGTCTGATGGGGGCACGGTGGGCTGATCTGAGGTCTGATGGGGGCACGTGGGCTGATGTTAGGTCTGATGGGGCACACAGATTTTTTGTGTTTTATTTTTTCGGCGTGGTATCGAATGGTATCGAGTATCGAATACTTTTTCTTGGTATCAAAATCGAATCAAAATTTTGGTATTGTGACAACTCTAGAGGTAACTACTGTATTGTGAATGCACATAGTATGAGCATGCGGAGACACATCTTAGGGTACTTTCACGCTACCAGTCCAAAATGCAATGGTCAGGATCCGTCCAAAACGCAGACTTTATAAACGGATCCTGCTCCATTGAGATGAATTTATTTTGGAACAGGATCCGTTTCTCTGCGTTTTTGAAGCACAGACAAAAATGCTTACAACCCTAAGATGTGTCTGCGCATGTTTAGTCAACGTGCGTACACAATACAGCAGTTACCTCAGAACAGGTTTGAACAAGAGCAAGCTGACCACCACTACTACATGGCCACGGTGGCCATAACCAGGAGCAACGGTCTGACTGATGTGTGTGGGACAATGGATATACAAATAGGCAAATCTTCTAAACAGTGCATATTATATAATTACATTCTATTAGTAATAATATTGGTATGGCTATATCTAAGTATACAAACTACATTTGTGAGATGGGAATACCCCTTTAAGTACACTTTACATCACACAAATAGACCCCAGACTATCAAACTAAAAACAGATCTAATATGGCATAGTTTCCTATAATGTTCTGCCACTGACAGTAATGCATGCTGAGGAAAGAACAGAAAAAGTCATTTCATTTTAATTTCACTCAGAGGTATGCTCATGTTTCCAATCCATAAACCTGTGTAGTGAAGGATACTTAAAGGGGTTCTGCAGTTGTTTAAAACTGATGATCTATCCTCTGGATAGATCATCAGCATCTGATCGGTGGGGTTCCGACACCCGGGACCCCCGACGATCAGCTGTTTGAGAAGGCAGCGGCGCTGCAGGAGCGCCGCGGCCTTCTCTCTGTTTACCGCAGGCCAGTGATGTCACGACTACTATCACTGGCCTGGGCATGGCTAAACTCCATTCAAGTGAACAGAGCTTAGCCCCGCCCAGGCCAGTGATACTAGTCGTGACGTCACTGGGCCTGCAGTAAACACAGAGAAGGCTGCGGCGCTCCTGCATCGCCGCTGCCTTCTCAAACAGTTGATCGGCGGGGGTCCCGGGTGTCGGACCGCCGCCGATCAGAGGCTGGATAGATCATAAGTTTTACAGAACTGCAGAACCCCTTTAATTAAAGTGGAAGTAAATCTCAGGCCCCCTAAATATATCTTGTATAGCAGTGGACATTCCCATCTGTAGGGTCAGCCACAACTTGCTGTTTGCATGTTCCAGTCTCCTCTGCCAGGAAATGAAGACAAACATATACTGCGAGATTGGCCAAGTCATATACGGGCTCACTTGGCCACATTATAGCTACGTGTAACCTCCAACTTCTATGGTGTCCCACTATACTTACACATGCCTCTGATTTGATATGAAAGTCTAACACTTGTATATCACCAAGTAAATGACAAAAGATTATATATATCTACAACCAATATTTGGTGAATGAGCGCCATCTGTGGGTGAAAATGATAAAAGGACAAGGATTTACAATATACGTAGCAGGAGTATTTCACTTAAAATCATAAAACCGGTAGTAAATGTAAGCTCCTGAGTTCTTCTGTTAAAAAGTCAACCAATTCCTAGTAATAATTATAAACTGCAAATTTTGGAGCTGCTTAATTTGGTGAGCACAACCCAAACTCCCCTGATGAAGCCGATGTGCTGGTGAAACATTTGGGGAGGGTTTGCTCAAGGACATCTTATTTTAGGCAGGGAACCGCTATTTCACCTCTGGCACGGGATAATGCTGGTTAACTAACAGACCTATAGAATCTACCTCCTGATAGAAGTGTGCGTGTGTGTGTGGACAACTTTAGTGTGTCTTCTCCCCCTTCTCTTTCTCCCCCTTAGGGGTGTCAGAAAAAAGCAAGGGGAGACCACAGCCGTGGAAGAGGTCTCTCTCCACACCCAAGTTCGGAAAGGAGTGTGTATGTGTGATCTAAACATACTTTCTCCAGTTGCAGTTGTGTGTGTGTGACCTTATGTGCATTTTCCCCATTCTCCTTCCCTCGTTAGGGGTGTAAAAAAGGAGCAAGAGGAGATCTTAGGAGTGGAAGAGGTCTCTCTCCACACCTATGTATGACTGCTCATGAAAGCGAGTATTCCTCTGCTATTTCGGACCACACAGAGACCACTACACCTGGGAAGTATTGGGTAATCTAGATACCTATATATTCCAACTAAAATCAGATGATAGACGTGATCAGTACACCATGACATAATAGAGTGACAGGGGCACCCCGATGGTTTTAAGATCAGACTTTTATTTTCTTTTAGGATAAATAGTAAAAAATTACGTTTTATCTCAATAAGACTGGCCCTGTACAGGGACTATTTTTGGGTTATCAACCCTCTCATTCAGTTTTTGTAAAAATCCCCATAGGCTTTACCCTCTAGGGACCTCTTTTTGTCAGTCAATTTGTAGGCTCTATAAGTGTCAGTTGTCCTAAAGTGTGAAAACAGAACTGCATGTCTATGCAGCAATACTTAAAGGGAACCTGTCGTCTCCGAAAAAAAACCCTGAACTAGAGTAAGCGGTGTATAGTGTAAGTGATGCTGAATCCGAATATGTAAGTTTTATCTTCATACTCACTTCCATTCTGACGCTGTGCTCCCACAAACCAGCAGTAAAATGCATTGAGAGGACTCTTCTTTGAGTCCTCTCCATTATGTGAGTGAGTACTGGAGTCCACTGAGTGCATTTTACTGCAGGTTTGTGGGAGCACAACATCAGAATGGAAGTGAGTATGAAGATAAAAATTACATAACTAGACTCAACGTCACTTACACTATACACCGCTTCCTCTAGCATGGAGGGTGTTTTAATGCTGACAGATTCCCTTTAAGTAAGAAATGCATCTCATACAAAGGCAAACATAAGAATCTGTCTACCAATCTGTGTCAACAGAACAATACAATTGCAATACATAAGTGTAATGACGGATGATGCCCATTGATATATGTCATCAGCACTGACTGCCAATTTCTTGGAAAACACTGTCATGTAAAACTATTTATAAAGTGAGTTAGCGTAGAACCATGCCACTGTCAGGTCCATATGCAGGGGTGTAAATAAAAATCATTGAGCTCCATGAATTGGGCCCCCATGTCCGGAGGCGCTAGATCTGGCACTACCATGTTTTTCGTTGTTGTGCTCCTATAACAGAATAGTTAACGTCACTAGCGCAGATGTGGACAAAGCCTAATATACACCTCAGCTGCTGGCAGTGTAAAACAGGTGAAAATTCGGGGGCAATACATGGAAGGGTAAAAGAGGTGAGGACTACAACCCCCAGCATTACCAGACCAGACTGTTATTATACAGCATCAGTGGATATTATAAGAGGAAAGAACTACAACTCCCCACATGTCCAGACTGTTATTGTAGGGCATCAGTGAACATCATGGAGGCGAATAAGGTAGGACAAAACAACTCCCAGTATTAGGATGTTATGGGCAATCCCAAGACACCACTCATCTCTCCTCCAGACAAACACAGAAGCTCCTCTCCATGTAGCTTCACTACATTTTCCTCTCCACAGCTGAGCTTCATCTCCCTGCCCTGGTCACATGACAATGACATCATAACAGGTCCTTCAGCTGTAAAACTACAGACTCTGTACTCTGTATGGCTGCCCTGATCACATGCTGCTGACATTGAAGGTCCTTCTGCACAGATAGCCATGTAAGTGTAATAGGGGGAGGGGCTCTCCTGCAGGGCCAGGCCCCCTTCCTCCACGGGCCCCATAACAGTTGCATTATTTGCCTCTATTAGAGGTACGCCACTGTCCATATGGCATATACATAAATACTTAGAATACTGTAGAGTCTAGTTTAATCAGGGGACGGTAGCAACTAAATGTGCATGCAGGAAAGATGAAAATTACTCGGTACGGTAATTGCATTTTCCATATAGTCTCCACAACAGCACCAGCTGGAGGTTATCCCACCTTCCAGGGACGGGAAACAACTTGGAATGTTTGTGTGTGTAGTTAAAACATATCGACAGTATCCCCTATAATGTGGCCTCTACAGCACCCTGCCCCCTTAAGAGTGACCTCCACAGCACCCCACCCCTTAACACTAACCCCCCTACAGTGCCCAACCACCTTAAAATGGGACCTCCACTCTTGTTCCAATCTTGTTGAGGTCTATCATAAAATCCTGGTACGTTGGTATTATACTCCGGTGAAATTGTCCCGTATTTTCCCTGGGGTGGATGTACACTGTTGGAGATGTTTTCAATTTAGAGGCACACTGATGCACATCTTTTGGACCTGTCCGACACTCCAGATGTTTTGGACACAGATAGAGGAGCTCTTGAGAACAATATTTAAGTGTCCGCTCCACCTGACGTCTGGCCTAGCTTTGTTGTCTTTGGGAATTCACCAGTTCCCTATCTCCCAAAGGAAATTGATTTGTCATGTTCTCCTGGCTGCTAAATTGTTAATTGCACGGAGATGGAAATCTACCGAGCCCCCTTCCGTAGCAGAATTGAAAAATATGATTTCGACACACTGCATATATGAAAGAATATTAGCTCTACGGAACAGTAGATTACATTCTTTTACCTCATGTTGGAAACCTTGGCTCGATCGCTTTCCATTGCCAACCCTTCATGCATACTAACTGTTCAATATTATACTACTGTAGACCATTTGCTTGTTTATCTCTGTATTTATGTTCACTTGTTTTAACACTCAGTTGCACTGAGTCTGTTTCCTTGAAAACCAATAAAACACTTTATTTGAAAAAAAAAATGGGACCTCCACAGCAGCCCACCTCTTTAACTTTGACCTTCATGGCAGCCTGCCCCTTTAACAGTAAGTTCCACAGCACCAACCCCTTGACAGTGACCTCCACAGGAGACCGTCTCCTTAACTGTGACCTCCACCACTCCCTGCCACCTTAACAGAGACCTCCACAGTGCCTGCCCCTTTAACAGTGACTGCCACAGTACCCCACTCTCTTAACCGTGACCTCACAGTACCCTGCTGTCTTAACAATGACCTCCACAGCAGCTGCTCCTTTAATAGTGGCCTCCACAGTCCCCTGCCCCCTTAACAGTGACCTACACAGTGCCTGCCCTTTTAACAGTGACCTCCACAGCGGCCTGACATTCGTCCAATCGAATTCCTTTTCTTACGGGGCATTATTGTCTTTAATTGACAGTATATAAAACCCCACAGAATTAGTCTACACTTAAGGTCATGTGAGTTACATCAACTTCTACAACAACGTTGGCTAAGCGTCGCAATCAAAATCATATTAACTGACACATGAGCTGTCTTATACTAAGAATGTCCTTCGTTGCCTATCACAACCATTCAGAGCTCATATTAATGACCTGTAGCAAAATAGAAGCTGAGCTGTGATTGGTTGATATATGCAACCCGATGAATATCCAGGCTAACTGCCACAACAGCCATCAGACAATGGCTCCTGTAGTTTGACAGTTAGGTTACTGAGCATATTTTTTGGCAAATAATTGGAACGCGCAGGGTGAATATTTTCACTCTAAACATAGTCTATGACGTTCCCTGAGTCATAGGAGGCGGCTGTGAAAAATTTCATGATTGTAAATGCAAAGGTGTGGATTCCTTTAGCGGACATACACACATACATACACTCAGCTATATATATATACTAGCAGAAGGACTCGGCTTCGCCCGGGTATATTTCATCTATTTCATTTAATGTTTGTGTGTGTCGTTAAAAGATATCGAGAGTAACCTCTACAGCACCCCGCCTCCTTAACAGTGACCTCTACAGCCCCCACCCTTTAACACTGACCCCCCCATAGTGCCCCGTCTCCTTAAAATGGGACCTCCATAGCAGCCCTTAAATTTGACCTTCACAGCAGCCTGCCCCTTTAACAGTGAGTTTCACAGCACCTCACCCCCTTGACAGTGACCTCCACAGGGCCCCGCCCCCTGAACAGTGACCTCTACAGCACCCACCCCTTAACACTGACCATAGGTTACAGTCCCCTTAACTGACCTCCACCATTCCTAGCCCCCTTGACAGAGATCTCCACAGCGACTACCCCTTTAACAGTGACTGTCACAGTACCCCGCTGCCCCTTTAATAGTGGCCTCCACAGTCTCATCCTCCCTTAACAGTAACCTCCACAGTGCCCGCCCCTTTAACAGTGACCTCCACAGCAGCCTACCGCCTTAATAGTAACATCCACAGCGCCCTCCCCTTTAACTGTGACCTCCACAGCAGCTCGGGTGGCCACTGGCTTCACCCCAGGAAGCTTGACCTCACTGATCACACCCCCAAACATGAAGCCACGCCCCCGTTCCCATGAAGCCACACCCCTAAACATGAAGCCACACACCCCAGCTCCGTGAAGGCATGGAGGAGAAAAAGAAGTTCCTGACCTGAAGGTGAGCTAGGGACAGCCAGGTGCTTCTCTTCCCCTCAGTCAGCCACAGGGAGCCATGTCTGTGGGCTCTAGTGACTGCGGGTGAGAGAAGCCTCAGTCAGTTGCTGCAGCTCACGCTTAACACAACGCTGCTGTCTGAGCGAGAGCTACTAAAAGGGGAACATCCCTGCGTCCGTCCAGGCACTTTGCTGGAGGACGGAGAGCCAGAAAACCAGACTGTCCGGCCTAGAAAGGTCCGGTTTTAGGCAGGATAGTCCGGCTTTCACACTCCCTGTCCTCCGTCCGGCGCAGGGCCTGGATGGACACAGGGATGTCCTTTAGAACAGCTCACTCTGACAGCAGCACTGTGCAGTCTGAGCATGAGCTGCAGGGAGAAAGTCACCCTCCCTCCCACCACTGCAGCTGACAGAAGGTGATTTTTACCTTCATTTTTTCAATCCCCATCGGCTGCAGAGTGTAAGGGGCGTGGCCTGACCGGAGCAGGCGTGGCTTAGCTGGGCCTGGGGGCGGGGCTTTTAAGTCCTTCTTTTGAGGGTGGCCTGAATTACAGGTTGATGCCATGGTAATTTATGAGGAAACACAGTGGGTAGCAGTGGAAGAAAACATCTTTTATTACTACTGAACAGTAAATATGTGAAATTTAAATTATATTAGGATATTAGGTAATGATTGATGATGAATTAGCCTAAAACATAAGGTATATTTATGGTAACTGGAATACCCCATTAACAGTGTCATCCACAGCGCTCTGCCCCTTTAAAGCTGACCTACAGCACTGAACTGGCTAGGTTGTTATGGAAACCTGGTGGGAAGCTGTCTGTATCTGGAAGCTAAGGGCCTGCGAGCTTCTATTGGCTGATAAGGGTCACGTGACCAGGCTTCTGTTGGCTAATGCATTTTTTGGGAATATCTCAGGAAAAGTATGTCTTGGAGAGCCGAGACCCAGTCTAAAACCTTCCCGGACACCTGATGTACCTGTGTGCCAAATTTCGTGATTGTAACTGTGATGGGGCAGATTTCTTTAGCGGACATACATATATACACATATATACATATATATACACAAAAAATATACATATATCAACCAAAAATTATACCATCTAGACAATATAAAAAAACAAAGAGGGTGGAAAATACCAGTGCCTTGTGGAGGCTATATGGAAAATCCAATTACAGGTAAGAGTAATTTTCATCTTTTCTGTACACCTCCCCAACTGCACCAGCTGGAGGATTTTCTGAGAAATTCCCCTAGGTTGGGACTGCCACAGATAAGACCTTACATCCAAAAGAGAAGTCCATGTTAGAAGTCAGCTGCAGTGTTTCCTGTATTACGGTCTTGTTTACAATGAATCTCTCTGGTGGAAGAGGGTCAAATTCTATTTTGTATCCAGAGTGAATCACTGTCAGAATCCAAGGGGAAGAGGATATTTTCTCCCTGGCAGTCATTGGTTAGGTTGTCTGGTGGACTTGTCCTGGTTGAATAGGAAACTTCAACTTCTTCATGTGGATAAATAGAATTGTAAAGAAAGCAATAAATGACAAAAAGAAAGCATTTACATCACTAAAACAGGAGGGGAGCGAGGAAGCATTGAAAAACTATAAGGAAAAAATAGAATATGTAAAAGACAAATAAAAGCAACCAAACTAGAGACAGAGAGATTCATTGCCAAAGAGAGTAAAACAAACCCTAAAATGTTCTTCAATTATATAAATGGTAAAAAGTATAAATCTGAAGATGTTGGCCCTTTACAGAGTGATGAGGGGGGAGTTGCAGAGAGAGATGAGGAGAAAGCAAAGCTGTTAAATATTTTTTTTCTTCACAGTATTTCCTGAGGAAAATAAACTGTCAGATGAAATGCAGAATATAAAAGTGAATTCACCATTAAAAGTGCCATGTCTGAACCAGGAAGAAGTACAGCGGCGTCTTAAAAAGATTAAAATAGACAAATCGCGGGGACCAGATGGCATACAACCCCGTATCCTAACAGAATTAATCTCCGAGTTATATTTATTTATGACCTATCCTCAGGATAGGTCATCAATATCAGATCGGCGGGGGTCCGACACCCCGCACCACCGCCGATCAGCTGTTTGAAGAGGAGGCGCGCGCTGTTCCAGCGCTGCCTCCTCTTCATTGTTTACCTGCTCGCCGTAACATACATAGTGGTGAGCAGGTGTAATTACACCTAAGCCATTCCATTCATTTCAATGGGACGGCTCGTTCCTATACAAGTGCATGGGAACGAGCCATTCCATTGAAATGGATGGGACGGTTAGTTGTAATTATACCTGCTCACCGCTACGTATGTTACGGCGAGCAGGTAAACAATGAAGAGGAGGAAGCGCTGGCGCTGTGATAGCTTGGCATCTATTGCTGAGCTTACTTCTTCCTTAATCAGAGATCTAAGGTTCCCAATCATAGGGGAAGATTCTTCCAAAACCACTTTCTTTGTACATTTTGCACATAAGTGCTTGTTATAGGATGACGCCACTAGCTTCCTACATAGAGTACATTTTTTGCTTTTCAGTGAAGGTACTCCCGATTTACAGGCAGGTGTGCACTAAAAGACAGGTAAAACTTACTAAGCAGCTGCTAGGAATCAGAAAAGAGATGAAAATCTCCACCAAGAAGTCCAAAAAAAAAAAAAGTATCTCCCTCTGGCCAACACTACTTTTTTCAATTTTATTATATGAAAGCCATAATAAACAAAAAGGAGGAGGAGGAGGCTTACAACCTCTGTATTACCAGCCTCCATATTGCATCCCAGCCTCTGTATTACCGGCCTCCACATTACATCACAACCTCTGTATTACCAGCCTCCATATTGCATCCCAGACTCCGTAACATCAGACCTCAGATCAGCCCTTTCAGACCCTCATTAGACCTCGGATCAACCCACTCAGCCCCCATCAGACCTCAAGTCAGCCAATCAGCCCACTCAGCCCCCATATCAGCCCACTCAGCCCCCATCAGACCTCAGATCAGCCCACTGTGCCCCCATATCAGCCCACTCTGCCCCATCAGACCTCAGATCAGCCCACCAGCCCCATAAGAATAAAATAAAAAAACCTCTCTTACCTCTCCTGCGCCGCGGCTCCGCTCCGGGTCCGGCTCTCCTCTTTCTTCTCCTGCCAGCGCTGCACTGTCACCTGACTGCGTGCAGCGTCAGGTTATAGTGCGTGCACTACGTCCTGATGCTGTACGAGGTCAGGACAGTGCAGCGCCAGGAGGAGAAGACAGAGTGCCAGACCCAGAGCAGAGCTGCAGCGCAGGAGGCTGAGTATGTTTCCCCATTCCCGGCACCTTATACATACTAGTGAGCGCTTCCATAATGGAAGCGTTCACTGGTATTCGCTTTATAAGACGCACGGCCATTTTCCCCCTTCTTTTGGGGAAAAAAAAGTGCGTCTTATAAAGAGAAAAATACAGTAAGTCCAAGATCATTAACATTAAAGAGGACCTTTCACCAATCCTGACATGCCTGTTTTAATAGCTCCATGCATTCCCCACGTACTAACAATTCTGGAACATCTATTCTTATGTCTCTATGTTGTGCCATTCCTTTATTATTTGCACTAGAAGTTATATGTGAATTGCTATTTGCCTTCAGTAAAGGAACAGAGGGGTGGTAACAAGTTGGGGGTGTGTACCTGCATAGACTGACTCTAGCCAATCAGTGCTGCCATGTTCAGACTGTGCAGGTACACACCCCCAACTGGTCACCTCCCCTCTGTTCCCTTACTGAAGTCAAATAGCAATTCATTCATAACTTCTAGTGCAAATAATAAAGGAATGGCACAACAGAGACATAAGAATAGATGTTCCAGAATTGTTGTTACATGGGGAATGCATGCAGCTATTAAAACAGGTATGTCAGGAGTGGTGAAAGGTCCTCTTTAAGGCAGGTCACAAATAATTCAAACACACAATACTTTTCACGCACTACTCGACTGCTAACTGCCTTGACTCCTTGCAGTCAGGACCCACCAATCCTCATTAGCAACTTCCAACAAATTCGATGAACTGGTATGAAATAACTGTATGTTCAGGTTTTATATATGCAAATACTTGATAAAGAAAAGACCCTTGGATATATATATATATGTGTTCCTTGCTATTTGTTGGAAGTCACAAATATATCAAACCCCTGTCTATCTCCATTCTACATAACAAAGATGTTATCTATGTAACGTGCCCACAGTACGATGACGGTATTCCAATCTGATTATTTAATACACTTTAAAATAGGAATCCGAAGTTGGCTTTGGTTCCTCTTCACTAATGATAGCCTCCATTTTGGCCACCATAATGATCTGGACTAGTTTGCCTCCTAGACACTCAGCTCTCTCTGCAACTGCAGCACCCTCTGCACTTTGATTGACAGGCCCAGGCAGTATATACTGCGATCACGCCTGGCCCTGACCTCTCTTGCGATGAGCTGTGTACTTTAGTATCCAGCGCAGGCACTGTATAGGAAAGAGGCTTGCAGTACAGAAGAAAACTGCTGGTGAGACTCTTTCTTGTACTTCCCATGTCAATCAAAGTGAGGAGAGTGCGGCAGCTGCACAGAGAGCTGATCTTCTTGGAGTAACATCAAGATCATAGAGGCAAATTTGCATTTATTAAAATTTCATTTTTCTCAGTAATGCAGACACATATGAACATAGGACAAACACAGATGACTTCAGCTGCCAAGTGCCGTTTAAATTTGTGAAGGGCCATACCCCTCAGGAGTATAGTTCTCACGGAGTCCATATAATAATCTGATGTCCTTAAATTATTCTCTTAAAGGGAACTGTCACCAGTTTCTGAACTTTGGCAGCGTGACTAGTGTGACTATGTAAATAGCTCAATATGCTTGCTGTATTTTAACCCCGGCATACACTTAAGACTATTAATTTTGTAATTTTACCATTGATGTAGCCATATGAGTGGTTGTTGTTTGTGGAACAAGTTGTTGTGTTGGATACACTTCACCATAGATTACTTTTTTAACTCTTTCTAGGGAGGAATGTTGTAAATTTTGCAACATTCACTTCGATGTAAAATAACATGATAACTTTACTCTTTGGGTCAGTAGAATTACAGAGACACCAAATACATATAGAGGGAGATGTATCAAGACTGGCATTCCCATACGCTAGTCTTGATCCTCCCGGGAGTGAGATAAGCCTAATTTATTGTAGCTGTTTCTTGCTTGAAGGGAACCTGTCATCTCCGAAACACCCCCTGAACTAGAGGTGAATAGTGTAAGTGATGCTGAATTGATTATGTAAGTTTTAGCTTCATACTCATATCCATTCTGACGCTGTGCTCCCACAAACCAGCAGTAAAATACATTGAGAGGACTCTTCTTTGAGTCCTCTCCATTATGTGAGTGACCACTGGAGTCCACTGAGTGCATTTTACTGCAGGTTTGTGGGAGCACAGCATCAGAATGGAAGTGAGTATGAAGATAAAAATTACATAACCAGACTCGACGTCACTTACACTATACACCACTTACTCTAGTTTGGAGGGTGTTTCAGAGCTGACAGATTCCCTTTAAAGGGGTTCTCCAGGAATTAAGAAAATGAAAATACGTAAATATTACTTCATTATAAATATATTCCCAAATATATTTCATTAATTATAATGGCTCATTTTGTCTATGGAGCAATGATTAGGAGAAACAAAATGGCCGCCGCCCTATTAGTACAGTCATGGCCAAAAGTTTTGAGAATGATACAAATATTATTTTTTACAAAGTCTACTGCTTCAATTTTTATAATGGCAATTTGCATATACTCCAGAATGTTATAAAGAGTGATCAGCTTAACAGCAATTACTTGCAAAGTCAATATTTGCCTAGAAAATGAACTTTATCCCCCAAAACACATTTCAACATCATTGCAGCCCTGCCTTAAAAGGACCAGCTAACATCGTTTCAGTGATTGCTCCATTAACACAGGTGTGGGTATTGATGAGGACAGGGCTGGAGATCAATCTGTCATGATTAAGTAAGAATGACACCACTGGACACTTTAAAAGGAGGCTGGTGCTTGGCATCATTGTTTCTCTTCTGTTAACCATGGTTATCTCTAAAGAAACACGTGCAGTCATCATTGCACTGCACAAAAATGGCCTAACAGGGAAGAGTATCGCAGCTAGAAAGATTGCACCTCAGTCAACAATCTATCGCATCATCAAGAACTTCAAGTTCCAAAAAGGCTCCAGGGCGCCCAAGAAAGACCAGCAAGCGCCAGGACCGTCTCTTAAAAGTGTTTCAGCTGCGGGATCAGGCTACCAGCAGTGCAGAGCTTGCTCAGGAATGGCAGCAGGCAGGTGTGAGTGCATCTGCACGCACTGTGAGGCGGAGACTCTTGGAGCAAGGCCTGGTCTCAAGGAGGGCAGCAAAGAAGCCACTTCTCTCCAGAAAAAACATCAGGGACAGACTGATATTCTGCAAAAGGTACAGGGAGTGGACTGCTGAGGAGTGGGGTAAAGTCATTTTCTCTGATGAATCCCCTTTTCGATTGTTTGGGACATCTGGAAAACAGCTTATTCGGAGAAGACGAGGTGAGCGCTACCACCAGTCTTGTCTCATGCCAACTGTAAAGCATCCTGAAACCATTCATGTGTGGGGTTGCTTCTCAGCCAAGGGAATCGGCTCTCTCACAGTCTTGCCTAAAATCACAGCCATGAATAAAGAATGGTACCAGAATATCCTCCGAGAACAACTTCTCCCAACTGTCCATGAGCAGTTTGGCGATCAACAATGCCTTTTCCAGCATGATGGAGCACCTTGCCATAAAGCAAAGGTGATAACTAAATGGCTCAGGGAACAAAACATAGAGATTTTGGGTCCATGGCCTGGAAACTCCCCAGATCTTAATCCCATTGAGAACTTGTGGTCAATCATCAAGAGACGGGTGGACAAACAAAAACCTACAAATTCTGACAAAATGCAAGCATTGATTGTGCAAGAATGGACTGCTATCAGTCAGGACTTGGTCCAGAAGTTGATTGAGAGCATGCCAGGGAGAATTGCAGAGGTCCTGAAGAAGAAGGGTCAACACTGCAAATATTGACTTGCTGCATTAACTCATTCTAACTGTCAATATAAGCTTTTGTTACTCATAATATGATTGCAATTATATTTCTGTATGTGATAAAAACATCTGACAGACACACATAAAAACCAGAGGTCAGCAGATCATGTGAAAATAGAATATTTGTGTCATTCTCAAAACTTTTGGCCATGACTGTACACACAGAACCTGTCCTAATCACATAGCAGGACAAGTTACTTCACAACACTGAGGTAAAGAGCTGCCCCATCCTCCTCTCTGCTCTGCTTGTCAGGGATTAGGGTCCTGAATATAGATGATAAGAGCTTCAGCAGAATCTCTGTAGGAATGGAGTTCAGAGAGGACAGACTGTGGTAATTTGTTGCCATGGTAATGGAGACGGTATACAAGTGCTTCTGCTCATTAGCCACACCCCCAACATCCTCTCATGTCTCCTCATGTTCTCCATTCCCAAAGAGATTCACCTGTATTCAGGATCATAATTCCTGACAAGCAGAGAGGAGGATGAGGCAGCTCTTTACCTCAGTGATGTGAAGTAAATTGTCCTCCTGTGTGATTAGGACAGGTTCTGAGTGTACTGATAGAACAGCGGCCATATTGTTTCTCCTAATGATTGCTCCCCAGACAAAACGACTCCTTATAACTAATGAAAGGCATTTGGGAATATATTTATAATAAAGTAATATTTAAGTATTTTTATTTTTTTAATTCCTGGAGAACCCCTTTAAGTTGTAGTAAATCCAGTGGGTTGCTGGAAGCTGTTAAGATCGGCCCGTTTCGTGCCACTTCAGAAAAGTGATGCTCAAAATGTCGGCATTTATAGTACAAATATGCAGAGTGACATAATTTGTGATTACAGTGGCATGATACCTTTGATAATTAAGTTTTACTACTTTTGTACAATAAAAACCCCTTTTAAAAAAATTTATGTTTTTTGCATCACCGCATCTCAAGACCTATAATTTGTTTTTTCTACAGAGCTGTGTGAGGGCTTGACATTTGCGAGACAACTTTCATTGGTGTCATTTTGGGGTACATAAGATTTTTTATTCCACCATGGATGGTGGATAAGAAAAAAAAAACAGCAATTCTGATATTGTTCTGTTTCTTTTTATGGTATTTACCATTCAGAAATTTGTGATGACTGCATAGTTAAAATGATTACAGATGCAGCAAAACTAAATATGTGGAGGGGATTTTATTTATTTATTTTTTTCCATTGAAAAGCATTCTTTCCATGGAAAAAAGGTCCACAAAGTTACACAAAGGGACTCTGACGTGCGATCCCCTGATCACTTCCATAACACACTGTACTACACATGTAGTACAGTATACTATACTGTCAGTAGAAACTGACAGCCAAACTATGGAACACTCTAAGATTACATTCACACGACCGTTGTGTTTTGCGGATCCGCATAACACTGATACCGGCCCATGTGCGTTCTGCAATTTGTGGACCACACATGCCGCGGCTATCATAGAAATGCCTATTCTTGTCCGTAATTGCGGACAAGAATAGGACATGTTCTATTCTTTTTGTGGGGCCGTGGTACAGATCAACGGATGCGGACAGCACACGGTGTGCTATCCGTATCTTTTGTAGCCCCACAGAAATGAATGGGTCCGGATCTGAGCCGGATGAATGGGTCCGGATCTGTCGTGTGAATGTAGCCTAATAGGTATACAGAGAAGGAAGGCCGGGGGGACATTATTGGACCTGGCTGCCCTGTGAAGACATCAGCAGCCTGCGATCTTATTTGTAACAGTGACAATGGCTGACAGAGGGAGCCCCCTCCCCCTGAAACCACTTACAAGGCAGGGTCACTATTGACTGCAACATCTAAGGGGAGAAACTGCCAGGATCGGTGCTTCAACCAATCCAGGACATTAGAGCAGGAGCCCAGCTGTCATATAAGATCTGAGCTACTGCTTTTCGCTGCACAGGAAACCTATGAAGGCGCTTAGACTAGGCTGGCGTAAAAATGCGGTGGCCTACGATAAGGCTACTTAATGACTGTTGTAGAAAGGTGAATCGCCAGTCATTAAGGAGTTAAAGAAAATTTATTATGGCAGAAGCCACAACACTATAATTCACTAGTAATCCCAGTGATCGTTTCAGAGCTTGTGAGATATAGGGCACCTGCTTATGACTGCCACATTTCAAGTAAACAAACAAAATTTAATTTTCCATCTCCCACTTGACATTTACCTTTAAAGGCTATGAAGAGCTCATTCTGGAGGGAGTGCTTCGGGGCTTTGATGACATGGCATTTATGATATGTGTTCTTCAAGTGACAATTCAGGCTCGCAATGACTTCTCTGATGATCCTGAAAAAAGTCAGGGCAAACCTGGCATTGGCTAGTTCACTGCAGGGCTTGGCCATGTAGCGCACGTTTATCTGGTACATGTAGTCCGGATCAAGGTAAGCTACAAAAGACAACATATAGAATGAGGAGGCCTCCTACTGAACACTATACAAAACATTTTTGATCTGACAATCGTGGGGAGCCCCAGCTAACAGACCTTCGAGTATGCATGAAGAAACATACATTAATGTATTCCTCTTTAACAATATGAAGAGGTTACAGAGAAAATGCTACAAGCAAAATGAATAGGACTTCCTCAAGACTGAAAAGATGAAGGAGCTGGTAGCTAAGCAGACATGATTTACATATTAGGGCATCTATGTAGTGGGGAATAAGCTTTTAGTACATCAAGTGAAAAAGCCTGCAAATATCCCAACATGGCTCCCATGCCAACTCAACATGTGATGCCAACTAACTATTCAAAATGTTAGTACTGTTAACACAGTGATGATGGAGAATGTATGGGACAAAGGATGCAAAGCAAGTGAAAGACAATGAGAGCGGCTTCCTGGGCCTGTAGAGTCACTTGTTATATCACATTACTCCTCAGCCAGTTAGTAGCTCTGAAAAGGATCATGTGATCCATTCTGTTCAAGTTTTATGTTCGAGTTGGACAAAAACCTTAGGTAGGTGCTATCAAAAGTCCTATTTAGACAGCTATTTGGCCTCACGCCCCATACAAATACATGCTTAGCTTGGCCGAGACTGTATGTGTTCTCAATGAGAGAGGGAATAAACTGCTACCAAACTCCTCTGGTGGTAGCATATCGCCTGTGAAAACAAAAGACTGGGCATGTTGAACTCCAACAAGCTCAACCCTTCCTTCCCTTGACATCAGGAGAGAGGTGGCAGACGCCATACCCATTAAATGGATGACCAGATAGTTCAGCACCTTAAAGAGGTTGGCCACTTTCTGGCTACTTTTTTGACCAATGTGTAGGTAAGATGACACTTACTAATGTTGACCTTGTTGATATTCTGTGCAGTTTACTACATTTGTCAAATCTTGTTAGACAAATATTCTGTGCTGTCCGCATAGAGGTTCTGTCCATACGATGGCTGCTGATGGAGGTCATGTGATCAGACACATCGCTCAACCTCCTCCATTCAAATACACTGCGCCTGACATCTGCACTTGCACATGTTGGGAGTTTAGGGCAGGTGCAGTGTGTTTGAATGGAAGAGACATCACATGGAGGTGATTTGCCTGATCACATGATCCTCCATCAGCAGCCATTTTATGGACAAGACCTCTCTGTGGACAGCACAGAAGACTTGGCAAACAAGGTGGTATACCTAATAAAATACACAAAAAGGCACATAATTTCAACAAAGGTTATGTTATTAATTGCCATATAATTATTTTACAAAAATATCGGTTAACAGTAAAGAAAGTAGCCTCTTAGTGACCACCAATACGCCTTTCTATAGCGGTCACTAAGGGTCCTTAGGCTGGGCTGCCCAGTCTAAGCACTGCAGGGGTCCCCCATACAGAGGAGAGCGGGGGGTCGGCTCTCACATGAGCCGCGCTCCTTCTCTAACAGCCCAGACCAGCAGGAGAGCCAATCTGGGCTGTTTAACCCCTCTCTTGTCAGAGGCAATGATGCCCGCCGCCTGTAAGCAGTGAGAGAGGAGAGGCCTCTGTCTCCCATCGGCACAACGCAAATGTGATCACAGGGTGCTGGGACCTGGTGTATAGGCTGGCTGGGACCTGGTGTAGGCCCCAAGCCTGCCCTGAGTGTTTCCCAGCAGGCTGCGCCTTTCAATGCCAGTATGGTACTGACAATAAAATGCAATGTACTATAGGGATAGTGTATTGTATTTTAGAAGCAATTGAAAGATTGCCTGTTATAGTCCCCCTGTGGGACTATTAAAGAGGACCTTTCACCACTCCTGACATGCCTGTTTTAATAGCTCCATGCATTCCCCATGTAATAACAATTCTGGAACATCTATTCTTATGTCTGTATGTTGTGCCATTCCTTTATTATTTGCACTAGAAGTTATGAATGAATTGCTATTTGTCTTCAGTAAGGGAACAGAGGGGAGGTGACCAGTTGGGGGTGTGTATCTGCACAGTCTGAACATGGCAGCACTGATTGGCTAGAGTCAGTCTGTGCGAGAAAATATGTGCGCGAGTGCGCAGGTGCAGGATCTCACTGATAGACCGATGGGTCTAGCGCTGTCAATCAAAAGACATGGGGGCGTGATTAGATGCAGAAGGCCAGCATTAGCAATGAACGGGGGCGTCGCAGAAGCAGTGCTCAGGAGGCATAAGCCCGCCTCCAAGTGCTCGAATTCCTCATTAGCATATTTTTTTAAGTTGCCTTTTCTGCCTAACCGGACAGCCGACATGAGAAATAAAAGTATGTTTTTTGTCTCCATCGTCAGCCCTACCAGGTTATATTTGGGTGACAGAGTCTCTTTAAATGTGAACAAACTTTGCAAACACTGATGAGAGGCAGTAGAGCTTCTGTGGCTTCAGAAAGTCCAATCACCTACTGAGAAAAATTATTCCCAGAGGAACTAAACTGAAATTGCTTTGTGCTTTTTATCGGCTACAGTTTTTGGCAAGTCTTCATGGGAGAGGTGACAATGAAAGATACATACAGCTTCTTTGTCCAGCATAATTTGATTAGCATTCTTACCAAAGACGGCAAATTCATAGCTTTTATATTTCTCCTTTTCCTGTCTTACATCGTTCTTGATGCTTTTATAATACAGAGTGCAGCTGTACGACCCAGACATGGATTTGTCAAAAGACTTCAGCATGAGCTTTCCTGTTTCGGTTAGATTCACGTTACTGTGCCCTGAAACAAAAACAGGAAATGAGTTCTCGCTGACAGCTGGAATATACTGATGCATGATATGTAGAGGAGGCTATGCAAACAGTTCCAGTAAAGTCACAATTTGCAATATGCCTTGACTAGTCAGCCATGAAAGGTCACTTTATGATTGTGGAGTCAAAAGCTGCAAGTTATATTAGCCGACAGCTGTGAAGTGGCATGTCAGATGAATCCCACAGCCACCAACAATTGGGTAGTTGAGTAACCTACTTACGAAGGTCCTTTCATGTCTGAAGGTGCTAACCACAACTTAGTAGCAGGTTCGGTCCTGCTGCTTTAAAGGCTTATTTCTGCTAGCATGAAGTACAGCTAATAGATTACATTCTGGTCTCTACTTAATAGACCACAACACATAGAAGACTTGGGCAATGACTATGCCACAAGGCACTATTACTTTCCTGTGTTTATGAGCTACAGTGACCCATGGCCTTGGTAACTTGGTTATAGTTTAAAGGCACTACTGAAAATAATGCTGAAGAATAAATATACTGTAGTGTACCTATTACAGCTCAGATCCACATGCACATTTTCCTATTCTTTTACAAGCCAGTGTCCCATAACAGCCTGCCGTGCACCAGAGGGAGACCAAAAAGGACTTTGTCATGCTCCTCTGGAAGGATGAAGTTCTGAGACTTGGTCTCTTTGTACAGAGCAATCTTTTGGAACTGGACTTGTCCCTTCAAGCATTAATGCCCGAGGAGGGGACTTGTTCATACCAAGAACTTCATCCAACTTCATCTTACCAGCAACACGTTTGTCTTTCCTCCAGTGCATGATCTTCCATACCAAACATAGGTTGCGTTCAGTTGGTTGTTGAGATGCAACTCCAATGATAACGGACATGCAAGTTAGGGTGCTGTGCTCCTAGCACAATGCATAACGGTAAGCACCTAAACCACTGCATCTTTTCCTCTTTTTTGTATATTTTCTCCACATAGAACCATATCAGCTTATCCCAGTGTTCAGAACTTGTACCATCATATTTCAGGCCAGAGATCACAGTGCTGCTGACATATTGCCTGCAGTGCATTCCAATAAATGTAGTGTAGCAGGGCATATTCTGATGGCTGGGTGGTGATTTCTAATTGCACTTTCAATACAGGAGGTCTGGAGCATCCCTCTTATAATCTCATTAGGGTACTAGTTCTAATCTTTTCTGTACACTCTAATGAGAACTAGGCATGTTCTTCCAGTGTATTGCCAAATAACTTGGTGTTTTAAACTGCTGTTTGTATTAATTTATCTGCTGAAACGAATAGCTTTGCTCTAATGAAACTCCCCTAGGGTATTCTAAGGATTATGAAAGGGTTGCTGAGCGATCAAGTAGCAAATAATTATTTGGAGAAGGATGCCCCTTGCTTGGTGACCAGGGATGTCACGCTTTCAATAACCATAATAAATCAAGAATTACAGCTACTTCTGTGAAGTTACATCTATGCAGATTCAGGCAGAGCTACAACCTATAATAGTGTAAGCTGTCCATATACATAACATAAATGGCAGATGAACACTCATTCATCCAACAGTGAACAAAGGATTGGAAAGTTGAAACACAAATGTTGAGTGGTGGAAAGCCAAATATGTGGAGATTTTTTTTTTGCAATTTTTTGCATTTAAAAGCCTTTTTAATGGAAAAAAGTGTATTTTTTAACTCAGAAATTTTCATTTTCATAAAACTTTAACTTTTTTTTTAACCATCATACTAGTCACACTGGTGGACTTTTGATTGCTTCTATATGGCAGCCTTCATTAGGCCTCAGGCTGCGATGCAAAGACGGTGGCACCCTGTGATCTTATTTGCGGGGTGGCAATGAGAGACAGAGGGAGCTCCCTCCCTGTAAACCATCTTGATGCTGCGGTCACTATTGACGGTGGAATCTAAGGAGTTAAATGGACCCAATTGGTGCTTCGGCTGGTTGGGCCATTAGAGAAGGAGCCTGCCTCTCATTTGAAAGCCAAGCAAATGCTCTATGCTGCACAGGAGATCATAAAAAGGTGGGAGCCTAGCCTAAAGCCCCTTAGTGACTACTGTAAAAAGGCGCATGGATGGTCACTTAGGGGTTAAAGACCTCAAATGTACCTCACAGACTGTAAGCTTTTGCGAGCATTATGGTCTGACCTGAGGTCTGATTGGGGGTCTCATAAAAAATTGGGCATTTCATCTCAGGTTTGATTGGGCATCTGATCTGAGATCTGAATAGGGGCTTTATTAACATTGGAGGTCTGATCTGGGGTCTTACTAACATTGAGGGTCTGATTGGAAGTGTTATCAACACTGGTGGTCTGTTCTGAGGTCTGATTAACATTGGCGGTCTGAGCTGAGGACTATATTTTTTTTTCTTATTTTCCTGCTCAAAAACCTAGTCTTATGGGTAGGTGTGTCTTATAGGGCGAAAAATACGGTAGCTTGTTACAGTTTGTAACTGTCTGATTTTGGAATATATTGGCACTATATAAAGATGACTATTTTACATGTTTTGGGTAATTTTATCCACTTTAAAGGCCTCTTTACTCAGGCTGACTGAGCAGGCAGTCATCTGGATTAAAGCATCATTTCCAATAATTGCTGTCATGATGTTTATTTTTTAACAACTTTTTTTAGGTTGCTAAAAAGTCTTGGCTACTATGCTCTTTACATGCACAAAATATTTAAGTTAAAATGTGTTTTTCTTTTAATAATGGAAGGCAACAAAGATGGATCAGTGGGTATATGGGTATACATTTGCACCCAGAAGAAATTAAAAAAAAAAACAAGCACCTATCACTTATACCAACACTATGCTTGAAAGATACATTTGACAAATTCATCAAAAAAGTACACAGCTGGAATACTGCTGCATTCAGTGACGTCACCGAACACACCGCCAGGCGGAAGCTTCTGCCCGGCAGTGTGTGTTTGTAAATAAAAGAGCTCTTGTCCTGCGTGATCCAGCACAGAGCAAGAAATGCTCCGATGCTCTTGTCAGGTGGGCTGTCTGGGTGAAAATGTGGATATGTCCGGGTTCAGAGCTGAATCCAGACAACCCCTTTAAATGAGCCACTAATATACATAAGAGATAAGTATATCTACACTGCATTTCAGATAAAATATTTTAAAGAATGCAGCAGTATTCCAGCTGTGTACTTTTTTGATGAATTTGTGCTGGCAGAGCCCGGTTCGTCACCAAAACTGGGCAAAATGCCTTTGCCCTGTGCGATGTAGAGCAGGGCAAAGGAGAGCACCGGACCATGAAATGCTCAGATGCTCTTATCAGGCAGGCTGCCTAGGTGAAATTCTGGGTATGTTCAGATCTGAACCCGGACAACCTCTTTAAAGGGGTATTCCGATCTCAGAAAATAGGGATATGCCCTCATTGTCTAATAGGTGGGGGGCCCTCCTCTGGGACCAGAACCTACACCGAGAACAGAGCAGGGAGAGTGGTGCCTAGAGGACCCTGGGTTTCCCGTGTCCAGCCACTGCCAAGCGCTCTCCCCTGACCAGACTGAGAGAATCTGTAACGCTCGTTTGAAAGAGGCCCAAGCCTATAATTTAAGATGCTAACATTAACTTGCTTATATACTGTACTTACCTTTCAGGTTCCTTCCATCTGGTCCTACCCATAAAAAGACAGGATCAATGGTCACTTTGTTTGCAATACCTATATCCATACATGCAAGGAACGGGCTATCTTTCAACATCTTCACATAAATGTTTACTGCAAGGCAATACAAATGATTTTACAGCTGAGTTTCAGTGAAATTTCTCTTAAACTTTCTTTAACATTAAAGGGTAACAAAAGTTGCACTGTTTGTGGAATAGCACTTAAAATGGTTTTTCAAGATTTTAATATTGATAGCCTATTTTCAGGATAGGCCATCAATATCAGATCCACGAGGGTCTGAATCCCGGCACCCTCGCTGTTCAGCTGTATGTGGGAGCATAGAGGTCTGGTGAGCTCTGCAACCGTTTCCTAGGCCTGTGATGTCAGATTAATCGGTCACATGATCTAGTCACAGCTCAGTCCCCTTCAAGTGAATGAAGCTGGGATGTAATACCAAGCACAGCTGCTATCCAATGGATGCTGCTGTGCTTGGTAAGCTCACTGGAGCTCCGTGGCTTCCTCAAGCAGCTGATTGATGGTGATAATTGCCTGCTCAGTAGGCCCATGTAGAGGGCTAGAAGATTCCCTTTAAAGGAGTGTCAATAAAATACAAAAATGTAATATTCTCCTACCCCTTCCCCCTGATGAATGTAGCACATCATGTTCTCCTCATGCAATGACTTCATTGTGCCTGCTAAGCTGAGCAGGAGAGCACAGAGGCCAGGAGATCCAGGAGATCAGCTCAGCAGGCATGAGGAGAGCTCCTCCACCACTGCATTTAACTGCATCTGCACCTTCAGGACGCAGATACAGTTGAAATTGAGACACTCAGTGAGCCCTCCTGGGACAGCCGCCAAAATGGGAAACTGTCCCACTGGATCTGAGATGGTTGGGAGGTAATGGGTAATATATAAAATATAGGTAAGAGACCCCTAGCTTGGTGGAGCTACAGCAGGCTTGGCCACGTGTGAGTAGTGCACGCAATAAACCAGCTATATTGCAGAGAAACGAGGCTGTGCGAATGAAGATTGGATTGGAGCAAGAAATAAAACTGGTGAAGGAGAAAGCCAGCAACAGTGTAAGGGTACTGCCACCCACATTTTTGGTGTCACTTTTCTGGTTTAGAAAGAAAGGGCTATATTGAACAGCATTTTTTGTAGCAGTTTTTAGGCATTTTTTCTCATATAGTGTGTTTGGTCTGTTTCACACTGCCGGTATGAGTTCTGGCAGGCTGTTCCAGAACAATGTCTTTTTTCTGTACTATTCTTCAAAGGATGAGATGCTACCCGGGGGAAGGGGGGGCATACCATGAAAAAAACAAATAATGCAGCTGTTCTTGTCCAGCCAAATCTCAGCATATTTGCCGGGTAGCATCCAGATCTCCACCAGACCCCATTATAGTCAATAGGGCTAGCAGGCGTTCCAGTAACATCCAGCACAATGCCGGATGCCGTTCTCTGCGGACCATCCATACTGGCAGTGTGACATAGGCCTTTTACAAACTGGTGCTTTTTCAAGGACTTTTTTGAATGAGTTTCATTTTATTGATTAGAAGAGTATGTACCCCCAAGTAACATAGTTTATAAGGCCAAAAAAAAGACATCTGTCCATCCAGTTCGACCTGTTTTCCTGCAAGTTGATCCAGAGGAAGGCAAAAAAACCCTGTGAGGTAGAAGCCAATATTCCTCACTTTAGGGGAAAAAATTCCTTCCCGACTCCAATCAGGCAATCAGAATAACTCCCTGGATCAACGACCCCTCTCTAGTAACTATAACCTGTAATATTGTTACCCTTCAGAAATACATCCAGGCCCCTCTTGAACTCTTTTAGTGAACTTACCATCACTACCTCCTCAGGCAGAGAGTTCCATAGTCTCACTGCTCTTACCGTAAAGAATCCTCTTCTATGTTTGTGGACAAACCTTCTTTCCTCCAGACGCAGTCACAGTCCTGGGGATAAATAGATGATGGGAGAGATCTCTGTACTGACCCCTGATATATTTATACATTGTTATTAGATCTCCCCTCAGTCGTCTTTTTTCTAAAGTGAATAACCCCAATTTTGGTAATCTTTCTGGGTACTGTAGTCCACCCATTCCAGTTATTACTTTAGTTGCCCTCCTCTGAACCCTCTCCAGCTCTGCTATGTCTGCCTTGTTCACAGGAGCCCATAACTGTACACAGTACTCCATGTGTGGTCTGACTAGTGATTTGTAAAGTGGCAGGACTATGTTCTCATCACGGGCATCTATGCCTCTTTTGGTGCAACCCATTATCTTATTGGCCTTGGCAGCAGCTGTCTGACACTGGTTTCTACAGCTTAGTTTGCTGTTCACTAAATTTCCTAGGTCCTTTTCCATGTCAGAGTTACCCAATGTTTTACCATTTAGTATGTGCTGGTGACTTGCATTATTCCTTCCTATGTGCATAACCTTACATTTGTCAGTGTTAAACCTCATCTGCTACTTCTCTGCCCAAGCCTCCAGTCTATCCAGATCCATCTGTAGCAGTGTACTGTCCTCTTCTATGTTAATTACTTTACACAGTTTAGTGTCATCTGCAAAGATTGATATTTTACTGTGCAAGCCTTCTACAAGATCATTAATAAATATATTGAACTAGCTGAAGGACCCGGCTTCGCCCGGGTATATTTAATTTATTTATTTTACTGTTAAAGGGGCAGTGCCTGCCCCTTTAACAGTGACCTCTACAGCGGCCCGCCCCTTTAACAGTGACCTCTACATCGGCCAGCCCCTTTAACAGTGACCTCTACAGCAGCCCACCCCTTTAATAGTGACCTCTACAGCTGCCCGCCCCTTAAACAGTGACCTCTACAGCAGCCCGCCCCTTTAACAGTGACCTCTATAGCAGCCCGCCCCTTTAACAGTGATCTCTACAGCAGCCTGCCCCTTCAACAGTGACCTCTACAGCAGCCTGCCCCTTTAAATTAACAGTGACCTCTACAGCTGCCCACCCCTTTAACAATGACCTCTACAGAAGCCCGCCCCTTTAACTGTGACCTCCACAGCAGCTAGAGTGGCCACTGTCTTCACCCCAGAAAGCCAGACCTCACCAGCCATTCCCCCAAACGTGAAACAGAGCCCCCAGTTCCCATGAAGACACATCACTAAACATGAGGCCACGCCCCCCCCCCTGGCTCCGTGAAGACATGGAGGAGAAGCTGTCTAAGTGTGAGCTACTGAAAGGGTGGACATCCCTGTGTCTGTCCAGGCACTGCGTCGGACGGAGAACAGGTAGCCAGAAAACTGGACTGTCCAGCCTAAAGCCGGACATCTGGCCACCCTAACATCAGCCTGCCCCTAGGGTGGCCAGAGGTCTTGTTTTAGGCTGGACGTTCTGGCTTTCAGACTCCCTGTCCTCTGTCATGCACCTGGATGGACACAGCAGCAGCACTCTCAGCAGCAGCACTGTGCAGTCTGAGCAATGAGCTGCAGGGAGAAAGTCACCCTTCCCCCACCCCTGCAGCTGACAGAAGGTGATTTTTACCAATATTTTTAATCCCGGTCAAATGCAGCATGAAAGGGGCGTGGCCTGACTGAGTCAGGGGCGTGACTTAGTGGGATCTGGGGGTGGTGCTTTTAAGTCCTTCTTTTGACGGTGGCCGGAATTACAGGTCGATGCCTGATTTAGGAGGAAGGTGGGTAGCAGTGGAAGAAAACATCTTTTATTACTACTGAACAGTAAATGTGTAAAATTTACATTATATTATGTAATCATTATATGATTGATGATGAGTTAGTCTAAAACATAAGTTATAGTTATGGTAACTGGGAATACCCATTTACCATCGTCATCCACAGTGCTCTGCAAGCAGTGAACTGGCTAGGTTGTCATAGAAACCTGATGTGTGCCTGTGAGCTTCTATTGGCTGATAAGGGTCATGTGACCAGGCTACTATTAGCTAATGCATTTTTTGGGAATATCTCAGGAACGGTACGTCCTGGAGAGTTGAAAACTGTTCTAAAACCTTCCCGGACACCTGATGTACATGTGTGCCAAATTTTGTGATTGTAGCTGCAGCGGTGCGGATTCCTTTAGCGGACATACACACACACACACACACACACACACATACACTCAGCTTTATATATTAGATAGAATAGGGCCCAATACTGACCCCTGTGGTACCCCACTAATGGCAGTGACCCAATCTGAATATGTACCATTAATAACCACCCTCTGTTTTCTATCACTGAGCCAGTTACTTACCCACATACAGACATTTTCTCCCACGCCAAGCATTCTCATTTTATATACTAACCTTTTATGTGGTACTGTATCAAATGCTTTTGAGAAGTCCAGATATAAGACATCCATTGATTCGCTGCGGTCAAGTCTAGAACTTACCTCCTCATAGAAACTGATTAAATTGGTTTGGCATGACCAATCCCTCATGAAGCCATGCTGATATGGAGTTATTTGCATTGAGGTACTCCAAGATAGCATCTCTTTGAAAACCCTCAGTTTACCCACGACAGATGTTAAACTTAACGGCCTATAGTTTCCGGGCTCTGTTTTTGGACCCTTTTTGAATATTGGCACCACATTTGCTATGTGCCAATCCTCTGGAACACTCCCTGTCAGTATAGAGTCCTTAAATATCAGAAATAAGGGTCTGGCGATGACATTACTTAATTCTCTTAGGATACGGGGGTGTATGCCATCCGCTCCTGGCGATTTGTCTATTTTAATCTTTTTAAGACGCAGCTCTACTTCTTCCTGGGTCAGACAGGGCACTTTTAATGGGGAATTTGCTTTTATATTCTGCATTTCATCTGACAGTTTATTTTCCTCAGTGAATACAGTGGAGAAAAAGATATTTGCCTCCAAGACATGCAAAGGGTATATGGAGTGGGCTCACAAGCTGAGGCAATTTCATACACGGCAGGTGCCTGCTGTGGAATACAGCTGGCACCCGGCCACAAAGACGGGGATTGGAGATAACTCTGATCCTGGTCATTTAATCCCTCAAAAGGGAACAAAAGGGACCTCAGCATCTGAGGGGTTAGAGGAGTAGAGGGTACCTTCTGTCCACTGATGTGAGCTCCTGCCACGAAAAAAAGGGTTGAGATCTATTAATATGGTAGCCTGGGGCCTTGTGTCACTTTTTCATATTAAAAAAATAAAAAAATAAAAAATAAATAAAAAATAAACATAATTGGTTTTGCTGTATCTGAAAATGTTCAAACCATTAAAATATAAAAATATTAATCATGCATGGTGAACACTTTAATGGAAAAAATAAATGTGGCTGATTTGACTTTTCTTTGTTACCTTTAAAAAATACAATAAAAAGTGATTCCCTTAATGAGTGTATCCCTTAAAGGGGTTCTCCAAGTTAAATTTATTGATGACCTATCCTCAGGATAGGTCATCAATATCAGATCGTCAGGGGTCTGACACCCGGCACCCCCGCTGATCAGCTGAGGAAAAGTAGAAAAGGCTCTTGGAATTGAAAACATGAAAACATAAAAACGCAAAAACAAAAACTGGTCTGAAGTGATTAATATTTCCCAAAGACTTTCATGTAACATTTGGATCTGGAACTTTTTGCCTAAAATCACCAAAACATGTCAGAAAAAAAGCACCAAAAACTGCAAAACACCCTAAAAAACGCCAGAAAAAAAAATCTGTGTGACACCACCCTTAGAAGCATTATTAGGGTAACTGTTATCTTAATGTGATATTTAAATTGTGAACAAAGTTAGAGCCTATGCACACAGATCTGTGTTGTCAGATAAGGTGGTTATGCACATTAGTCTAAAGTAGATAAAAGTTGACAATTTCAACCAAGACAGTCATTCCTCAGGGGAAATTTTACAACAAATGATGAATGTTTGGCAAGAAGTCCACCATGTTTAAAATTTCCATCTAATATATCACTAGTCCCAACCAATCTTTTAGTGAAAGAACATTCCAAGAAAGCTCATTCACCCACAATAGCGAAAATGGACTAAATGTGTATGTCTGTTCGGTGAGAGGATCATTCGTTCAACATCCAATTGCTTCCACTTTTAGACTGCTGTGGCCCTATACTGTACCTCTATGTGCTTCAATTGCAGAAGAACACTGATGTTTTTAATTTTTAATTGGTTGACCCATCGGGGACATTGATGGCATATCATGTCCCTCTGGGACCTCATATCTCCAGAATGGGGCCCCAAAGTGGAGGAGAGCACACTGCAGTTTTGTGGTGTGCTCTCCATCTCGTTGAGAGCACTATTTTTCGCAACTCTCATAGTGGTGCTCTCTGTTCACTTCAGGGACTCCATCCTGGATACAGAACAGGTGGGACCCGCACCTATCATCCTAGCGATATTTCATCAATGTACCAGATGGGCCAACCCCTTTAAACATTTATACTGAATCCAAGACATGCTGGACGTTACCGGAAAGCCCGATACAGTCTGCAGGAGCACTACTGGAAAAGACTTTCATATTAGTTACTACATTATATGCAGCTAAACATTTTAATTGCAGTTCTGTTGAAAACAAGTAAAAAAAACATGAATTAAAAGGGTTTTCTGAGATTTTAATACTGATGATCTATTATCTAGATATGTTATCAGTATCTGATCGGAGGAGGCCCAACACCTGGGACCCCAGCTGATCAGCTGTTTGAGGAGGCCGCAGTGCCCCCTTTAATTATGCATATAAAGTAACTGAATATAAAACCTAACACCATTTAAACTATTAGTATAGGTTAGTGTCTCCCACATCTGTCCAGCAGCTTCTTGCATTTACCCCTTATGAGATCATAGTTGATCTGAGAATGATAATTTTCCATGTGAGCTGAGCATCATCCACTGCATGGATCTATAATGGTTCATCATGGTGGGAAGACCTGAATGACAGTATCAGCAGGGGCTGTCCCTAATGTAGGCACGCTGCAAATTTGGCATAAAATATTACACTTCAGGGCTTTGTAGAGTCAGATCAAAGCCACAAGGGAAATTTAGGAGAAATTGGTGATTTTCTGTTTTTCACAATTTACAAAATTTTATGCTAAAATCAATTTTTGAAAGGGTCAAAAAGAAACCCATGATCCAAAGTAAGTCATTTGCAGAATACAATGAAAACTTACAGCTCAGTGGATGTTATAGAAGCTTTTCTCCCTAGCTGAGCCATTTTGTTAAACTAAAGGAAACTTTAAGTCTACATCACGATCAAGTTTTTTTCCTCCTGCTGAAATGTCTTTACGTGTTATATAGACGTTAAACATGACGGTGAAACAGAAAGCTTATCCAGACGTGCATTGGGATAGAAAAATGAGTCAGTCTTCGTTTGTCTGTCTTGTTGAAAACAAATGGATCCTGTGGAAACTTGTCAAAGAGACACTTAACCTTAGAGGGGTTTTCCGAGTTATATATATTGATGACCTATCCTCAGGATAGGTCATCAATATCAGATCGGCGAGGGTCCGACACCCGGCACCCCCACCGATCAGCTGTTTGAAGAGGAGGCACGCGCCATATCAGCGTTGCCTCCTCTTCATTGTTTACATGCTGGCCGACACGGGGGTAGTGGTGAGTAGGTGTAATTACACCTAACCGCCCCATTCATTTCTATGGGAAGAATCGGCACACGCCTCCTCTTCAAACAGCTGATCGGCGGGGGTGCCGGGTGTCGGACCCTCGCCGATCTGATATTGATGACCTATCCTGAGGATAGGTCATCAATAAATATAACTCGGAAAACCCCTTTAATTAAAAGTTATGGCCCCATTAACAATTCTGTTTGAAACAAAAAAAAAAACCATGATGCGACCAGGCACTAAAAGTGTGGAGCTTCACAGAATTGTGATTATGGGGGGGTAACACAGGCAAAATGAACAGACACACCTCTACGTACTTGCATGCAGGTGGTTGACTGAGAAATTGCTTGCTTCATAACTCCAATAATGGCTAATAATGTAAGTGAGTTGCAAGAAGATATTTCTGAACACATGTAAAGGAGCTGATAGCTTTGGTCAATTCCTTTCTGTTAGAAGGGGCCACCGTAAAGGGCTGCCAGCAATAAGCTGTAATCCTTTAGGTACTATGACAATAAGGATCCAAATCCACTGCAGCGACACCGCAAGAAAGATGACACCTAACATATTTTAAATTACAATCAACTGGTTGCCCAGAAAGAAGTCCTCTTCATTTTTCTCCCTCACTATGATTAATTAATTTAATTAAACATTACAAATAACGGAAATGGATTCTCCTTGATTAAAGGGGTTTTTCAACCTCTATAATAAACCCCAAAAATGCCTGGGCACCTCACACAGATTATATTTACCCCGCTCCCTGGCAACCCATGTTGCTCCTGATGCATGTGCAGCTGCCGCTGCATCTCCCCATTGCATGGATCAAAACATCCGGCGATGAGGGGGCGGATGATAGCAGCCAATAGCAGGCTAAGACGGAGACGAGTCTCCTTAGCGTCAACCCCGATGCTAGGGGGGCTCGTCCCCGTCGTGGTCTGCTATTGGGTGTTTCCCTCATCACCGGATGTTTTGATCCACGTGACAGGGAGATGCAGCTGCGGCCGTGCAGGCATCAAGAGCGACATGGGTGCCAGGGAGCGGGATAAATATAACCTGTATGATGTGCTTGGGCATTTTAGGGGCATTAGATAACCCCTTTAACTCCTATATGCACTATGATGTACCAGGCTGTTTATATATTGCCATACATTAAGGCACCATGATGAACAGATACACCATGATGATCACAGGGGAGCTATCATAGTCTGATCTTCACAACACAGGTTTGTGGAACTGTATCAAGGGAACTAACAAAGGAGATTTATACGGACCTCAGAAGAAGAGTTGTTGATGCTCATCAGGCTGAAAAAAGTTTACAAAACCATCTGTAAAGAGTTTGGACCCCACTAATCCACAATCAGACAGACTGTGTACAAATAGAAGAAACTGAAGACCATTATTGCCCTCCACTGGAGTGGTCGACTGAAAAAGATGACGGCAATAACAAGTAAAGTAACCTCTAGGTGAATAAAGATCTTTCTCACGTTAGCTATTGTTAATGTTCATGAGTCCACCATAGGGAGAACACTGAATAACTCATCCCACAAAAAAAAGCCTACAGTGCTCGGCTATCTCCAGCAGTTCCATAGAGAATGAATGAAGCAGCATGGCACATGCTAAACCAGCCACTGAATTCCCCTCAGAGTACAGAGCCTCCGTCCCAGTGGTTGGACCCCCACCAATCTGATAGATAAGGGATAATTTATAATCAGAAAATGCTGTCCAAAACAGACTAGACCTTAAAGCAGTTGTCTCACTTCAGCAAATAACCTTTATCATGTGGAAACAGTTAATACAAGGAACTTCATAATGTATTGTGATTATCCATATTGCCTCCTTTGCTGGCTTGATTCATTTTTCCATCGTATTAAACACTGCTTGTTTTCAGGTGTTACGACCACCCTGCAATCCAGCAGTGGTGGTTGTGCTTGCACACTATGGGAAAAGGCGTCGGCCTCTCTGGTGGCCGGGACCATGGGAGTGCTCATATTCCTATAGTGTTTAAGCATGACCACCACTGCTGGATTTCAGGGTGGTCGTAAGCACGGAAACAAGCAGTGTATAATGTAATGGAAAAATTAATTCAGCCAGCCATCAAAATACATTATTCAGTGCCTTGTATTAACTTTCTCAGCATGATAAATGAGCCAGAAGTAACATGCTGCTAGGGGCATGTCACCACTGAGGCCATTGATTGGCTGTGGCAGCAAATGTAACCCCATCCAAAAGTTTACAGGCAGGTTTTTTATGCAGTTATTGAAACCAAAACCTGAATGTGTGGCCATACCTGCCTGTCAGCAGATTTGTACTTATGAAACTGGCTGACCTTTTGCACGTGCACTTGGCAGTTGAAGACATCTGTGTTGGCCCTATGTTCATTTGTGCCCGCATTGCTGAAAAAAAATGTAGTTTTAGTTTATGCAAATGAGCCTCTAAGAGCAACAGGGGCGTTGTCTTTACACCTAGTGGCTCTGCTCTCTCTGCAACTGCTGCGTCTTATGCACTTTGACAGGGAAGGGCAGTGAAAACATCATCACACCTTGCCCTGTCAATCAAAGTGGAGAGTGTGAGGCAGTTGCAGAGAGAGCAGAGCCTCTAGATGTAATGGAAACACCTCCATTGCTCCAGGAGGCTCATTCGCATATATTAAAGCTTCATTTTTCTCAGCAATGTGGCCACATATGAACATGGGACCAACACAGATGCCTTCAGCTGCCAAGTGCACATGTAACAGGTCAGTCAGTGTCATAGGTACAAATCTGCTGACAGAGGCCCTTTAAGGTCCATGAAAACTGTATTTGTATAGGCAGTCAATGTTTGATTGGTAGGGGTATAACATGCAGACATGAGTTGTCTGTACCTGCGGCTATGCCTGCTTCTGCAGCTTGGACCCATTTAACCGAACCAGGCTGAGCTGTAGTACCTAGAACAGCTGTTTGTGTGGATGCGCCTGCACAGAAAGCCCCTTTAGTCTGCTGCCTGTGTGGTTTCTGGGTTCCATCAATCTATATTCACAGAAAACCCCTTTAATCTTACGTTAATTTAAAGCAATAGTGTAAAGTGCAGAAACGGTTTTTGTGTGACTATGAATGGGAACACAGAGCAAAGAAAGAAGGAGACTGTGTGAGAATATCACAAGGTAAAAATGCTGATACAGTAAAATTGCTGTGGTAAGCTGAAGCTTGGTATTCTGTGAAACATGAATCATTAGTTTTGCATAAAAAAATAATTGACAGGTATCAGATCGCAGGAGTAAATGTCATGATACTGCACAACTTTTGTGTCTTCTTTAGGGCTCTTCCTTGTGGGAATCACGCTCTGTGTAATAGAGGGATTGTGTGGTCTGGACTAGAGAAGGGCACGCCATTATCATGATTGATAATGTAGCATGCCTCTGTGTGACCTTTCTTTAACGGAATCATATGGACATAAAGCTGTCAGTATGATTCCGTCACACAGAGGCACACAGCAATATCAATCATGATTCCCGCAAGGGACACGCTCGTGTGAAAGAGCCCTTAAACAAATTAGGGCATCGGTGTTCCAAGTATTAATTCTGGGTTTAAACTTGTGCTTTTTTTTTTTTGCTTGCAAGGTTCTGTTCATACATGTGTAGGAGCCCCCATCACAGATTGTGTTGTACTGAGCAGGAGGAATAACTATATATGCAGTTCTACTTTCCCTTTCAAAATGACAGACCCAACTAGATATGAATGGGGTCCGTCAATTGCTGAGGTGTCCACTATGCAACAGATTCAGCACTGTGTTGTGGTTTTCGTTTCTGGAAAAACCATCACCCACATGTGAACAGAACCTTACTAATCTAGTATAAAAATGAGTAAGACAGATCCCGAATTATTGAATAAAAATGACCTAACGCAATGTTTATTGTTATGTTTAATGTTTTTAAACTCTTTTTTTAATTATGTTTATTAAAGGGGTTCTCCAAGACTCCAAGGCCCTCACACTGAATATACTTACCTGGCTCCCTGCTCCGCTCCTGGTCCCCACAGCGCCGCTGCTGCTTCTCTCTGTACACAGATGAAAACATCCGATGTCGGGGGAGGAGCCAATGGCAGGCGGGGACGGGGTTGAGCCTCCCTAGCATCGCGGGTGACGTGATATTCATTGAGAGGGGTCCGGGCGTATGGGGGGTATTTAATAGTCTTGGATAACCCCTTTAACCATTTATTAGCAACCCACTGTTTTACATGTATTTTAAGTGTAATGTAACGTCATACTACTATAGGACATTGAATTGCTGCCAGATACATAAAAGGACAGGCAACCTACCTGAGCATACCCAGGTATGTGAATGGTGCTGAGTAGAGATGAGCGAGCATGCTCGAGTGCCATTTTTGCGTATTTGCGTACGCATTTTAAAATTCCTACGCTATTCATACGCATATTTTAAACTATACGCAAATGCGTACGAATTGCGTACGAATAGCGTACAAACTGAATTTTGAAATTTTGAAATTTGAGTTGTGTCTAGGTCAGCCAAAGAGTCATGACCACTGGCCTGCGGGAATCAGCGAGCACCGCTGCATTCTCAAACAGATGATCAGAGGGGGTCAAGGGTTGTGGACCCCCACCACAGATGCTGATGACCTATCCAAAGGATAGATCATCGGTAAGAAAAAGGTACACATCCAGTTGTTAGATCGCTTCTCTGTCAGACTGCAATGGTTTACTAATGCAAGTTATGGGAGTTTCATTGTCTTACTATGGAGCCCGGCCTATGGTAGCCTTGGGACCTTCTACAAGACCGAGGCTACCACAAGGAATGAACAGCTCCAATGGTTACAGCACGAATATGCTGTCTGGGCCCGGGGAGCCCAGCACTCCTAGGGAAGGCCGCCTCAGATGCCATGGTCACAATTGACCAAAGCATCTAACGGCTATTTGACCTTGTTGCACCCAGAAGCTCCAATGACTTGCCTTAATGTCCATGCCCCCATCGCTTTGACTGACAGGGTTAGGCAGTGAAGACGTAACCAGTACAGGGTTGGAGAGTTATGTCTTCATTGCCTGGTCCTGTCAGTCAAATAGGTGGGGGTGCGGACAACAAAGCACGTGAGCAAAACCTCTGGGTGCAACGGCAATACCCTCATTGCACTCACGGGCTAATTTGCACAAATATCAAAGGCTAATTTCTCCACATTGAGATTACATATTGAGATCAGACCAAGAGCATTAGAATGTGGTGAGTATTGCATCTCCAGTGGCAGATTGATTTATATCAATCTGCCATCTAATAACACATTGAGAGCCACACAGGTTTCATGTTTTGTGCCACTTCACAGCTAGTTCACGTTACTTCCAATAACCAAGTTAGTTTTTTTCTCACATCCATTAGTCTCCAGTGACACAGCACATTATTATCATCTTTTCTACTACAAAAAGATAGAAGTTAATGGAAATTACCTTTGTGGTTTAAGTCACCATAAATAAAATGTTTTGCAGCCAAGGGAGGTATATCAATTTCAGCAGTTTTTACTTGAACTGTATAAAGAAAAGGAAAAGCGAAAACAATTACTGTAATACGTATATAGATAAAGGGCAACACGTGGTCGCCACAGCATAAAAACAATATTGTGAGCCTCTGTTCACACTGCCGTTGTGAACCTCCAATGGGGCTTCAAATGGAAGCCATGGCACCAGTGGAATGCAATAAGATATTGTTTCGGTATCATCAGGGTGCTTTCAAATATGTTAGGGAATCGCATAAAGCCAACGTTTAGTCCTCATAAGGATGTATTCACACATGGTGGTCACATTCCGTATCTGCTGCTTCTTATACAAAATGATGTTTTGTTATGACTGTGAAAATCATGATGCGAACTGTAATATAACTGCAACTGGTGTTCTCTGTAATATGGCCACTTGGGATATGAAAGAGTTAAAGAGGACCTTTCACTCGCAGAGCTGCCTGCTTCGCCCGGCCGAAATCTCGCGAGATTTCGGCCGGGCAAAGCAGGCAGCTCTGCGAGTGGTTTCCAGAACCACTGCCGTGACGTAGTTGAGGGGGGCGGCGGCCTACAATGCTAATATGGGCTGTTAGTCCGTCCCTAAATAGGCGCGTTTTGGAGCATGAAGAAGGCGTGCTGGACACAGGAGGGGGGCGTTACTGGGCTCCCTAACGCCCCTCTGGGCTCCTTCAGAGGAAATTTACATATGAGAAAAAGTCAAATAAAACGAAAACGGAATCTGAAAAAAAAAAAGATTGGAGACCACATCTAGACTCAAGGTACTTTACTGAACATGGCTATAGTTTTAGTTTAAAACACTAAAATCATGTGACAGATTTCCTTTAAAACAACATAGTAATGAGGTCTAGAAGTAAAATATCAGTACAACCCCAAGGTGTGTCTGGCTGCACGTGGCCAAGCCCACTCACACCAGCCAATGGCTGTTGACTTTACTGCAAAATGGTGCAGCCATTGGTTGCCACGAGTGGGCGTGGCTTGGCCTTAAAGGGAACCTGTCATCTCCGAAACACCCCCTGAACTAGAGTAAGTGTTGTATAGTGTAAGTGATGCTGAATCCGAATATGTAAGTTTTATCTTCATACTCACTTCCATTCTGACTCTGTGCTCTGACAAACCAGCAGTAAAATGCACTCACTGGACTCCAGTGCTCACTCATATAATGGAGAGGACTCAAAGAAGAGTCCTCTCAATGTATTTTACAGCCGGTTTGTAGGAGCACAGCGTCAGAATGGAAGTGAGTATGAAGATAAAACTTACATATTCGGATTCAGCATCACTTACACTATACATCTGTTACTCTAGTTCAGGGGGTGTTTCGGAGGTGACAGGTTCCCTTTAAGTCTGCAGGGTGTGGTATTTTTTATTGTATCACGTCCACAGCACACAGCTAAGAGGCAATAGTGACTGCAACGTGTGAACTGCTCCTAGGGTAAATTCACACACACATAGCAGGTGAGTGATTTTGACTTGCTTCTCAATGCAGTTTTACAGGTGAAATAGATTTATTTAATACGCCTCACCTGTAAAACTCATAACAAGTTGCAGCAAAACCAGCAACGCAGTTTTAAAGGGGTCGGCCACTTTCTGGTTACTGTTGACCAATGTGTTTGGGAGATGATTATATGGCACTTACTAATATAGTCTTTGTTGAAATTCTGCACCATTTTCTATATTTCATAAGGTATTCCTCCTTGCTTACAAAGTCTTTTTTGCTGTCCACACAGAGGTCCTGTCCATACGATGGCCGCTAATGGAGGGTCATGTGACCAGGAAAATCACCTCCATGTGATGTCTCCTCCATTCAAATACACTGCACCTGTAATCTGCACTTGTCCTGTTGGGAGTTTAGTGCAGTGTGTTTTAAGGGAGGAGACATCACATGAAGGCGATTTTCCTGATCACATGACCCTCCATTAGTGGCCATCTTATGGACAGGACCTCTGTGTGGACAACGCAAGACTTTGTAAGGAAGGAGGAGTACCTTATGAAATATAGAAAATGGTTTCAACAAAGACTATATTAGTAAGTGCCATATAATCTTCTCACAAACACACTGGTCAACAGTAACCAGAAAGTGGCCAACACCTTTAACCAAACCGCATCCACTACATGGAAATATACCCTAACCGAAATCTGTCCCACAAAAAGACAGATACTGATACAAATACAGTGGTGAAGATATACTAAGACTTGTGTTATAAAGTTTATCGGCGCAGAATGCACCAAATTTATTAAAGGGGTTATCCCATGAATAATGTAAAACATGAAAATCAGACATCCTATAGGACATGGCAACCTCTTTCTAACAAACCTAGAACCAGCCCTGTACCTCACATGGATCCAGAGATCTCTACATTCATTGCTTTGCTAGATTTATATCAAGCTGACCGCTAAAGGGAGTGTCTTTTCCACTGCAGCTAAGGGGGCGTGTCTCATCTCTCCCTATCACGGCTCAGGAGGCAGTTGAAAGATTAAACTGAGCCTGTGCGGCCTTCTCAGTGAGCAGGTCAAAGAAATAAGAAATTAAGTGGTCCTATACAGATACAGTTTATTGAATAACTCAGTAGCTATACAAAATTTTTAATGACATGCAATTACAAAAGTATTCAGATCCAGGTGCTGGTTTGAAAACTGTAGAATATTTTTCATGGGACAACCCCTTTAAGAGGTACAAGCCTCATAATACATTTGGCACTTTTCCAGGCAGGTAATGCGCTAGACTTTCATATCCATGCCGGCTATGAGCTGGCGTAGGTTTGAACTATTATTTACACCAGTTTCTGGCTTAAATTATAGTAAATATGGCGGGCCGCAGCAGGCCCCACCTCCTCCCGCTAAGCCCCAAACACTTTTCTAGACCTTTTTAAAACTGACGAGACAAGTGAAAAGTTGTAAATGATTGCACAATCATAGCGTGCACTATAATCTGTGGCGTAAGCACTTTGTATTCACTGATTATAGATTTTTTATACGTTTTGCTGCTTGATTATAGAGGCAGCCACCTTCCTGAGCTGTCGTTAACAGCATTCACAGATATACTTTACAGAATTAGGTGCACCATGGGAACCCACAAACTAAATAGGAATTACTGATTTCTCTGGGAGCAGTGGCCACACATGCACATTACAGATCATTCCCTGTCTATGGGACTGACTGAGATAGCCAGAAACAGCATTCAGCCATCAGTCCCACAGACTGAGAATGGAGAAGTAGTGCGCATGTATGACCACTGCCCTATTCAAACAGGAAACTTAGGACCCTGGTTTTCATCATCGGTGGGGGACCCAGCAATGGACTTCAGAGCCGGATTAACCCGCAGTAAAATCCACATGTGCTACATGCAGATGAGGATTCACCATGGATTTCACCCTACTACATGAGGAGTCAGATCCATGGTGATGCTCCACTGCAGAGACTAACGTGTCTCAGATTATAAAATCTAATCCACCTTCTCAGTACATTAAAGGGGTTCTCCGAGAATTAAGAACATAAAAATATGCAAATATTACTTTATTATAAATATATTCCCAAATACCTTTCATTAGTTATAATGGCTCGTTTTGTCTACAGAGCAATTATTAGGAGAAACAAAATGGCCGCTGTCCTATTAGTACACACAGAACCTGTCCTAATCACACAGGAGGACAAGTTACTTCACAACACTGAGGTAAAGAGCTGCCTCATCCTCCTCTCTGCTCTGCTTGTCAGGCATTATGGTCCTGAATACAGTATAATATGAATCTTTGTGGGAATGAAGGAGACATGAAGTACAGAGAGGACGGACATGACAGACTGTGGTAATGGAGACTGCATACAAGAGTTCATCAGAGATCAGTCACATCCCCACCTCCTCTCTGTACTTCATGTCTCCTCATGAACTTCATTCCTACAGAGATTCAGCTGAAGATCTTATCATCTGTTTTCAGGATAATAATCCCTGACAAGCAGAGCAGAGAGGAGGATGAGGCAGCTCTTTACCTCAGTGTTGTGAAGTAACTTGTTCGGCTGTGTGATCAGGACAGGTTTTGTGTGTACCTATAGGACGGCGGCCATTTTGTTTCTCCTAATGATTGCTCCCCAGACAAAACGAGCCATTATAACTAATGAAAGGTATTTGGCAATATATTTATAATAAACTAATATTTACGTATTTTTATTTTCTTAATTCCTGGAGAACCCCTTTAATCCACACTGGATTTTACACACACAAACTGTAAAGGCCGGTTCACACTGAGTTTTTAGGCTCTGATTTTGGCACATTTCTGCCTCAAAATAAGCTCCAAAAACGTCTCAAAACAGTCTCCTATTCATTTCAATGAGAAGCAGCACTTTTTTCACGTGGAAAAAAGAAGCAGCATGCCCTATCTTGGGGCAGAATCCGAGCAGAATCCCCCACTGAAATAAATGGGAAGCAGAAAAAAACACTCTGTACATGTCCAGGTCAAAAACCACAATCTGACCACAAATGCACTTTAGTATTAAAAGCATCAAAAACCCATGAAAAAAATGCAATGAAAAAAAATATGCATGGATTCCGAACTGAATTTTGCAGGCGGATTTTCAAAATCTGTTTTGTTTTTAATGCATTTTTTTTAACGAGTGGGTGTTTGCTTCAATAGAAAACTGCACTTTCAGTTCGTGATTTTGGCACAATAAGGCCTCTTTCACATGACAGGTTTTTTTGCGGGCCCCGATCCACGTTTTTTGCGGATAGGATGCAGACCCATTCGTTTCTATGGGTCCGCAAAAAAATGCGGACAGCAAACCGTGTGCTGTCCGCATCCGTATGCCCGTTCCGTAGCCCGCAAAAAAAAATAGAACATGTCCTATTTTGTCCGTTTTACAGACAAGGACAGGACTGTTCTATTAGGGGCCAGCTGTTCCGTTCCGCAAAATACGGAATGCACACGGATTCCATACATTTTTTTGCGGATCCGTAATTTGCGGACCGCAAAACACAACGTTCGTGTGAAACTAGCCTAAAAGGGCAGAATATGCACACAAAAATGCGCAGACACATACAGAACTGTTTTCTTATTTTGAGATTCAGCATGCTGTCTCTTTTTTCCACATGGAAAAAAAACAAGTGCTCCTTCTCATTGAAATTTTGTACTGAATGGATTTTCCTTAGGCCTTGTTCACATTTCCGCTTTTCACTGATATGTGCTGTCCACATTTTCTGCGCACAGCACACGCACCCATTGATTTAAATGTGTCTGTTCACATTTCAGTAAAAAAATCACGGGGACAGGCACTACTTTGCGGACCAAGCACGCCCATTGAAGTCTATGGGTCCATGAAAATCACTGACACACATCCGTGTTGTGTCCGTGTTGCATCCGTTTTTCACTGATGACTAATAGAAGATTCTTTGGAAATTAACTTTCAGCGGAGCAACATCAGTGAATTACTGATTACACAAGGATGATAAAAACGGACACACGGACCAACCACGGATGCTTCACGGACAGCTTCACGGATGAAACACGTACGCTTTTTTTACGGCTGTGACACTGACACAGAAATGTGAACGAGGCCTTAAAGTGGTTGTCCAGGATTATCCTCGGGATAGGACATCACTATCAGATTGATGGGATCTGACACCCCACTGATCAGCTGTTTCCTTGTAGATCCCTCCATCGTGTAGTGGACAGAGCAGCGCTGTTCCCATATACTTCACTTTCCTGCAGTACCCAGCTCTGTCCACTACACAATGGATGGCACTGTGCAGTACCGACAACGAAGCTACTGCAGTACAGCTGATCGGTGGTGATGCCGGGTGTCAGATCCCAGTCGATGTCAATGACCTATCCTGTGTATAGTCCATCAATATCAAAACCCTTAAAGGGTTATTCTCATTTTAGACAATGGGGGCATATCGCTAGGATATGCCCCCATTGTCTTATAGGTGCGGGTCCCACCGCTGGGACCCGCACCTATTTCCAGAACGGAGCCCCCGAACTGAATGAGGGCGCACTGCGCATGTGCAGCCGCCCTCCATTCATTTCTATGGGGCCGCCGAAAATAGCCGAGCGCTGGCTCGGCTACTTCCGTCGGCTCCATAGAAATGAATGGGAGCGCACCGCGCATGCACGGCCCGGCTCCCATTCATTTCTATGAGCGGCGCGGGGAGCTGCGCCTGGTGGTGGCCGGACCCCCGGAAACCTGGGGTCCTCCAGGTGCAGCGCTCCCCACTCCGTTCTGGATATAGGTGCGGGTCCCAGCGGTGGGACCCGCACCTATAAGACAATGGGGGCATATCCTAGCGATATGCCCCCATTGTCTAAGATGAGAATACCCCTTTAAAGGGACTGTCTCACTTCAGTAAGTTGCATTTATCATGTAGAGAAAGTTAATGCAAGGCACTTACTAATATATGGTTATTATCCATATTGCCTCCTTTGCTGGCTGGATTCATTTTTCTATCACATTATACACTGCTCGTTTCCATGGTTACAGACCACCCTGCACACTATAGGAAAAAGCATCAGCCTCTCTGATGGCCGGGACCATGGGAGCTCATATGCTTTTTCCTATAGTGTGCAAGCACGACCACCACTGATGGATTGCAGGGTGGTCTGTAACCATGGAAACTAGCAGTGTATAATGTGATAGAAAAATGAATCCAGCCAGCAAAGGACGCAATATGGACAATCACAATACATTAGTAAGTGGAGTGTATTAACTTTCTCTACATGATAAATGCCACTTACTGAAGTGAGACAACCCCTTTAATTCATATGTTTCAGCCTTCCTTCAGAGGTACAATGTACTGTACAGCCGCCTTCCCAACGTATGCGTCCAGTGAAAGGCTCTGACGACATAGGCTGCAACTAAACAATATACATTTTACATATATATATATATATATATATATATATATATAGCATTGTACATATTTTTGTGGGATCCTCTTCATGATTTTCTACAGTTTCCTGCATGACGGATGCCTTGAGGACATTGTTTTGTGTGCATAAGGGCCTATGGACATATGCTGTATGTGGCAGGAGCTTTACTGGTGCATAAGCTGAATGTAGGTTATGCACACAATGTGAACAATGTGAGAGAGAGATATGAGAGAGAGATAGATAGATAGATAGATAGATAGATAGATAGATAGATAGATAGATAGATAGATATGAGGGGGGAATATAGATATGAGAGAGTGAATGATATGGGAGAGATATATAGATAGATAGGGGGAGATAGAGAGAGAGATATGAGAGACAGTGAATGATATGAGATAGATAGATAGATAGATAGATAGATAGATAGATAGATAGATAGATAGATAGATATGAGGGGGGAATATAGATATGAGAGAGTGAATGATATGGGAGAGATATATAGATAGATAGGGGGAGATAGAGAGAGAGATATGAGAGACAGTGAATGATATGAGATAGATAGATAGATAGATAGATAGATAGATAGATAGATAGATAGATATGAGAGACAGTGAATGATATGAGATAGATAGATAGATAGATATGAGGGGGGATATAGATAGATATGAGAGAGAGAGTGATGGATATGGCAGAGATAGAGATAGATAGATAGCTATGAGAGAGAGAGTGTGGTAGATAGATAGGCAGATAGATAATCTTGATAGATATACAATATTGGCAGTAATATAATGGATATGTCTGACTTCTCACCTACAAACAGAAGAACAATAAGGTGACTTAGTATGGCCAGGGGAGGACGCGGGGACTCCATCACTGGCCCTCCCAGCCCTGTCCGGCCGGAGACTGACAGCCTAACGGTCGTTCTCCTGCTTAGCCTGTATCACCCTTCACTTGAGAGAGCCGCGCAGCCTATCAGCGTGCTTCCCGCCTTTTGCCCCACAGGGACTTCATGGTGAGGGGCCGTTTACGTCGGCTTTATATCGGAGTAATAGGCAAAATGGATACACGACCTGCGCTGTATGTGGAAGTTTATCTGTGTAGTTAACAGTGTATTGTGAGCCTCAATGACCATTTGATGTAGTTAAAACAGATCGAAAGAAATATACCACAAATAAATGAAGTCTACAATTTACACAGTCATCTCACTTCGGTATATCAGTGGTAAGTGGGCTAACTTTTGGGACCCCCCATCCCCCCCACACACACACCCCTTACTGATCCTGAGAATGAAGGGGTGCAGTGTGGTATTAGTGCTGCATCTACTTCACTGCAGTCTCCACATATGAAGTCTGCAGATTCACCTACCCTGAAGCCCCTTCATTCTCAAGATGGTTGGGGGTATCAGAGGTCAGAATCCCACTAATCATCTGTATAAGATGTGACTCTGTGGCTGCAGGACTCCTGCGCTCAGCCCATTGTGGGGGGTCTTGTTATGTGGTAGGGGGCTGGCCAAACTAGAAAATCCCTAAGCATACTTGTCAACTTTGTCCATGTAAGATTGGCTGCAGCGCTTGTAACAACTGTCCACAGCAGAGAGCGCAATGCAGTAGAAGTGTATGGGATTTTACCCTCTTCGTCTATGCGCCACATATTTTTTTACATGCAGATTTCTTCATGTGGACCAACTGTCAAATCTACAGCAGTTACTCATTTTCTTGTGGATTAGTCACAGCTTTCTTCCATTACCTTCAACAGAGTTTACATTCGCAAGTCAATCCGCAACTGACAAGTGCGTTGCAGATTTACTTGTAGATTTGGTGTCAATTTCTTCCAATAGAGATCTGCAACATGTGAGTTGGGGCCACAGTGAGGGTCAGATTGGCCCATAAATGGATCCTCCAGTGGACCCCCCAAAGGTTTAGCTGAAGAAGCCTCATTTGGAGCTGGCTTTGGAGCCAGTCACTTACTAATTCGGTCTACGATTCACATATAACCTAATAGAACTTATTGATATGTGTGTATACATGTAATCGTAACAGTTTACAATGCAAATAAAAGTGGACGTGCAAAGATGGAGGGTGAGCCCTCCGAACCATTTTGTGTGGGGAACCCAAAGGCACAAAATCCTATGTTCTGATGTGTCAGGAAATAGTAGGAGTGGGGTCTTAGCAAAAGACCCTGTCAACAAATATGAACACATCCCAATTAGAGAAAAGAAATGTTTTACTTTTTTCCTCTGCTGTTGGGGGAATAGACAGGTAAGTAATAGAGATGAGCGAATCATTCAAAATTTTATTTGCCGAATATCTGACAAGATTCGTATTCGCACAAACTTATTTGTCAAATCTACGTAAAAAAAAACAATTGTTTTGCGAACATTCCTGCATAAATTACGTACGTACTGTCAGCGTAGTTAAAAGTACGCAATATGTAAGCAGTAGCGTACAAAAGTGCGTACGAATCCTTAACGTAAAAATTGACGCGCTAATGCGCCATACGCACGAGGCTAGGCCATGGCCTACAGTCTTTAGAGGAAGACTATATGAACTAGAAAAATAAGGTGCTCACTGCTGCTAACTTTCAATAAGTTAATAATTTACTAAAAACATCGTACAATAAGTGCATTAATAAGACACATTGCAGTACCAGAAAAAGAATACACACAATGGGCTAAAGTGCTGAACCATTAAAAACAGTGTAGCTAAAATACAGCAAATTATGGAAACATTTCAGTGCAATCAATTTCACATTTGCAAGCATAAAAGGCTCAGATATACGTTTGAGTCACTCCTTATGGCTCCTCCTACTTGGCTTGGCAATGATAAAACAGTCTGTCTGGAAGACATATTCCAAAATTCAATTGTAATCCACGTGAGGTAAAATTGTAATCCAAACAGGTAATGTGTAATCCACATGGATAATAGAGAATAGCATCAAATAGAGAACCCTTTTTGCAAAAGGGGCTCCCAAATAACCTGAGGAGGGGGGGGGGGGAAGGAAAATAGGCACACTTTGGCACAACAGAGAATTTTCTGCAGAATGGGGGGAGTCCTGACAGCCATGTCCATCTGGGTGAGAGTCAAACGAGGGCAACACAAACTAAACAAAAACAAGTGTCAACTAGCTCTCACCCGTCAGGTGCAGTCCATGGTGTGGCTCCCATAGGTCCTCCTGCAGTGTCCTTGACAGCAGCCAGTAGTTGGGTTCCTCAGATGAGGGACCTGAAATCCTCCTCGCTCGAGCTGCTGCTAAAGGTCATAAGAGGTAGCTCCTGCCTCTTGTAGGCCAAGCTCGCTGCGATGGTGGAGCTCCAGTGCCCTCTTGTTCCGGAATTTGGACTTGACCGGGTCTGGGTGGTGGTCATGCTGGCAAGTGCTGTAGCCACTTGAGCTTTTCCGGATCCTCCTGCCGGGACAGCTGGGGTAAGAAGAACTTCTGGCTGCAGCTTGGGGGCAAGGTTGCATCCAGGGAAGAAGACCCAGCTTCCCTGGCTGCTGCTGGCTTCACCTTCCACGGCAGCTGGTACTGGTAGATCACCATAGATTGGAAAATAAATGAAGACATAGTCAGCTGACCCACCTGTAAGGACTGTGGTGGTGGTGGTGGTGCTGGCAGTCCTGGAATCAGAGGCTCCGGCTGAGGCTCTGGCTTTTCCCTGAACCGGAGGACGACATCTGGGAACTCCTGCAGGCAGCGCAAGCGTCCTGAACCTGGTGGTTCATCTGGTTCCGTTTTAGGCACCAGAGGCTTGGAAAGGAGGGTAACCCCAGTCGCAAATGGGCCTTTCAGGGACGCCATGGGGGTTTACTCCACCTGATCCCCCACGTACAGGCAATGCCGATGTTGTGGCAGGTAAGGCCGTTTCACCGACCGGCAGCCAACAAAATCTTACCCATCCTCGTCATCCTGCAGGAAGCCAGACCCTCGCCCAACTGAAAACCAAACCACAGTTCCCTTCCTGCATTCCAGTGAAGGATCTCCTGGCCTAGGGTGGTCAAGAACTTGTATGACCCAGTCCTCCACTACAGTTTTATACTCCCAGAGGGTCTGTGCATAGGCCATCACAGATGCCGGAACAATGGGGTTCTGGTGTATGGAAGAGGTGGATCTCCTCCTGGGCGGCGAAGTGGACGCTCCAGTCACCTCTGCTAAACGAGACAGAGCGGACACTCCAGCCGCACGAAAAACTGCAGATGCTCCAGCTGTCTCACTAGTCGCAGCAGCAGCTGATGACCCAGGCACTGAAGCTATGTTTCTCTTGCAGAGTTGAATCTGTGACATCCTGATGTCTGCAGCGGGCGGTGGTTCTGGTAACTCGTCCCCAAAGTACATTTCGTTCCAGTTGGAACGCAGGTCACGCAGCTTTTTTTGAGCCATGCTTGCTGTTGAAAATACTTGCTCTCAGGTCAGCAGTCAACACTGGTCTAAACTGGTTCAGACTGAGTGACTCAGAGGAGGGTGGAGTACTGAGGGAGGAGTCTTCACTCCCTATACGTGCAAATAGTTAGTTCCCAGTGGGCGTATCGTCATTGTCCCGCTCACGCATAATGCGTACGTTTCGTACGGTTGCTACATATCTTACGTATAGTTAGCATGTAAAATTTTGTGTACATTTACGAATAATACGAAGCGAATCACCTAATATTCGGATTCAGTTTGCAGTTGAAAATTTCCAAGATTTGATACAAATCGACGAATCGCTTCGCTCATCTCTAGTAAGTAACAGTTATTTTTATCATTTTATGCAATCTCTTCCCTTCCTTGCCATTTTTGTTGATCACAGATGACCCCTTTAGCTATGGTTGCGGTATGGAACGTTTTACACCCTATTCTACTCTCTTATATCTTTTTTTTATTCACACTTATCTACTAGAGTAGATGTTTAACTAATAGAAGACTTCCAAAATGTCACTAAAATGCCTTTTAGAGCTTTTTTGCAATGAAAAATAAATCACTTAGGTGCTGTTCACATCTGTGATGGTCAATTCTAAGGACACCCATGACGCCCAACTGACACCCATGATGCCCGACAGACTGCAATGACTGTAATGGGTTCTATCTGGTCTCCCGTCATGATGGCCTGTTTCTAGAAAAATAGCACTGCAGGCTCCAACAATGAAGTGAACATAGCCGTACAGAAAACCTTTTTTTCTTTTAACCACATACCTACCGCCTCTTAATGCTGCCATGCTCCCAATTCCATCAATTTCATTTTTACTTTTCTAGCCCCCCCCCCACCCCTATTGTCTCGAGAGGTCATAGACCCTACAAGGGGTGGACTGGCCATAGACCCTACAAGGAAATTTCCTGGTGGGTCACTGAAGCTCTCCTCCTGCCACCAACCAGGTACATAATGATTTGATGTTCCCAGCATTAATTAATGCTAGGATCATCAGATACTTACACACCTGACTGGCGGCTGCAGGTGCCCTCCCGAATTCAAGTCCTCAGGATGGTGATACAGTTGAATAGTGCAGCGGGGTGTCAGTATTTTGTGCTTCCCTGTGGTATTTGATCCCGCAGGGGAGCTATTTTGTGTGGCTCTATGGTATTGCTAGCCGCGCCTATGTCTGTTGTCCTTGCCTACTTACCGTATTTTTCACCCCATAAGACGCACTTTTTTTCCTCAAAAAATGGGGGGAATGCTAATGAGCGCTTCCATAATGGAAGCACTTATTAGCACCGGAGGACAAGGAAGCGGTGAAGACTCGGTACTTACCGCTTCCTGGTCCTCCATTTGGTTGTGCTGTGCTGCACACTGCGTGAGGGCGTTCTGGGACCTCACGCTGTGCGCGCCGGGTCACAGCACAGCCGGCGGCAGGGAGAAGACAGAGCGCGGGCGGAGAGGAGCGGCGGCGTCCAGGACCAGGAAAGGTAAGTGGATTTTTTTTTTTTTAGAACTGAGGCATTAGGGCTGTCATGACGCTGGGGGCTGGCATGAGGCTGGGGGCTGGCATGAGGCTTGGGGGCTGACATGGGGCTGGCATGAGGCATGGGGGCTGACATGAGGCATGGGGGCTGACATGGGGCTGGCATGAGGCATGGGGGCTGGCACGAGGCTTGGGGGCTGACATGAGGCTGGGGGCTGACATGAGGCTGGGGGCTGACATTAGGCTGATGAAGTGGAGCTGACATATGGCTGGGGGCTATGAGGCTGCTGGGGGCTGATATGAGGCTGCTGGGGGGGGCTGATAGGAGGCATATAGGGGCTGATGAGAAGCATGGGGCTCTTATCTGAAGTCTGATTGGGGGTTATTAACATTGGGGTCTGATGTAAGGTCTTATTAACATTGGGGGTCTTATTAGGGCTTTTAGCTGAGGTCTGATTAACATTGGGGGTCTGACTGCTGGTCTGACCAGAGGTCTAATGAAAAAACCTACAGTACGGTACGGTATATTGCCCCACCGTCTTTTAGATTGGACCCGCCTACAATATGGGGCTACTTTTAGGGGGTTTTCCAGGGCTACTCTAAATTCTCATTCCACCCCTGCCTCCAGCTGTTGCCCAATTACAGCATGCCTTGATTGCCGCAGGCAACAGCTGGATGGCCACGAGTTTGACATCCCTGCACTAGGTAAATTGTAGATAAATGTTATGAGACCAGGCACCAAGAAGGCTTTGGATCATCTGGAGCAGAACAATGTTAGTACAAGCACTGATGTAAGGACGGCCACCATTATACTCCTCTCAACTTCAGCATGGCTGCTCTAATGGCCCCCCGCTGGTGAGCTTCCTGCAGCAGGGCTGTTTCGTACACCTATGTGATTATGTATAACGCTGGCATGTACAGCATGAGACCACTGAGGCCAGTATTTGGGTTTACGCCATGTCACCACTGCAGGAAAATCAGCAAATGCTGGCAGGCGACTACCTGAGCAGCGGGGTATTATCAAACAATTTATTTTCTTATGTTATGGCATTTTTTCCCATTTGCTTTTTTTTCCCCATAGGTCAGAAAACCACTTGAATCAAACTATTTCGCCAGCATTAGGGTATAGTCACACAAACAGGTTTTATTGTTTTTTGTTTTTTTTTATAATTTTATAAGGGACAGATATTACTTCTCTTTTTTGTTAATCCACTGAATGCATAAAAAAAAACAGATCAAAACCCACATGTTCGAATATGTCCTTTGAAATAATTGTTTTGTCTATGGTATGAAAAACTATTGATCTCACATGCCTCAAAAAGTTTCCATTAGTAAACCCTACAATGAAAGTATTTACTTATATCCCCAAAAGGTACATATGGAGCAACTAAACTGCATGTTGTCGCCATCCATATTACATTCAAGTCTAGATTGCAATATATATTTAATTTGTATTAAAGGATTTTTTTCAGTTTTCATAATACTCCACTTCAGTAGTTCCCATGCTTTCTACAAATGTCTGATGACTCATTCTCCGTATCAACCGCTCAGCACCGTCTGCTGTTCTGTGACAGGTTATATAGTGAAAGATTAGAGACTACTCAACCACCGCATCCCCAATCCTGCCCCACCCATCGTGTGACGTCATGACGCGGCACATCTGCCCCCCGGAAACTTCATGCTACTTGGAGTCTCCCGCCTGCCTGGTACTTGGAGGCTGCGCGGCAGAGGGAGAAGAAACACGTGGAACAGAGCACTGGGAGGGGAGCCGAGGAGCACCAGCAGGATGACAGGTGAGGAGGCGATGTCTACCAAATAAATACTGGGCTCTTGGGTTAGGAAGAAAATTATCCTCAAATTAATATATTTAAAAACTTATAAAACATTTCTTCAAGCCTTGCAGATGCCTGCAGTAGTAAAAGCAGAATTTACCAAAAGGTACTTGCATGCTCACCTTATAATTTTACCCCTGGATAGAACAGATCTCTGCCTGTGAAGCAGAAGAATATAAACTACTGTACCTGCTTTTCAGTCTGTTGAATTATTCCAATCATACTCTATGTACAATGGGGGGCATTTATCATGAAGGGAGTTTTTAAAACTAAGTTTTATATGAATCTGCCTGTTTGTAATTTGCTTCAAGTTTAACAAATATCTCTCAATGTTTGATAGATTTGGAACATCTTTAAGTTAATATTCCCACCTCTGTAGTGGAGTAAAATTGAGACTATTTTTGGCAAAATATTATTATTTTTTTCCGTAAAGTTTCAGTTGAAAAAAATCTGGCTTAAATCAGATAAGACTTAGGTTCTTTGAGACTTTTTGATGCCAGAATTTTGGAGTGCTGGGCTTTATAAATCCACTACCACCACCATTGTGACTAATCAAAATGTATTAAAAAAATCACAAAAACTATGAATTGCCACCATGGGAACATATACATTTGTCAACTCTGTTTGTTCGGGAGACACAGGAGCTGGTGATATACTACAGATTTTAGATGGTTGTATTCTGGATGTCCTTCACGGTCAGTCTGTGAAGGTTCTCATCCTGGACACCAATGCTATACATTAAAAAAATCAACAGAAAGACAAATCGTTGGATGATCTCTGCCTTGGACTTTATTTAGACAGTTAGTGATTTCCAACTGTGACTGTGAGCCAAAACCAGGTATGGATCAACACCACAGAACAGGTGCAAATTTTTCCATTATGCCTTATCTCTGTGTAGCCCCCACTTCTGGTTTTGGCTCAGAATCACTGACCATGAAAGCAGCCTTAATATGGTACCTGAATTAGACTTTTATTAATGGGGTTCACATTGATACCAATGACTTTACAGCGTCACCTGACAACATCTGGAAAAAAATCCAGCATGGCAAATCGAGTTTTTCCATGATATCTGCGTTCACTTGGAGTCTGATTTTGTCTTTTATGTCACTAAGGGGCTAATGATATCCTAAGGCCTCTTTCACACAGGCAGTACTGAACTCGTCCAGGTTCTGTCAGTGAAAAACTGATGTTTTTCTCTCAGTTTTGCTCAGTGATCATTTAACATGAAGTAGGTCACCACTGTGCCCAGTCATTGGCTGCAGTGGTGTCAAACTGGACATTGACAGCGGGGGACCCCAGTGTTTCAGTGGCGGTGTGGAAGTGAAAGAGACAGGACCCAACGGCAGAGAACAGGTAAGTATGCTTCCCTCTGCAGGTATGGCCACGAGGGGAAGAGTGGTCTGCCAAAAGAGCCCCAGAAGATGAACAACCCCTTTAAGTTCTTCATTTTTTTTCTGACCAGATGTCAGTATTTTTCTTTTACATGTTTTTTTGTGAGGAAAAACTGGAGAATAACACACGTCTCCTATCAACTATCAGTGAAAAACGGACTGCACACAGATGCCATACGTGTGCTGTAGGTTTTTTACTCTATGACTCATTGAATGGACCAATCCAGGGTGGAAAAACAGACGCAGATAGAAACTGCTGGAAATTTCCTGAATGGATATATGGTCAGTGAAACGCAATGCTTATGTGCTTATACCCGTTGAAATGAATGGGTCTGTGTTCAGTCTGGATGCTATCCATTGTAAAAACGGGCAGCTTATGGATAAGTGCCTGAATAAAATGCCATACCTAGTGCTTGCTGTGTATTGGAAAGAAAAAGTGTTGATTTATGTCACAAAAAAAAAAAAATTACCTAAAGCGTGAAAAAAGCCAGGAAAATGTCATCAAACAACGCTTTTTTCCTGAAACAGGAATCTTGTCTAGATAGTATAACCCTAGACTAGACAGATGTGCCAGATTTATTACGATGATTCAGGATTATAATTGCGGCACACTTTTAGACCGTCTACTCTAAGTTTGTACCACCTATTATTTGGCTTACTTTTCACCAGAATTTTGGGATACAGTGTTGTAATGCATCTTAATCCACGACCCCTTTCTGGCCAAGTGATGCACCATGTTGGACAAAGAGAAAAAAACACATTTAATAAATTTGGTGTAAGGAATTTACGGCAATTATTTTTTGTACGCAGAATCAGGTGTATTTTTGATTCAAGAGTATGCCAACAACTGTAGCATGTAAGGAGGGAGAACAGGTTATCCTGTCCTAGCCCAGTGTGGTTAGCTCCGACAAACGCCACAATGTTTAATTATTTGACATTGGTCTGATTTGTGAAAATATTTTAATATGTATCACCTCAGGTCGTAGGCATGTATTTGGGGCAAGAACAGTATGCTGGAGGGTAAACGGTGGTATTAAAAATATACTTTAACTTCAAAATAAATTAAAGTTACAACTATATGTCAGTTTTGTCATTTTCACGTGTTCACATATTGCAGCTTGTGCCTGATCTGGCCTGGCATGGACCTCATAGCAAGTATCATACCATGTGAGAGAAACCCATACCTCCAAATAAGAAAACCAGGAACATGGGAAAAGCATCTATGTGTATGTTCAAAGACGTTCTGTTTCATGTTACATGTAGATTTTGCTAAGGATCTGCTGTATATTTCTTCATTTGCAATTGAAAATAGTGAAGTCACCAAGATAATTCACATGCTGTGAGTTTGAAAATTGGCAGCAGGATTTTTTCTTCTACATATGAATGAGGTTGTATACTTTGTGCACTATACATCTGCTGTGTCTGAACATGGGCTAAAACTGATCTTATTCTCCAGATCTACAGCCCCAAATATGCTGGGGCTTATTTTGTTATTCCCTTTATATTAGACTATATTGGCAGTAGAAATGGCAGCATGTGCAACAAATATTCGTAATATTACATTATAGCAACTGGAAGGCATGCCTGTATCTAACCATGAATGCACATCATCATGTGGACAGTGCTTGAGAGACATACATAGTTGGGTTACATCATTATGACTACCAGCTAATATCCAGAGTAACCGCCATGCACAGAGAGCAGGTAGGCGGGCTGGGAGTGACTCAATAAGGTCACAATAGGTTGTCACAGGTATCTGCTGACTGCAGTGCATCCCACAGGTGTTGGAGAGTGCATGGGGGAGGATCTGTAGAGCGAACAGAGCCATCAGAGTGGTCCCATAGATGCTCAATTGGGTTCAAGTCTGAGGAATTAGGGGGCCAGATTGGTACTTGGAAGTCTTGGTCCTGCTCTTCCAACCAATTTCAGACATTTCAAGCCATGTGACATGTCACATTGTCTTGATGGAAGATCCTATCATCCCCAGGAAGGACAATCAGCATGTATAGGTGTACGTGATCTTCAAGAATAGATTGATCCCAAATTGGTTGAGAGTGCCTTCCAGGTGGATGAGTGGGCCCTGACAATGCGGTTTCAGAGTGTTTGTTTTTTGAAGTCTCTCACCTGACATGCTAAAGTCCATGTATTTTATAAAGCCGAAAACATGACTTATCGGAGATGGCAACCCGTTCTCCGAAAACCTCCCGACAGCCGTGTCTTCACTGCTTGCCATTTCAATAGGCTTAAAGCTGCGTCCGCGCCGAGAAGGGACATGTACTTTCTTCCTGCGGCTTTAAGCCGCCGCTCCGCGATCCTCATTGCTGCCTCCCATTGAGATGTATACTGTATGCAGCTGTTGGTGGCTTTTTGGAGAAATTTCATTGCGGCTGTCCACACCAAAATTCTGCTTAAAAAGCCGCTTGTGAACGTCGCCTAAGGTCATAGCTAGGGATGAGCGAATCGACTTCTGATGAAACATCCGAAGTTGATTCGCATAAAGCTTTATTCTAACACTGTACTCTCTGTACAGCAGGGACTCTGAGGAGAAGACAGGAGCAGTTTATTACCGCTTCAGCATTGTCCTATGCAGGCAGGAGAGCGCTGCACGAGCACATGGTGGAGGGAGCAGTAAGCGGCAGAGCCGCCTCCTCTGTTAGTCCCAGTGGTCACTTCGCCGGGGGTGTCTGGAGCAGAGACAGACAGGAGCAGAGCTGCAGGATCTAAGGAGACCCTGATCAGCTCTGCCTGTGTGTCATGCACCCACAGGGAGCTGTTTTCCCCTGAAACTGGGGCTCCTGTGGATGCTCCAGTTACAGTGGAAACAGTGAAAAAAAAAGTTTCCAAAAAAAAAGTCAGTGTCCTCCAGAGGTCTTTTAATGACCACCTGGGGGACATATTATGCGCCAAAAATAAATTAAAATTTAAGTATAAAAAAATAATAATAATAAAAAATGCAAATAAAAAAAAATAAAAATGCAGTCGTTATACAGCTATCTCTGTATACACAGTAAGAGAGGGATGGCTGTAAATCACTGATAGGATTGCCTCCTTGCCTTCAAATCCAAAATAAGCAAGAATTTAAATGAATAAAGTACATATTTTACTGAATCTTTTCCGATAAGACTATATATCAACGTGCTCAGTTCTTCCTGCTGTATAACATGCTACCTTTAGATTATTTTGCGTTTTTGTGGTGCCAGGTTCCCTTTAAAATTTCATTGCAAAAAATTGTTTGTTTTTTTTTAGTTACAAAAGTGTTGGGAGAAATTAAGCACATTACTAGCATGCTGAAAATTTCCACAGTTCACTAAGAACAAATAGAAGTACTGATACTTATAAGTACAGATAAAGTACTGATATAGTAAGAGTGTAAATTTGTAGCAAATGTGAGATATTACTCATGACTGTGCATCTAAATACCATTAATCTTTATGGATTGGACATATCACAAGTATTCGGGTAAAGGACCTATGTATTTGCTTGTGACCTGTGATCTAAAGGTGTGTAATGACTATAATAAATGCACCTATAGACATACACAGTAATACATCATCTCCCGTGCACATTGTTCTACTGACTGGAGTCACCTGAATTATGATGTATTGTAACATCCTCTTAATATGTAAAAGTAGTGCTGTTATATGCTCCATGCTTCAGGGTGGGCTTTACAGGTGGTTAACCAATATAAGACAAAGTCTAATTATATACTTCCATTTTCTCATCTACTAAGTTTTTCTCTTTCCTGTGGAATAAACACACTTTATTTAACCTTAAGCATAATTTGATCTGTTTCATAATCTGCAGTGGAAGTCAAAAGTAAGTAAAAGATTGTTCATATCAGATCATAACCTGTAATAAATGGTAATACTAGCTCAAATTCCTCCCATTGGTAGTGGATCTGTAATTTAGTGTACACTAGCAGAAGAACCCGGCTTCACCTGGGTATATTTCATCTATTTCATTTAATGTTTGGGTGTGTGTTGTTAAAAAGATATCGAGAGTGACCTCTACAGTGCCCACCCCTTTAACAGTGACCTCCACAGCAGCCTGCCCCTTAACAGTAACATCCACAGCGCCCTCTCCTTTTAACTGTGACCTCAACAGCAGCTAGGGTGGCCACTGTCTTCACCCCAGAAAGCCGGACCTCATCGACCATGCCCCCAAAAGTGAAGGCGGCGGGGCTTTTAAGTCCTTCTTTTGAGGGTGCCTGAATTACAGGTTGATGCCATGGTAATTTATGAGAACACAGTGGGTAGCAGTGGAAGAAAACATCTTTTATTACTACTGAACGGTAAATATGTGAAATTTACATTATATTAGGTAGTGATTGATGATGAGTTAGTCTAAAACATAAGTTATATTTATGGTAACCGGAATACCCCTTTAACAGTGTCATCCACAGCGCTCTGCCCCTTTAAAACAGACCTACAGCAGTGAAGGAAAATGGCTGGATTGTTATGGAAACCTGGTATGAAACAGTGTGTGTGGAGACCAACTGCCTGCAAGCTTCTATTGGCTGATAAGGGTCATGTGACCAGGCTTCTATTGGCTAATGCATTTTTTGGGAATATCTCAGGAATGGTATGTCCTGGAGAGACCCGTTCTGAAACCTTCCTGGACACCTGATGTACCTGTGTGCCAAATTTGTGATTGTAGCTGGGATGGCGCGGATTCCTTTAGCAGACATACATACATACACTCAGCTTTATATATTAGATTGACCACTTTCAAGTAAAGTATAAGGCTATATTCACCTATCCATTTACAAACTCCGACAGAGAACAGACTACTGGAGTTACTGTATCTGGCATAACCATTGACTATAATGGGATCTGACAGGGATCTGGACACTTAAAGGGGTTTTCCTATCTCATACAATGGGGACATATCGCTAGGATATGCTCCCATTGTCTAATAGGTGCGGGTCCTGCACTTCACTGGGAATGGAGCCCCGAAAGTTGTGAAGCGCGCACTGCGTATGTGTAGCTGCCCTCCATTCATTTCTATGGGGCTGACGAAAATAACAGAATGCTCGCTCGGTTATTTCCGTCGGCCCCATAAAAATGAATGGGAGCGGTGGCCACGCAAGCGTGGTGTGCACCCATTCAGTACTATGGGGAGAGCACTTGGTGGTGGCCCGGGGAAACCCGGGGTCCTCTGACCACCACCTTCCCCGCTCCATTCTGGGATCCGCACCTATCAGACAATGGGGGCATATCCTAGCGATATTCCCCCATTGTCTTAGATGGAATATCCCTTTAAATAACAGCTTTGGGCTGGACAAAAAGTACTGCATGCTTGTTTTTGTTTCATAATCTCATACAAAGTCTCTCATAAAGCTGAGTACTCCATTTGTTCCAAGTGAGCTTTGAATTTTTTTCCACGGGTGTCAGCTCTGCAGTACTACTAACCTGGTCAGTTGTCTTACAGCTGTTCACTTAATCTGAAGAGATTGGCCAGGGTAATAGTCACTTTAGATATGATATCAAGGCTTAACAGCTAAGGTCCCTTTCACACCTGCGGCAGGGGACTCCGGCAGGCTATTTTGACGGGTGAACAGCTTTTGTTGTACTTTTGTTCTGGCCGCCTCTCGGCAGGGGTTGCCGTGCTGCGGCTGGATCCGCGGCCCGACCTCATTACAGTGAATGGGGCCGGAGCGTAGTTCCAGCCCCACATGTGCACCTGCGGCAACACTGATCCAGCGGGCTGTTCACCCGCCAGAACAGCCTGCCGGAGTCCCCTGCCGCAGGTGTGAAAGGGGCCTAAAGGGAGATAATCTTGACATTTTTATGAATACCGAATAGACTGACATCCAAAGGTACAGTTTTATACAGTATCAATTCTCAAGACTAATGATAATTTAGTGTTCTGTGGGGGAAGATTTATTAGGCTTCTATGCCAATTTATTTTGGCATAAAGAAGTTGCAAATTTGTCACCAGTCCTGGTTTGCGCCAGAAATTTTTCACTTGCTCCTTTCCGATACCTTTGCCACTTTTGTATAAGGTGAGTGGGAGGATGGCCACAGGCAGAACCTCTGCTGCCCAACACATTTAACAACACATTATCCAAAAGACAGGTGCACTTTACAACTGAAAAATACTCTAGCTCCTGGCCAGAGTAGATTTGAGTTCAGTGGTCCTAGATATTATTAAGAGGCATGCACTTATTAATAATCATGCCACATCTCAAGCTATTGCGGCACCGCTTAAAGGGGTTTTCGGCTTTTCCCATATTGATGACCTATCTTCTGGAAAGGCCATCAAGATCAGATAGGTGGGGGTATGACTCCCACCATTCCCATTGATCAGCTGTTTGAAGAGGCTGCAGTGCTCATGCAAGTTCTCTTCACTGTTTACCTGCTCGCGTCGACATAGCACTGACAAACAGTGTAGATACAGCTCCTCCACCCCATTCACTTGTATGGAACAGAGTTGTTGTACTTATACTCCATCCCATTCAAGTGAATGGGAAAGAGGTGCTGTAGTTACCCTGGTCTCCACCGCAATGTCGATGGCAAGCAGGTAAACAATGAAGAGAACACAGTGCTCTGCGGTCTTTTCAAATAGGTGAGCTGACTTCTAGCAGCCTTGCTAATCTGATATCGATGACCTATCCTGAGTCTTAATAAATCTTCCCCTTAGTGTTGCATACATTCTGACATAGTTGCTTTTTTTAATAGGGCCTGCCACCTCACTGATACAACTAAAAAAAGTACCTGCCTTTAAAGAAAATCTGTCACCATGATAATGTAGTACAGCCTGCAGGTGGCATGTTATTGAGCAGGAGGAGCTGAGCAGATTGATGTACAGGTTTATGGGAAAAGATTTCATCTAAACTTGTATAATTTATTTATTTAAAGGGATTGTCTGAAATAATAAAAAATCTTGGACAAGCCTTAAAATGGCTTAAAAATGTTATTCTCACTGCTTTCTTCAGTGCTGGCTTGGTTCTTCTGCTGCTGTTAGTTTACAAACGGCAACGGTGAGGTGTTTGTCGACAACTGAGGACAGTGGCTGTTGCTTTTTTACATGACACAGCTCAGCTTCCACATCTGAAAAATATACTGCAATTCTTATTCGGTCTCTGTATAAAAAAAAATAATGTACTGTTGATGCTCCCATCGAAATGAATCTTGCATTAATTGGTGTATATGCCATGAGCCTTTTGGATAACTTCACATGCAAAGTACTTGATTTGTTTTTAATTGGAAAACTGAAAGTACAAAGCAAAACTTTTCCCATCTTGCAGCAACCTTGATACAATTGCATTGTTTGAATCCAGCCTTAGGCTACCTTCACACTAGCGACAGGGGTGCTGCCGCTAGTCCACGTGTGCAGGCAGAACTACGCTCCGTCCCCATTCACCATAATGGGGGCGGGCCGGAGTTCCAGCCGCAGCATGGTAAACATGCCGAGAGGCGGCCAGACTAAATGTTGTAGTTTTGACATGCCGTAGTTTTAGTCCGGCCGCCTCTCGGCGTGTTTGCCATGCTGCAGCCGTAAATCCGGCCCGTCGCCATGCACTAGTGGCAGCATGGATCCGGCAGGCTGTTCACCCACACCCCTGCCGGTAGTGTGAAAGTAGCCTTAGTGATTCAGGAAGCAAAGGAATAGCTAGTTATAAAAAAAAAAAAAAACTCTCTGTTTGCAACTTGTTTTCTGCTACTTCAGAGGTATATACCAGAAGTGTCCTTTTGGCATACACTTGGGTGGCATTCTTTGTGTCTATATGAAAGTCCTCCACTATACAGTATGGAGCTAATTTACTAATGCTGTCTAATAGTAAGACAGTGTACACATAGGCCCTGATTTATCAAGAGTGGTATATGCTACGCCAGTCTTGATGGGCCCTGTATTGCTGTCCGTGCGCCAGACGTAGCTTGTATAAATTTCAGTAATTGTAAACACTAGTTTCTGGCATAAATAATGAAAGATTGCCAAGGTCGATGGCTCCATCAACACTTCTCCATGCACCCTTTTTGGAAACTGACGAAATCGGCGTAAAAATGCCAGTTATCACTACTAAAGCTACTTTTTAAAAAGTCATAAAGCCAGGTTTTTCAACACCATATTCATAGCATAGGGAGAAGATAAAATTGCTCCTTTCTCAAAGTCACTGTAACTGGATGATAAATGTTTTACTCTAAAACTGTGCCATAAATAAAGGTTGGTTGGTGCCACATTATTTTCCATAATATTGTTTTTTGTGGTTATTTCTATTAGGTGAGTGGGGGTTTACCATGTCCATTCCTTATGTTTTTTTCCATAAAATCATGCAGCGCTCACTTTTTAAAGTATACTTTATCTGTAGTGCCCTTCCATACCACATTTTGAAACCACATTTTCATAAGCTCTGAAACTCTGTTTTTGTGATAAAAAAATTAATCCCCTTATTCTTTTCATACAGCCAAAAGGTTAGAGGCGTTATATAGGAATTGCAAGATGCAGGAAATGCAATAAATAAATAAATAAAAATACTGGATAAATCTCCCTGACATTGCAGCGCTGCCATTCAAGTTGTCCTCATCTTCTTTTATTTTCCTGCAGATGTGATGTAGTGTAAATTGGCCTGACCACTGCAGCCAGCCACTGACCTCAGCAGTCTCATGCCATACATGGAGGCATAACCACTGAGGGCACTGATTGTCTGTAATGGTGTACAGCACATTACTACTGCAGAAAACTACAAAAAGACCTGCATTGACCATTGTTGAGTATTGGACGGGTGAGGGATTTATCAGATTAGTTTATTTTCTGCAAGTTCAATTCCTGAAAACACCCTTTAAGTAGTAAAATTCTGGCTTTCTGCAGCCTGGAAATCAGTGAAATTGTAATGATAGCAACAATCCACCTAACCTTTCAGTATAACCTTTCAGTCGGAATATTCAATGTCAGAGGAGGACATTTCTGAGTCTGTGACAACTACAGTTTGCTTGGAGCGAAACTTGGAAGCCTGATGTGTCCTGAATTCACTAAGATCTCTCACAAGTTGTTTGTACTTTCTTTAATTATAGTCTGAAATTTCTCAACAGGAGACTGAAGAGGAGATTATTTTTTGGTAAACTCAGATTCTGATTTAAGCCTTATTCACATGTCCGTGCTCAAATCCGAGAGCAGGTGGTCAGTGAGGCATCCGTGAAGCTGTCCATGAAGGATCCGTGTTGGGTCCGTGGGTCTGTGTTTTGCCATCCGTGTTGCATCCGTGTTTCACTGACACTGAACAGCTGAAAAATATTTTTCAAAGCATCTCTTCTTAATGATCTGTGAAACACGGATGACATCCGTGAGGGATCCGTGGTTTTCACGGACTCATTGACTATAATGGGCGTGAGGGATCCGGGAACACGGATCAAGATAGGACATGCATCCGTGCTAAAAACACTGATGTCTGAATAGACACATTAAAATGAATGGGGACGTGTGCTATCCGTGGAGAACGCGTACAGCACACGTCCGTGAAACACTGACGTGTGAATGAGGCTTTAAACTTAAGGAAAGATCAGTGAGTTCCTGAAGTCTCTTAGTCTCAAAGATTCTTTCTCTTTCTCCAATAAAATTCTCATAAGACGGAATGAGCTTTCAGTTAGCTCCTGTTCATACTTAGCCAGCATTTAAGTAACCAGCATATAATTCTTTAAAGGGAGTCTGTCGCCTCATTTTCACCTATATAACCAGCAGTGTCCGACAGAAGATTGCAGACACATCCCAGACATACCTGCGTGCACTGTGTGTCTATATTACATGTCCAGGAAAAGCACTTTTATTCTGCTGGAAAACAGCTAATAAGTTCCCAGCTGAAAGTGAAACTAAAACAGCTTTCTCTCCTGACTTGATTTCTAACGGTTATATCTTCTGATATACTGGATATAATGATTTTGATATCATTTGAAAGCTTGGAATGACAGCTTTCAAAGAAGGTCTATCTGCTACCAATCCCAAGATATGTGCAGCTAAAGCAGCCCTCCCCTCTTCAGTCTGGTTTGCTTTGAGGACTTGCAGCAGCAGAACTGGACACTTGGGAGCTGTTTTCTAGCAGAATAAAAGTGCTTTTCCTGGACATGTAATACAGACACACAGTGAACACAGGTATGTCTGGGATGTGTCTGCAATCTTCTGTGGGGCAGTGCTGTTAGTTATATAGGTGAAAATGAGGTGAGAGATTCCCTTTAAAAGCTGATTTACAGGTTATAAATACAGCTGACAACTCAGAAATATATTTTTCTGAAAATACTTTCCTAGCCTGATTGATTAAAGCCTCAGTGACAAAAGCCATCCATACTCATCAGAACAGAAATCACTGAAATTGTATTGGTTAAATGAAAATTCATGTAACCTCTGAGTATCACATATCGCTGAAAAAGTAGAAAATAAAATGTAACTTTTATTAGACATTAGATAAAAAAGAGATCACAATTGGACCATAAACAACAATAAAAATATATAGGGCCCAAAAAGAACTAGCACTAAAAATCACCACCAGTCTGCAGCCTCCATTATCAGGAGCACTGAGATTTATGGCACAAGGATTTATGCACTTCTCAGATCAGAATGCGGTGTGGTCCTAAGCTCACACAATGTGTTTCACACAGCCAGAGGCGTAGCTAGAGGTTCAGCACAGGGGGGGCGAAACATACTTGAGTGGGCCCCCCACTTATTGGCTTCCCAAACGCACGTTTCCAACTTCACAGGCACATACTACTAGTTGTGGTTATAATATTGTATTAGAAAGATGACTGTATAAACTGCTAGATCATCTATGCTGTTAAGTACAGTACAATAGACTTTCTACATACCCTACTCTAAATACTCTACCACATAATGCAGTAAAATATAGGATTAATAGGAGTAAAAAACAAGGGGACTCCTATGTTAAAGGAAACGTGTCCCCAGTTTTTACATCACTCCCCTGCCCCCATCAGACCTCAGATCAGCTTAATGTGCCCCCATCAGACCTCAGATCAGCTTAATGTGCCCCATCAGACCTCAGATCAGCGTATTGTGCCCCATCAGACCTTAGATCAGCGTATTGTGCCCCATCAGACCTCAGATCAGCATATTGTGCCCCATCAGACCTCAGATCAGCGTATTGGTGCCCCCATCAGACCTCAGATCAGCTTAATGTGCCCCCCATCAGACCTCAGATCAGCAGATAATGTGCCTGTGCCCCATCAGACCTCAGATCAGCATATGTGTCCCATCAGCCCCTCAGATCCAGCCTCAGATCCAGCATCAGTTTGTGCCCCCATCAGACCTCAGATCAGCTATTGTGCCCCATCAGACCCATCATCAGACCCTCAGACATCAGCAGAATGTGCCCCATCAGACCTCACATCAGCATATTGTGCCCCCATCAGACCTCAGATCAGCAGGTGCCCCCATCAGACCTCAGATCAGCGTATTGTGCCCCCATCAGACCTCAGATCAGCATGTATTGTGCCCCCATCAGACCTCAGATCAGCATATTGTGCCCCATCAGACCTGTGCCCCCATCAGACCTCAGATCAGCATTGTGCCCCCATCAGACCTCAGATCAGCATATTGTGCCCCCATCAGACCTCAGATCAGCAGAATTGTGCCCCCATCAGACCTCAGATCAGCGTATTGCCCTGCCCCATCAGACCTCAGATCAGCGTATTGTGCCCTCATCAGACCGCCGTACTGTGCCCCCATCAGACCTAGATCAGCGTACTGTGCCCCCATCAGACCTCAGATCAGCGTACTGTGCCCCCATCAGACCTCAGATCAGCGTACTGTGCCCGCCCATCAGATCCTCAGAATCAGCGTACTGTGCCCCCATCAGACCTCAGATCAGCGTATTGTGCCCCCATCAGACCTCAGATCAGCATATTGTGCCCCATCAAACCTCAGATCTGCATATTGTGCCCCCATCAGACCTCAGATCAGCCTATTGTTGCCCCATCAAACCTCAGATCAGCCTATTGTGCCCCCCATCAACCTCAGATCGCGTATTGTGCCCCCATCAGACCTCAGATCAGCTTAATGTGCCCCCATCAGACCTCAGATCACGTATTGTGCCCCATCAATCTCAGATCTGCATATTGTGCCCCCATCAGACCTCAGATCAGCGTATTGTGCCCCCATCAGACCTCAGATCAGCCTATTGTGCCCCATCAAACCTCAGATCAGCCTATTGTGCCCCCATTCAGACCTCAGATCAGCGTATTGTGCCCCATCAGACCTCAGATCAGCGTATTGTGCCCCCATCAGACCTCAGATCAGCGTATCGTGCCCCCATCAGACCTCAGATCAGCTTAATGTGCCCCTATCAGACCTCAGATCAGCGTATTGTGCCCCATCAAACCTCAGATCTGCATATTGTGCCCCCATCAGACCTCAGATCAGCGTATTGTGCCCCCATCAGACCTCAGATCAGCTTAATGTGCACCCATCAGACCTCAGATCAGCGTATTGTGCCCCATCAAACCTCAGATGTGCATATTGTGCCCCCATCAGACCTCAGATCAGCGTATTGTGCCCCCATCAGACCTCAGATCAGCTTAATGTGCCCCCATCAGACCTCAGATCAGCGTATTGTGCCCCATCAAACCTCAGATCTGCATATTGTGCCCCCATCAGACCTCAGATCAGCGTATTGTGCCCCCATCAGACCTCAGATCAGCCCACCCAGCGACATAAGATAAAAATAAAAAACCTTTCTCACCTGTTCTGCGCTGCGGCTACCCTCCGGTCCGCGCTCCGCTCTCTTCCCTGGCCCGCGCACACTATGACCTGACGCTGCGTGCAGCGTCAGGTCATAGTGCGCGCCGTCAGGGAAGAGAGCAGAGCGCGGACCGGAGGGCAGCCGCAGCGCAGAACAGGTAAGTAAGATTTTTTATTTTTATGGGCCCCCTTGAGTCACTGGGCCCGGAGCCGTCGCCCCCCCTGCCCCCCGGTAGCTCTGCCACTGCACACAGCGGTTTATGCTGTTCTTTCTGAGGGTTCATGATGCCCTTTTTTGTGCTCTACTTTTGTGCGCTTTCTGCATCTGAATGTCGATTCTGCAAATGATAGAACATGTCCTATACTTGGCTGCAAAATGCGTTTTACAGACCCATTAAAGTCAAATAATCCGCAAAAAAAGAGATGCAACACAGATATCACTTGGACCTCATCCATATTTTCCGGATCCATGTTTTGTGGACCACAAAATACATACGGTCCTGTGAATGTACCCTAATGTGAATGCAGCATTACTGTGCATGTGTGACACTACTCCATTCACTGTCTATGGGACTAATGGTAATAGCTGAGAATTGTGCTTTGGATGCATTTATTTACCTACTTAAGACTATGAATTGCAGTGAAATCTCAGGCAGTAGGTTACAGAGCAGAAGGAGCTGAGCAGAGCGATATATAAAGTAGTTTTACGGAAATTTTATGGGAAACGGTTCAATATAACTTAAAATGTATTCATTTGATTCTTTACTCTTCAGTGCTTAGGAATTATTTGGGTGGTCTTTTCAGTGATTGGCAGCAAACTGCATGACTAAAACTGGATTTACATGACCCAATATTTGATTATCAAGAACGAATGTTGCAACGAATGCTCTTTCCCGATCTGCCCATCTAAAGGTATCACAGATCACCCGATGAATGAGCAAAACGCTTGTTTATCGGTTGAAATTATCCGAGGTACGGACTCCTCAATCATCTTTTCTGAACAGCAGATTGTACTGTCTAAACAGCGCTCTCCTGCCCTGGAGCAATGATTATGTAATCAACACGCTATAGCAGTAGTGATCACTCCTCATACTGTGCAGGTGATTGTTGCATGTAAATGTACCGCTTCCCTTCCACTTAAAGGGGTATTCCGGTTACCATAAATATAACTTATGTTTTAGACTAATGCATCATCAATAATTACCTAATATAATGTCAATTTCACATATTTACCGTTCAGTAGTTATAAAAGTAGTTTTCTTCCTCTGCTCCCACTGTGTTTCCTCATAAGTTACCATGGCAGCGACCTGTAGTTCTGAGCCTTTGTTAGGTCGAGCATGCTCATTGTGTTGCTATCAGTTCTTTAGCTAAATGTTAGTGTAATGGTTATTGGTGAGTAGAGGGGGTGAGACTGGACTGTGATATCAAGCAGCCAATCAGTAATCATCAACACTCATTAACAAGCAGAAACTCACAGCAGGGAAGCTAGGGATTGTGGGGATTGTAGTTTTGTGAGGGAAGATCAGGCGCCATGATACTCTCAGTGTGTTGCAGGCTCACACAGAAGCTAGACAAATGGATTGCAAGGTAAATTGAAGCTCTGGTTATATGTATAGGAATCGGTTCTGGTTGGGTCACAGCTTGCAGCCTTAATGCAGTTTGTCAAAAATTAAGTTACATTACCGGGCTACCCCTTTAATGAGCAGCCAGCTGTCGTGAAGGAACACTTCTGAGGTGGCTTTTCACTTATGGGGCCTGAACAGCATCCTTGCATGGCTATAAGAGAAGCAGTTCGTTCCTTGTGGTATCCTCGGTCCCTCTGTGGCAGGGTTCCATAGGAACATATTGAATGTCCCATAGCCTGCAATGGTAATTCATTGCAGTCAATGAGACAAGTGATCTAACAATGGCATGTTCAAGTCCCCTAAGGGGATAATGTAAAAAATATATACAGTATATATAAACATTCTTTCCCCATGAAAATGGGAAAACTATTCAAAATGCCCAAACTATTAAAATATTAACGTATTTATCCCATATGGTGAAAAAAACACAATGGCCGATTCAACATTTTCCCATTGCTTTACCTTCCCTCTCAAAAAAATTTAATAACATGCGATTAAAAAGGTATAGACACTCCAAAATATTATGAATATAATTGAAAATCACAGTTCACCCTGCGAAAAATAAGCTCTCCCACTGCATCGTATATGTAAATATAAAAAATGTATGGGGGAAGAGTCAAAATATTTTTTTTCAAGGTTTTTATTTTTTAAGTTTTAAAACACGAAAAGCAAGGTGGTATTACTGTAATCATACAGACCTGGAGAGTAAAAGTAACAGGTCAATTTTACCACATAGGGAATGCCGTAAACAAGCAAAATCCATAAAACCGTGGTGGAATTACTTTTTTCTCCAATTCCATCCCATTTTGGATTTTTTCCAGTGTCCCACTACATCATAGGCAGTATTATATGTTGCCATTAGAAAGTACAACTGGTCCACAAAAAACGGTGTGACACATAAAAACGTTATGGCTCTAGGAAGACTGGGAGTGAAAAATGTAAATGCAAAAATGGAAAATTCGTTCACCTGTTTTTCACCAATATAACTAAGAGCACTGCCCCGCAGAACAGTGCAGACACATCCCAGACATACCTGTGTGCACTGTGTGTCTGTATTACATGTCCAGGAAAAGCACTTTTATTCTGCAGGAAAACAGATCCGAAGTGCCCAGCTCTGCTGTTGCAAGTGACCAAAGCAAACCAGACTGAAGAAGGGAGGGCTGCTTTAAGCACTCATATGTTGGGATTGGTAGCAGATAGAAAAATGGTTATGACCTTCTTTGAAAACTGGCATTTCAAGCTTTCGAGTGATATCAAAATCATTATATCCAGTATATCAGAAGATATAGCTGTTAGAAATCGAGTCGGGAGAGAAAGCTGTTTTTAGTTTCACTTTCAGCCAGGCACTTGGGAGCTGTTTTCCTGCAGAATAAAAGTGCTTTTCCTGGACATGCAATACAGACACACAGTGCACACAGGTATGTCTGGGATGTGTTTGCAATCTTCTGTGTGGCACTGCTGTTAGTTATATAGGTGAAAAACTGGTGAATGACTCCCTTTAAGGGGTTAATAATGTCAGTAATTTTCCACTCATCGCTAATTGATTTTGATAGCCCTAATGTATGAAGGACATATGGATTTAACTGGAACAAATAGTGGTACTTTTCTGCTGTGTTACTATCTTTGTTCTTTGGTTTGTTAGGTGTCGGCAGGAGGTGTTATCATGGTTCTCACATAGGGACCTACTGTAAGTGCAGCATCTGTGAAACTGTTTTCTGTGGTCTCACATTTCCATCTACATGTCTACATATGTAAAGGGTAGTATGTAGTACTTCATCTCTTAAGTAGTGTCATGAACACATATCAATAGCTGTTCTTATTATAATAAAATAGAGAAACAGAATTATGGACAGCGTTTTTGCTACACAGAAGGCTCATTGAGGCATACAGCAGTATTTATCCAGCAGAAAGCCAGCATTTATGTCAGAAAGCTGCCGATTCCTCATTGGGTCCTTTTATAGTCAATGAGGATCCATCTATGCCAGATATGGTAAAGTATGTTAGTCTGTTCCTCTGCTGGAATGGACTACTGGGGTTTGTGCTGGATATGTGAACCTGGTCTAATATTGTCTAAGGTTTAAACAATGGAAACTTAGGGTGTAATGTATCAAATGCACTGCACCAGAAAAGTGGAGTGGAGTGGACATTTGCAACTAATTTATGACCTTCTTGCACCATATTTTTAGGTGTTTTCGCCATGCTGGGTAGTTTACATTTACTAATGGTCGGTCAGATATTTTGTGGGTGGAGTTCAGTGGCAGCTACAGTAGATTTATCATTGTGACATTTTGCAGAAAGTCACACAAATTACACATGTACTCCAGTTCATTGGTGGAGTACAAGCTGCTGGAACCTCTGTAAATAAATAATATTAGGATTTAGACAGATAAATCACCATGCATGTAAGGCTACTTTAACACTAGTGGCAGAGGTGTCCGGCAGGCTGTTCCGGCGGGTGAACAGCCTACCGGATCCATGCTAGTGCAGGTGTGCAGCCGGAACTACGCTCCGTCCCCATTCACTATAATGGGGGCGGGCCGGACTAAAATTATCACGTTTTAATTTTACTTTTTTATTTGGACTAAATTTTAGCTAGGCATGTTTTCCGCCCTGTGGCCGGAACTCCGGTCCGCCCCCATTATAGTGAATGGGGACGGAGCGTAATTCCGGCCACACACATGCGCTAGCGCCAGCATGGATCCGGCACGGTGTTCACCCGCCGGAACAGCCTGCCGGACACCCCTGCCGCTAGTGTGAAAGTAGCCTAACAAATGTAACAAATGGTGTGTGCCATTTTGTAAATGTGTTTTTAAAAAATGGCTTCAAACTGAATAGATGCTCAAAAAAAACTATAGCCATGCCCCTTTCCAACAAGACACGCCCCTTTTCTGCTAAGCCTTACCCACTTGTCTAGCAAGGAGCAAATAGTGACTCTTCATAAATATAGTCCACAGCATATTTGAACTAAAATTCAGGTACTTTCAGTTTTCCCCATTAAATCTATACAAATTTGGCTATATCTTGGCAAATTCTTGCATGGCCATGTGCTATATTTCACTTATTTAAAATCATTTTATTTCTAAGTATTTGCTTTGAGATATGTGGGCCAATACAACCATTCTGAGAATACTTTTCAAATGTGATAATCTATCACCTTAGTCTAAAGACGTTTTGGGACATTTTCAGATGAGAAGTATAATTATAGTATGAAGATCTGCCAATAACTTCCTGTGTGGGTTATTGAAGTGTGCTTATTGTGGTGATTCAAGATTGGGTACATTTTCACTTGCTTGTGCCTGATATCTGCATGTATTTTTTCCAAATGATCCTTATGAAAATGTTTTAAGATAACCATCTGACTGTGTAACTCCCTTTCCACATTTATTTCATAGGTTATTATAGTAATAATGTTCTCTGTTCCACTTGACATAGAAAAGAGGATCTAAGCAGGTTGCTACATTTTCTAATGATAGACAACCTTTTTTCTAATGATAGACAACCTTTTTTATGCATACAGAGATTAGCTATCAGTAGGACTGCCTACTTGACTCCTAAGTCCAGAGTGAGCAGAGATTTAGGCGACCTTCTGTGATGGCTGCACAGCTTCTCAGACTATATGATGTACACTGTGCATCAATAACCTTATTACTTGTCCAGTCCTGCTCTTGGATTGGCCAGCTTTGCTCCCATAAGCAGTGCTGGCTAGGCTTGAACGAATCGAGCTTCGGATAGTGGATCTGAAGTTGATTTGTTCAAACACTTTGTTTTAATGCTGTCTGGAGACCTGTCTCCATACAGCATTAAAATGTATTGCCTCTGTGTCTTCATTTCATTAGTTCCAGTGAATTCATTTGATATTCATTTCTGCATCTTTAAAAACATTTAAAATGAGGAATCCAAAGTCGGGCTGGTACCTCGATACCAAACCCGACCTCGGATTCCGAATTTTAAAGTTTTTAAAGATGCATAAATTAATACAGAATTAATTCTCGGCTGAAACAAATTTTGCCTCAACGGATGCAATACATTTTAAAGCTGTACTGAGGCAGGTCTCTGGACAGCATTAAAACAAAGTGAACAAATCGACCGGATATATGATCCGAATCTCGATTCACTTAACACAAGCGCTGGCCAATTGAAGGGCAACAGGAAGTGTTTTGGGCTACCAAATGCACAGTGTGCATCAGCTAGTGTAAGAAGAGGTGCAGCCATCCTGGAAGGCAGAATACTGAGCACAGAAATTGTGGCTCTGCAGCTAAAAAAAAAGTGTTCTGTTCATTCCCCAACTAATATGATTTTTTTTCTTGAGCTGGAGGATTGCATTAAATGAATAAAATGCAAGTTATAGGCTGGTTTTACACTCTTTTCTTATGTTTTTGCCTTTTTTTTTAGTAATATTTGGTTGGCTTTTCATCTTTTTATGCATCCAAATGTTACTTTGAAGCCAATACTAAATTATGAAATTCACTACAAAGCATTGTGGTTTTTATGTTGCATTTATACTATTCTGGGTAAAAGGTATTGAGGTGTTTTTCTTTTAGGCATCTCTACAGAAGTTGAAAAATGACTGATAAAAAACCTGTATGAAAGTTTGCAATGAAAAATGGAAAAAAAAAACTGTAGAAATGCATGTTTTATTTTACCACCAAAAAACACAGTGAAAAATAGAGAAATGTGTGAGTAAAGCTTTTCTCTTGTATACTGAAATGTTTGTGTTCCAGACATCTCCCCTGTTTAGTTTCTGGGACAGGAAATAACAGTCTGGTAGCGATCTTAGCGCTCTTGTTCTTGTTGACTGGTCACTCAGTGGTCTTCCTGGCAGCCAGTTGTAATTTTTTTTTAATTTAAAGTATAACTGCTCCTTCTCTTTTATACTTATTCCTAATTGTTAATGAATAGCTTTTTATATTAATTCTTTTCACAGGTTCTACAGTTATTGTGAAAGGCTTTAGAATGGAATAACAAAAAAAGCCATACTTGCCTTCACCACCTAAGCCAGTGATTGACTTCTGTAGGTGTTTCCAGCATGTTAAAGGGCTTCTGTCAGCAGACTTGTACCTATGAAACTGGCTGACCTGTTGAACATGCGCTTGGCAGCTAAAGGCATCTGTGTTAGGGCTCATTCACACAACCGTATGAAAAAATACGGATGACGTCTGTGTGCTGGCGAGTGCTCTGATTGGTTAGTCTGTGCAGAATAACCAATCGAAGCGTGGCCATGTAAAAATGCTGGTTTCAGGCTCTGATCTCCACTCTGGAGATCAGAGCCTGAAATCAAGCATGACTCGCTCTGTGCCCCTGATGCCCTCAGTGCCCTGTTGTTGTCTAGATGACCCCACTGTTGTCTAGTTGCCACCATTGTCACCCAGATTCCCCCTGCAGCCCTCTGTGCTGTTGCGGCTGTGATTGCAGCGGCTCAGTAATGGAGCCACAGCCATCAGCAGCATGTGTCAGCTGTAACATACAGCTAACACTCTGCAGCAATGGCCAAGATCGGTGCTGGCACCAATCTTGGCCATTTAACTCCTTAGATGCCACTGTCAGTAGCCACTCATGGCATCTATCCACCCGACTCGCTGCGATGTTAGCGGTCCCATGGTTGAATGCGGGGAATTGGACAGGGTGAGGATGGCTTCTTGAAGACCTTTTCCGATACTTTTTATCTGCTGGATAATCCTTTTAAAGGGAATGAAAATCAGAAAATGACCTATTGTCACAGAGCATGCCTAGAAAACTCTCCCATAGAAGCCATTGAGGTCCCCTCCTGACTATTCTGTCTATGGCCCATGTGGCTGTAAAGCAATTTTCTTAATGCTTTCTAAATGCTGTTAGAAACCTCTCAAGTGAGATGGCTGCCCCCATAATCATGTTTGGAGAATAGAATAAAAAAATCTGCAATCAGAAAATGAAAAACAGATTACAAAAAAAGATATGTGTTACTATCTGGTTTTAACTGGCAGATAACATTTTTGGTGACACATTTAGTATAAATTCTGTCAGTAGATAAAAGTTTTTCTCTGTCTGCTAGGAGGAAGACATGACTTCTGGTAATAACATTGCTTTAAACGGGGTGGCATATCACTAAGGTATCATTTTCTATCAATTAGGTATCAATTTCTGTTCAGTGAAATGTTCTGTTCCCCACTAGTCGTTACAATGAACTTGACTAGGGTAGTTTTTCTTTTTCTTTATTTTTACATGTTGTATTTTTCTGGTATGTATAATTGGTCAAAATTAATAAAAACTATTTGATCAAAAAAACAATGAACTTGACTGATAGTGCCAGTAGGGTGGGGTTATAACAGGTCAAGTATGTGGGCTCCCAAAAAAACAGAATGGACAGTATGACGAGGCATAATGTCTTTACTGAAAGAACCCTTTTAAGGAATATTTTATGTAATTCCCTATTATATTCTCATAGTTGAAAGTATATTATAGTAATTTCCAGTATCATTCAGTCAAAAAACCACTAGTATTTATTGCAGTATACTTTTTTTTCACTCGGTGATACTAGATAGATGATTACTGACACCTTTATATTTGTTCAGATATTGTTAGAGCATAATATGCACAGAAGAAAAATGGTTATATTGAAAGTTTGCACTTTACTCTGACTCAGACCACTAGTAAGTATATTATTTTTACTCCTCTGATTCCTGTAATACAAGTTGTATGAGATTTTCCCAGGCCGCCTTCTTTTAGCCCCCTCATTATGCAGATGGGGAGTAACAGACATGGGTGTATCATGCCCCAGTAAGTGTCTCCGACCCTTGGCAAATCCACTTACTACGAAAATAGATTTTCCAAACTCCATTGACAAACATCAATACACGTTTGTATTGGTACTGTGGTTTAGACTGATCAGAACAATAGAAAACATTACCAGTCAGGATGAGTAAAAGTTACCTGTGAGTCATTTCTATGAAACTACATTATCAGCAGGTGGAGCCGCTTCTTAAACCACATCTTACATAAAAGATTATTACGTAAAAGGCATGTGACCGATATTTACAGCAAACTTGAAGGATAGTGATTGATTATATGTGGCATTCAAATATTGTCATTAACTAGCATAAATCCTGTTGGGACATTTGCATGATGTGCATATACCTGGGTCCTGGGTGTCAGACCACCACTGATCAGATACTAATGACCTATACTGAAGATAAGTCATCAGTAAAAAAATGCCTGGAAAACCCCTTTAAATTATTGTACTAACCATGAGATTATCTAAAACAATTATGATGAAAAGCAGCAAAACTCATTGGGGCACATTTACTAGACGGCATAAACGTAAGCAGACCATACACATTATACGGGCCAACACACTAACGTATGTGGGGAGCTTCTGATTATCATCTGATTGTTTTGTTCTCTGGGGAGATAAGTCGCCACCAGAACTGTATGGCAGTGGCTTTTCTGCTCTCCCCATATCATACGCAGACACATTTTTCAGACGAGTTAAAAAAAATAAAATAATTGGAGCTACACTAGTTGCGCCAAAATTGCACCAATTAGTGTCACTCTTTAGACAGATTCTAGGTAAAGATACATTAGTAAATCTAGGCCAATGAAATATAAAATAGTATTTTCTAGACTATACAGACAGTAAAATCAAGCAGCACTATTGTTATTGATAAGATTTCAAGCAATAAGTCTGGTGAGTTCATGGTTCAGTTATTTCCATCAGTTATTGGGAGCTAAAACCAGGTGAAAACATAGAACATGTGCAGATATTTCCATTATACCTTGTCTCTGAGTAGGCTTCTCTACAGGTTTTGGCTCTCAAGAACAGAGATAAGTTTGTTTTCAAAATAAAAGGGGTGTGTGAGATTAGATGAAAAAGGTATTCTTATTTTATCCAGAAATGGTGCCATTCTTGTCGAAGAGCAGTGACTGGTATTGCATACTTGCGTTGCTGACAAAAATGAAGTTTTAATATATGCAAATGAGCCTCTAGGAGAAAACGGATGCATTGCCTTTAGGCTCCGTTCACACGACCGTGTGAATGGGGCCGTATCTATTCCGCAATATTGCGGAATAGATGCGGCCCCATTCACCTCTTTGGGAGCGGGCAGCCGCCGCTGAAAAATATGAAGCATGGCCTATACTTATCCGCATGCACGGACAAGTATAGGCATTTTGAATGGGGCCGCCCAGCACGTGTTCCGAGCGGTGCGGAACACATGCCAGGCGGCCCACCTTTTTATTGCGGACCCGCAATAATACAGTCGTATGAATGGGGCCTTAGACCTAGAAGCTCAGTTGTCTCTGCAACTGCCGCACCCTCTGCGCGTTGATTGACAGGGCAAGGCAGTGTAAGGGTGATGACGCCTGGCCCTGTCAATCAAAGTGAAGAGGGCATTGCAGTTGCAGAGATAGCTGAGCCTCTAGTTAAAAAGGCAACACCCTCGTTGCTCCTAGAGACTCATTTGCATATATGAAAACATTTTTTTTCTCAGTAATGTGGGCACATATGAAAATAGGACCAATACAGATGCATTCAGCTGCCAAGCACACATACAATAGGTCAGTCAGTTTCATAGGTACAAATCTGCTGACAGATGTCCTTTAAAGGGAAACTGTCATCAGCAACCTCCCCATCAAACTGTTTGCACAGACACTTAGCTGTGGTTCACCTAATTAAAACACTAGTTTTCTTTTCTTGTATTCAAGGCTCCATTCTCGAGTTATGATACTTTTTCCTAATATGCAGATTAGGCCTTTGGTGCAATGAAAGCTTCATCATTGAACTTGTTTCACCCAAGCTCTACTTCTTTCTGTGACAGCCAGGTCAGGCAGTGGCAAAGCAGTTAGGGAGGGACTGACCAGAGAAAGGAGCCATGCAGTAGGCTCCATAACCCAGAAGGCCCCATTGCAAGAAACCATATTTTATGTGGTTTATGTATTTTGCAATGGCTTTCAATACAGAAAAATGAAATCAGCTGCTCTGCTTTCTTACACAGTTGATAAAGCAGTCTGACTGTTTTGGCTTCTATCTGGTGAATGGTGGTGCTGCAATTCAAGACACAGCTTATTAAATGAAGTGGTGCTATTCCTTGAAAGAAAATAACATTTCTTAGTTAAAGAAATTATTTAAAATGCTCAACAGACCACAAAGTAGACCCACAAGGATGCAGTCAGCCTGGACCACGCTTCCACTTTTTACGCTAGGGCCCCATACAGACCTCCTCAACCCCAATCACCAAGCAACAGACATAGCCAGGGGCGGACTGGGAACTTAAAGTTGTCCTGGAAAAAATACTAAAAGTGGCCTTGTTTTGTAGTCAGGTCCAAATAGATGGAAGGCAGGGCTAGCAATACCATACTGTGGCACATTATACCACTTTACCAGAGCCAAATACCACAGTCCATCGCAAAATACTGCCGCCACCACAAAATACATCCCCAAAAACTTCCACTGGCCAGCCATGAGAAAGCCCAGGCGGCTCCCTGGGCATCAGCCCACCGGGAAATTTCCCTGTGAGGTCTATGGCCAATCTGTCCCTGGACATAGCCCACAGGAACACAACAAGCTGCATGAAAAATGCAGTCCAATATGTCCCCCACCCTAGGATGCCCGACAGCAAAAAACAGAAAACCTCTCCACAAAAAGTTAGTGTGCAGCTCTGGCGTATATACATGAGTTTCTTAATACACATTGGTCAAATTTATTAACTTCTTTCCACTTTATTTTTTTGTAAATTCTTTATTTTTCAAGCAATAAAGTAAAACATTGTGTACAATAACATGTCTTTTTCCATTTTGTGTTACAAGTAGAAATTAAACAGATTAGAGTAATAGATTTCTGTCAAATAACATCAAGATTATACTAATACTTGTGTGGAGTTCACAACAGATTGTGAATCAGAGAAGGTGAGGATTGGAGAGGTATTAGGAGGAGGGGGGGGGTGGATCGCAATATATAGTCGTTTCATATGTCTCTAGCTCAAAATTCCCACATTCTAATAGAAACATTAGATAGAAGAACATTTGAGAAACCTAGTGTTGCCCACTTTAACAGAATGCAATATATCAGAGCACATGCATAGTGTATTAGTAAGCATTCCCCATTGACATAATTTAAGATCGAACTTAAGAGGATGGAAGGTGTGATTGTCTCCACGCGGGCCACACCTTCAGATATTTATCTCTTGATCTGTTGGCCATACTTTTAAGCTCTTCAAATTTACAAATTTGGTTGACTTTTGTCTCCCATTCGCCTGAGGTGGGGGGCTCAGTGCTGAGCCAATGTAGTGGGACAAGCGATTTGGCAATTGCTATGAGATGTGTTATTAAGTTTAGTTTAGAGGGCTTGTAGGAATCACTAGGTCTGGCCAATAATACATGATCAGGAGCTATTTGAAAAGTGGGGGTGCATATCCTTTGAATCAACTCACATGACCACCATATGTGATAGAGGGACCCTAGTTGAGAGTCGCATCTCCAGCATAGATTAGTAGAGGATAAGTTATGCTCAAAAAGAAGCTCTGGCGTTTTGTACCAGCGGGTGAGGAGTTTATAGTGGCTCTCCTGCATTCTAACACAAGAGGAGAAGCCATGGGCATTCTGCAAAATGACACGCACCTCTTGGTCCGTCAATGAGACATTCAGTTATTTTTCCCATGAATATATAAAAGCAGGTCTGGACAGAGAAGGTGGATTGATAAGTAGCGTGTATATCCTACTGACTTTCCTGGATATGGCTTGTGTGGAGGATAGATCAGCCTCCAAGGGAGTGAGCTGCCGCTGGAAGGAATATTCCGTAAGAAAAGCTGTTGCGATTTTATTGAAGTGGGTAACATGTAAGGGCATGATGTGATTACTCTGCATCAAGTTCTGCAATACAGAGGTTGTAGGGGGTGTTCCTGTGGGGAAAAGGTCCATAATAGTGAGAGAGCGCAATTTATTCCAGAAGTCTGTGTAGGGAGAGTCTAGTGTAGTAATTGCATTTGGTATCAGATGTGCCGGTAGTAGCGGAGAGGGGAAGGGAGCCATGGAATCACTCAGTGACAGCCAAACCACACAGGTTCCCTTGATAAGGGAATGGATGGATGGATGGATGGATGGATGCAAGAAGGCCACGGGTTTTGGGCAGCCATAAGGCTTTTGTTAAAGGAATGTCTATTGCTTGTTGAGCCCATTTTTCTAAGTCCATATTCCTACGTGGGTTAACCAGTTCAGCTCATCTGTTCAAATGTGTCGCCTTATAATAAGAAGCCAAATCTGGCAAGCCCATACCACCGTGATCCCTGGTCTTGATGAGTAAAGAATAGGGAAGCCTTGGTTTCCTTTTTTGCCACAAGAAGGAATTAAAAAGAGATCTAAAGGAACTAAAGAAGGAGGCTGGGATGTGGATGGGTAACATTGAGAAGGTGTATAGGATCTTAGGCAGGATATAGGTCTTTAATAGGTTCTTTCACCCCATCCATGAGATGTAGGGGAAGTCATAATCCTTTAGTAGTTGTTTGATATCTTTTAAGAGAGGCTGATAATTCAGCGTATAAAAGGTCTGTAGGACGGCTGGCTATGTGTACACCCAGGTATTTTATAGAGGAGGAGGCCCAGGGAAAGGAAAAACGTTTACGTATTTCTGAGATCCTATGTGTCGGGATAGTTACGTTTAGTAATTCTGACTTTGAGATGTTAACTTTGAAATTGGACAGAAGACCAAAGTTGTCAAGAAGGTCTGTAAGGGTCTTAAGGTCCTCCATTGGGTTCGACAGAAGAAATAGTAAGTCTTCTGCGAATGCTACACATTTGAGGGTAGCCGGACCTGAGGAGAAGCCTTTGATGACGGCATTCTGCCGAACGGACTGGATCAGGGCTTCCATAACTATGACAAACAGAGTCGGTGATAGTGGACAACCCTGTCGCGTTCCATTGGTAATGTTGAATGTTGGCGACAGAATGCCATTCACCTTGATCCAAGCATGGGGCTGGTCATAAAGGGTAAAGATGGCAGAGATCAATTGAGAGGGGAAGCATAATCTATGAAGCATTGCTTTCATGAAAGACCACCTCACCCGGTCGAATGCTTTTTCGGCATCAACCCCCAGCAGTGCTAGAGGTAGTTTCCGTTTATGTGCGATCTGGATGGCATGGATAAGCTTGCAAGAATTGTCCCTGCCCTCTCTACCCTTCACAAAGCCCGCCTGCTCCCTCCCCACAATATGAGGAAGGAGTGGACTGATCCTCATAGCCAGTATTTTGGCCCATATTTTGAGATCTATGTTCAATAAAGTAATAGGTCGATAATTGCTGCACGATTGGGGGTCTTTTCCACTTTTATGGATAAGGGTGATATGAGCCTCCTGTGTTTGTTTCGGGAGGGAACCTCCTTGTAGAAGATGGTTACATAGGTTGGTCAAACGGGGTACTAAAATATCCTCATATTTTTTGTAATATAGCAAAGGGAAACCGTCCAGGCCCAGGACTCTTTCCTGTGGGAAAGCTTCGCAGAGTTGTTTCAACTTCTTCATGTGTTACAGGTGCAAGAAGTTTATCATCATCAGTAGCTGAAACAGTAGGGAGTTTTAGAGAGTCTAGGAAAGCCTCCATTGAGAGAGGAGCTGTCTGGGGGACTGGAGATATTATAGAGGTCTGCATAAAAGGCATGAAAGGCTTTGGCTATGTCCTCAGTGCGTGTATGTTTGGCCCCATGAGATCCCAGAATTTGGCGAATAAATGTCCTGTCTCTGTGTTTCTTGATCAATGCTGACATTAGCTTACTTCCTTTATCGCCATGAGTGTAGAGTTTGTATTTGAAGTATAAGTGATGTTTGGCCTGTCTTAGATCCAATAAGTCCTTCAGCTGAGACCTTAAGTGCGAAAGTGTGTTTTTGGAAGCTTGAAAGAAGGAGCCTTTAAGTGACAGTTCAACCTCTGTTATCTGCTTTAATATAGAGTCTATTGTCTTCTGTTTCTCCTTTTTATCCTTTGTGGCTAAGGAGATCAATACGCCTCGCATATAGGTTTTGTGTGTTTGAGATGAGTTAGTCGCAAAGAATAGCTGTAGATGTTGTCGCAGATATGTTTGGTTCTCTGCAGAGTACTCATTAAGAGGACTCATTAAGCCTCCATATCCAATCCCTCTTTGGTAATTGGGACATGTGACAGTTGACAGTGCATGGGACATGATCTGAGATCGTGATTGCACCCAGTTCAGGGCATGTGAAAGGGGTAAGGGTTGAAGCTGAGACAAAGATATAATCCAGTCGTTGGAATGAGTCATGTGGGGTCGAGAAGAATGTGTAGTCTTTAGTTGTGGGGTTGTTAATCCTCCAAACATCCACTAGGTTAAGGGTGCGAAGTTTGGTATTAAGTCTATCTAAGTGTTTAGCAGAAACATGAGACTTGTTGGTCAAGGAGTCTAACTGTGGGTCAAGGACAAGGTTTAGGTCAGTTCCTAGAATAATTGGACCTTCTGCGAAAAGTTGCAATGTATCTAGTGCTTTGACTACCCAAGAGACCTGATCCGCATTAGGTGCATAAAGATTGGCAAAAGTGACCATTTTAGAGCCAATTTCCCCTTTTAGTAGGAGCAGCCGTCCCTCAGTATCAGTATGTTGTTGTTTTAAATTGAAAGGGATGGAATTATGAAAGGCTATTGTCACTCCCTTGGAGGCTGATGTAGGGTGGCAACTGTGAAACCACTGATTAAACTGAGATTTAGGGAGTTTGGGTATACGATGCGACTTAAAATGAGTTTCTTGTAAGAAAGCTACATGAGTTCTAAGTTTCTTCAGTAAGAGCAGTATGTGGATCCTTTTGTTAGGAGAGTTGAGACCCTTCACATTGAAGGTTGTAAAAGTGCAATCCATGGGGAAAAACTGACAGGGGAAGGGGAGGAGAGATGGATGTGGTGAGATGTAAGGGGGTCTCTAGTACTTCAAGGGTGGTCCCTGATACTAAGTAGGGTAAGTGGGGGGGGGAAGGTAATGGAGGGTAGATAATAAGTATGGTTAAATTGTGAACGGGGCTTGATAACGAGTAAAGACAGATGTAGCTGTCCTGACTAGTAGATAAGCAGTATACCATCTAGCCCAGTGGTTCTCAACTCCAGTCCTCGGGACCCACCTGCCAGTCAGGTTTTCAGGATTTCCTTAGTTTAGACCAGCTGATATAATTAGCGTCCATCCATCAGGACTTACCACAGGTATTCATTCTGTGGGATATTCCTAAATCCTGACTGGCAGGTGGGTCCCGAGGACTGGAGTTGAGAACCACTGATCTAGCCTATCAAAAGTGTGTGTAATGTCATCACTATAGAACAAACAAAAAACATAAAATGCAAGTGTAAAACTAGTACAAAAACATCAATGAGCCCTGACCAATTGCGGCAAAGCCAGTCAGCAGGTGAGCTCTTTTTCCTATAGCGTGCAAGCACGGCCACCACTGATGGATTGCATAGATAATAATTGCCACTTCTAGATGTGACACAACCCCTTTAATAATAAAAGCATGTGTTTAATTAATCCATATAAATTTGTTATAAATATATACTTAATGAATGTGAAAACGTTGAGTGTGCTGCAAGGTGAGTACATAAAACGTGATAAAAATTCAGTTGAAGGTAAACTAATTAATGAACAAAATTACAGACTCTTGAAAAAAAAAATACTAATAAAAAAAGACTGTTTATTCATTGTCTTTATCTGTTGTCTACCACTCAACAGATACATATTTAAACCACTGGAAACGTTCTAGAAAAACGTCAACTTGACTTTTGTGAAAGCTAAATATATAACAGCTAAGATAGTGCCAGTATGAGGTGTGACCAGCACATTTCCTATAATAAACACATTTTAGCTACAGACCATATTCTATATGCATGTACTTGTGAAAAAACATAAACACATTTCACACATAAGGATAAAAGGAACAACGTGTGAGTTATTCTGTAAATGGAAGAATTGTTTTACAGCTGTCATTTAGGCAGCTCAGAACCTCAAAAATGTCTTGGTATATTTTATTAGACATCTACCGAAAGGAGAGGGGTTGTCCAAGATAATTTTTTAAATCATACCCCCTCCCTCAATCAATGGGACTTGGCAAGAAATCTGTACTTACCTGTTCCCCACTACTTGGTTCTGGCTCCAGAGCTGTTTTTACCGAACTTCTGGTCCCTGTCTGTCAACTTCCTTCATGAACGGGGTCACATGCACTGTTGCTGCCAATGGTGGGCCTCAGCAGTGATGTGTCTCAAGCAGCATGTCTCTTTCAGACACGTCACCATATTGTGCTGAGGTTTGTTGGAGCTGGACCCACAGTGACCAACTTATTTATTTAAGAAATTAGTAAAACAAAAAAATTATATATATATATATATATATATATATATATATATAAAATAACTAACCAAATAGAGCCTGGTATTCCATCGTTCCCTGAAACAGAATCCACGGAGTCCAAGAGGTAATAAATGCCTCATGAGCATGTCTCAAGACTGCTGTCAGCTCCTCCATTCTCTTGAGGTCCTCCACCTTGTGAACCCAGATATCTACAGAAGGTGGAGAGGGAGACTTCCACTGAGCTGGTATACATGCTCGAGCAGCCTTCACCAAATGCCGTATGATCGACTAACTGAGGAGAAGAATCTGTAAATCTGAAAGGTGCAACAGGAAAACCCCTGGGGTGTTGGGTATGGAGAATACGTAGGAAGATTTTAGTGAGGTCAGATGGATAGCCTCCCAAAACTATTTGCACTTACTACAATGCCAGCAGATATGAATGAACCTTCTGAAGATTCACAGCGTCAGCACAGTGGAGAGGTTAAAGGGAACATTTTGTGTAGGTGAGTTAGGACATAACAATCTCGGCCTGTGGTCAGAGGGGATGTCCACTCCCAGATCAGAAGCCCAGTGATTGATATATGGAGGGTGGAAATCTGACGGCGGAGAGATCAATAACTTACAGAAGTCAGTGAGGGAGTGTTGGTGGATACTGGTGTCAATACAAACTTTTTCAAATGGGAAGAGGGATCTGTCATATAAGGAAATGGGACAGTTGCATGGCTCTCCAGGGCCCCAACTTGCAATGGTCAGCGAGATTAAGCAATTATAAGTAAGTGAACCATCATCCTGATGTTCTGAAATAGGGGACACAACATTTTCCCCTCAGACCCAAAACGTAAACGGGCCGGGTAAGCAACTGACAAGGAAGTCTGGTAGTCTTAAAATTGGGAACAACGGAGAAAGGGCTGTCGAAATTAGAGCCTGTTTGGAGACCTTTCAAAAGAGCAGTAGGGTCTATGGTACGGCTGGAGGTAAACGCGTGAGGGTTTGGGGTTACTGCCCAAGGGAGAAAAGAGAGGAGGGATGGGTTTGAGAACACAAATATTCAACTCATGGTAACTCATTGTAGTGACCAACTTGATGACATATTAATTCCATCAAGCTACATTAAATTTGCGTTAGCTTTTATTTTTAGATCTTGATATCAACATTGGTCATGGAAGACATCTGAAAAGAGAGATTTTGAAGTTTCAGAAGTGCTATTTTTTTTATTTTATTTTTTGCAACTATATTGCTTGCCAATAAAATTTCACTTGGCTTGTTTCTTTCAAGGTGCTAAAAAGGTCAATTTAGAGTTTCCATCTAGAGTTTGATAATAAAATCCATAGTGCCTTAAACCATTTACTTAATGTCATTGTAATTTTCTAAATATGTTAGAGTTAGGGCTCATTCAGACGACCGTCTGTGTTTTGTGTTCCACAAATTGCTGATAAGAATAGGACATGTTATATTTTTTTTGCGGGGCCACAGAACAGTGTGCTGTCTTCCTCTTTTAACATATTAGGGCATATGAATATCATTGAGGGATAATCTTATTCTGGGAGACACAAGCTGTCCTTTTATCACCAGTTCATATACGGCCACCATAAAATACTACTAATACGAAAAGCCTGGCGGGCCACAGTTTCTGACAGTTTTCTAAAGGAATTTATATTTGATGACACAACCCCTTTAATAACTAAATCAAACATTTATACCTGTATTGGTATGGAGCAATGCATGGCACTGGTTACAGCCTACCCTTCATACACACAACCATATCCATTCTTGTCAGCACAACTGATTAGGACACGTTATATAATTTGCGGAACGGCTAAATGGATAACATCATACAGAAATTTTTGTGTACCCATAGAAATGAATGGGTCCGCAAGCGGATCCAACATGACCCAAAACTACAGTCGCGTGCAGTAGGCCTTACACTGATTGAGAGGCACTAATATTGTGAAACTCTTAGCAGGTTTCTATGATCTCTTTTACTTAATCATTAATGTGAATGCAATTTTCTTTTAAATTGGCTTAGTTATGCAAAACAGCAGGTTTGACCTATGTACTGTACAACCATAAAATGTAAATGAAAAAAAAGTATAAGCAATTGAACTTTAAATGAAATGGGATCACAGAAGAAAAGATCACGCATTAGAGAGCCACATGGTCAGTGCTATAAGAGATGAATGCAGCAAAGGAAAACTCACTATTTTATGCCTCATTCACACAGTCAGTGTTCGGTCAGTGATTTCCATCAGTGATTGTGAGCCAAAACTAGGTGCGCTTCTAAATTCAAAACAGGTACAGACCTTTCCCTTATAACTTATCTCTGTGGAGGCTCCAGTCCTGGTTTTGGCTCATAATCACTGATGGAAAACATTAGTGAATAAGGCATTATTCTCATCCGATGTGCTGAACCTGCAAGTTGTTATTCTGCCTCAGTCTCTCTTTATATTTCTGCATTTATGTCACATCTTCTTTATGTTCTGTTCACAAACTGATTTACAGCCACTTCCAGAGCTGCTTTCAGTTATATTTATATATTGACCCATATGATGTTAGACCAGTATCTGGTGGTACCTAGGAGAGAAAAGTGGCCAGGATTAACATTTCTGCAACAACTGCGGATATTGGACATCTCATAAGTGGCACTAACTGGCAGCAGCAACTTTTTCATGTGAACACCCTAGAAGAGGGATCAGCAACCTCCGTCGCTCCAGCTGTTCTGAAACTACAACTCCCAGAATCCTCCTTTCACTTCTATGGGAGTTAGAAGAACAGCCAAGTATGTCTACATGCTGGGAGTTGTAGTTTCACAACAGCTGGAGTGCTGATGGTTGCTGATCCCTGCCCCAGGACCTGTGAATTGGCCTAATCTGTGATTGTTTCAACTATTCTATGAAAGCAAAGCAGTGTTTTATTAATCCCTTTCTTTTCAGATGTGGATACAAGTATGGATTCTGTGAGCTATCCGGAGCAGCCACAACCAGCAGGTAAAATCACTTGCTGTGTTACGCCTTGTTCACAATATGTTTTTGGACCATAAACTTGCTTTATGCACATTTTTAGGTTTACTTTTACATTTTTTATTTTTTTTTGTCCATTTTTAATGGCTATTTTTTTGCTGTGGTGTGAATGTAGGCCCAATTAATTTCTATGGGACTGCAAAAGATGCGGACAGCACACCGTGTGCCGTCCACATCCGTTGCTCCGTGCTGCGGCTTCACAAAAAGAATAGAACTTGTCCTATTCTTGTCTGCAATTGCAGACAAGAATAGGCATTTTCTATAATAGCCGTGGCATGTGCAGTCCGCATATTGCGGAACTCACATGGGTTGGTATCTGTGTTTTGCGGATCCGCAAAACACAACGTTTGTGTGAATGTAGCCTTACTCTGTTGTGTGGTGCCTCTATTATTCTTCCTAGAAATTTATGAATAAATTAACAACTGAGTTTTACCATTCCTCTTGACAAAGGGAAGTGTATTGACACAGCTCTGATACAGTCAGCACTGGATTGGACAGAGTCCAAGGTGTGCAGGGACCACCACAACCCCAACTGCTATCATTGTCGAAAAGAATACACTAGGTTCTATTCAATCTTTGAACTGCAGCAATAGTTAAAATCAATTGGTAGCACTATAAAGAGTGACTGTGTAGCCCAGGTCTTATGGACAGTTTTATTATTGGCACCCCTCCTCTCTGCTTGTAGTGACAAATGGAGCAGGTCAACACTGCAGACATTTTGAATTATACTGTATAAATGAAGAAAAATTTTAAAATGTTCAGTCCCAATTCTGCTCACAGATTAGCAAGGGTGCTGAATTCCATTTCAGCACCCATGCTAATCTGTCAACAGAAGTGGGACAGAATATTGTTTCCTTCCCTTACTTAAAGGGGTATTCCGGTTGTTAAAAGTTATCCCCTATCCACAGGCTAGGGTATAACTATTAGATCAGTGGGAGTCCAACTGCTGGGAACAGTGATCGCGAGAACCCCCCTACCCCTCGGAGCGCCCTGAAACAAACGGAGCATCTCCCATCTGTCAAGGAGTTCCTTAAATATATGAGCACTGTACTCCATCCATTTGAGGGCACTCCCATAGAGGGACCTATTCTTGTGATCGTTTTGGAATCCAGTGGTAGGACTCAACCAGAATACCCCTTTTAAGGTCATTTTAACTAGTAAGCTGAGTTTAGTCCAGTTTTCTATAACACTGTACAATGGACGGGTTTGTATTTCAGATCTTAGTGTATGCTCTTCAAAAAGAGTCACGGAGCCTGACTCTTGTGCTGCCAAATATCAGCATTGTAAAGAAGAGGAGGAGCCACAGTCAGAAAGTATTGATCAGACCGATCTCCAACAGGAGGACAGCAATGGTAAGGAGGAGTCATTATACATGAAGTTTTTAAAAGTTTTGTGCATTTGTGTTATGTCTGGGCTAGACAGTGACTTTATTTATACAATCCCAGTCTGAAGTGTGTGTGTGTGTGGGGAGGGGGGGGGGGCACAACTCAGACAGCCTGATGTGACCCATAGCTTTCCCTTTCTTGAGTCCTACCCTAACAGAAATGAATGAGAAAAGCTGTAGTACAATTCTGCAACAGTCTTGGAAGGAGATTGTTTCTGTGCATGTTTAAAGAGCTTCTCCCTCAAGACTTCAGGGCAAGGCATTAGTTTGTATTCACCACTTCACCACTGACACTGTCAGTCATTGGTGGGGTTGTGGCATAAATGGCCAGTGAGCAGAGCCTCTGGAAGCACCGAGGTAAAATGGCACCTCCCTTGTTACTCCTAAGGGCTCATTCCCATATTATAAAACATCACATAATTTTTTCAAGAATGCGGGAACCTAGGATAAGAGACCAAGACCACAATGTTCAAATGTCAAGTTCACATGTCTCAAGTGAGACAGTTTTATTGCTACATATATGATGACTGAACCATTTTGTTGCCCCATTTTGCATATGCACATTGCACATAGGGACATCAGTGAAGGGTGTCTTTCAGAAACCATCTATGAGCCAGAGCAGAGAGTGACTGCAAAGAGATCTCACCTCTCTAGTGGCTAAGGTATTATTATGTGTTAAGGGACCTTTACAAGGGCCCACTGTTCCGGCAAATATTGGGAATAAACTGCTTGTTCCTGATAATTTCTTGCAATAATTACATGCTAACCTCTTCAGGTCGCTGTGATTTTTCCATTTTTGTGTTTTCCTTTTTCACTCCATGCCTTCCTGGATTCATAACTTTTTTATTTTTCCATTCACATGTCGTATGAGGTCTTGTTTTTTTGTGGGACTAGTTGTACTTTTTAATGGCACTAAATATTGCTTGCAATATAGTGGAAAACTGGAAAAAAAATCCAAATGGGATTAAATAAATAAATAAATAAATAAATAAAATAAAAATAATTCTGCCATACTTTTATGGATTTTGCTTTTATGGTGTTCCCTATGTAGTAATAACTTTTGAAAAATTAATTTTCTTTTTTCATTGTCATATTTTTACCTCCATACATGTTTTATATTGCTTACATTAACGTCTACTGAGCTGTATGAGGTCTCATTTTTTTTGCCCGGCGATCTGTAGTTTTCAGTGATACCATTTTGGGGTGTGTTTGATTTTTTATTCAACTTTTTGAGGGGAGGTGAAGGAGTGAAAATATGGTAAATTGTTATTTTTTCCCTCCTACTGTACAGGATAAATACATTTATATTTTAATAGTTTGGGAGTTTTTAAAAAAACAAACAAACAAACTTTTTGTTGCTTTTTTTAAACTAAGGGGGGGCCTGAACATGATATATTCTCCCATAGTGATTTAATACAGTAGAGTATGGAAAATTGTGTATAGGCCTATGGAGCACTGCCACCTGCAGGCATCCCTAAGAATGTGATAGGCCTGGTAGCCTCCAGCATTTTACCACCAGTGAACAGCTTCCACAATCTCAACACAAGGAAGCCGTTCAGGCCCTAGGAGTGCAGTGCTCCCAGGCTCCCAGGGAAAGCCACTTCATATGCAATGGACACAATTGACTACATCATCTGAGGGGTTAAACGTCCACGATCGTCGTTATTGGCAATTGCAGACATGAGTCCTGGGTGGACCAGCAGAAACCCACTCCACTCAGGAGCAAACACCATCTTTAAAGTGCCGACATCCTCTGTATATGTACAGCAGAAGACAAGAAGTGGAAAATGCTGTAATCACTCGTCCCATTGAGAATCATTGGTCAGCATGTTCCTGTTTACAAGAAACATTGGGAGTCCTTTACAAATATTTTTTCCAGTTTTTAGTGTAAAATAGCTGCATGACCCTTTTTTGTGACTTTTCAAATGTCCATGCAACAATACTTTGACACACAGGCTTTTTTGCACCACATTTGATACTTGGGAGTGGCTGGAAACAGGCGTGAATGTTGACAAAAAACTAGTTGAGTCAGGGGCTGGAGTAGATTTTATACTAGGTGCACAGACTTCCAGAGGTGTGCCTAATTTATGACTAGTAAAATGTCTTTATAAATGACCCCCAATGATTTTTGTGTCTGTGTCAGTGATGCTTTCACCCTATTCAGAAGTATGATCATCCATTCTTTTGAACTGGCACCATTTAATGCTACATTTTCCCTGCATCTGCACATAAAACAGAGCCAAACTGTCACGAAGGGAGGGGAAGTAGTGAGCCCTGTCTGTAGCCCCAACCGCTGACCCTGCCTACTTACACGGCCTGTCCTAAACAACGGCGCGTAACTGGTCGACAGGCCCTGACCTATGTAAGTGCAGGGGCGTAAAGGGAAGGGAATACAAAGGAAATAACTGACACAGACAGAACACACACAATAAAGAAGGGTCAATCTAGCCAAGGGTCGTAACAAGAGGTCGCGTCAAATACCAGAGGATAAACAGAAGGTGAAGTCCAAAGTCCACAAGCCGAAGTCCGAAAACCACTGAAACCAATAACTCACAAAACACCACTAGCACTGCTGGAAAAGACCAAACACAGGCAACCTGTGGCCAGCAGACTGCCGGCTTAAATAGGCCCACGTGGCCAGCGTCACATGACCCAACTCAGAAACTAAAAACATATGAGCACTGACTAAAGGGCGTCGGCGCCCAGCTCCCCTGCTGCTTATTGTCCAGGGGAAATGACCTGTTCAGAGTAAAGCCTCATTCACACGTCAGTGTTTCACGGACGTGTGCTGTACGTGTTCTCCACGGACAGAACACGTCCCCATTCATTTCAATGTGTGTATTCAGACATCAGTGTTTTAGCACGGTCCGTGGGTCCGTTTTTTTTAGCACGGATGCATGTCCTATCTTGATCCGTGTTCCCGGATCCCTCACGCCCCCTAAATATAAACAATGAGTCAGTAAAAAACCACGGATCCCTCACGGATGTCATCCGTGTTGCATCCGTGTTTCACGGATCATTAAGAAAAGATGCTTTGAAAATTATTTTTCAGCTGTTCAGTGTTAGTGAAACATGGATGCAACACGGATGGCAAAACACGGACCCAACACGGATCCTTCACGGACAGCTTCACGGATGCCTCACTGACCACCTGCTCATGGATTTGAGCACGGAAACGGACGTGTGAATGAGGCTTTAGACACGGGAGACCGGTGGCGCAGTAAGGATGAGGCGCGTCGCCGGCTCACCGTGACACAAATTAAGAGGACAATAGATATGATTTATTTACAGTATTGATCAACATATCAAATACTGACTTCCTAATTTGTTAGTTTCAAGCGTTACTAAGGATCTTTGAGCTTAAGAATGGTGTATGAGGCTCCCTAGGGATGTCAGATGGAAATAGGCAGACTCAGGTGTGACAAGTAACTAAGGATTTTACTGCATAATGCATTAAGAGAAAGGGTGTGTGAGAAACCTGCAGCGTGTCAGTGTGGTTCCTGTCTGTGTGTCCATGAATTTTCATGAAGCTACAATAAAGATCAAAGAATTTTATCCTTTGGCTCAGACTCAACTTACCTCTCTATTTTCTGGTTTCGAACCATCCTGTGCTGGAGTTCACCTGATAGGAGCTGGCGTTTATCATCTAAGGTTCTAAGGTCTTTACTGAACTCACATAGGGCAGCAAGCTTGGTTGTTACACGTGTCTCACAAGAGGAAACTGGCTTAAAGAGTTCTTTCACTTCAGCAAGTGCCATTTATTATATCAAGAAAGTTAATACATAGCACTTACTAATGTATTTTGCTGGTTTGATTAATTTTTCAATCACATTATAAGCTTCTCGTTTGCATGGTTATGACCACCCTGCAATCCAGCAGCGGTGGCCGTCCTCGCACACTCTAAGGAAAAGTGACAGGCATTTTTGGAGGTTGAGACCGTGGGAGCACACATAGGCTAGTGCTTTTTCCTATAGTGTGAAAGCATGGCCATCGCTGTTGGATTGCAGGGTGGTTGTAACCATGGAAATGTGCAGTGTATAATGTGATGGAAAAAATGAATCCAGCAAGTGAAGCAAGCAATATGGTTAATAATAATAATACACTAGTAAATGGTTTGTATTAACTTTCTTTACATAATAAATTGCTGAAGTGACACAATCCCTTTAAGGGTACAGCCACATGTGGTTTAAATGCTGCAGATTCTTTGCAGCAGAATTGTGTGTGGAATATCCACAGTACTAGTATAATGAATTTCATTTTAGAAATCTCATCCACACATAGTGGAGAAAACCTCCAGTGTATACTGAGTAGAACTGTGAGTTTTCTATCCGCAACTTGCCAATTACTGCTCTGTGTTTTTCCCATGGCTTACAGCCTTTGCAATGCAAAGTGGAACTTGTACTTTTTAAATATAGAGCTCATTCTAAAGCCTCATTCACACGTCCGTGTCCGTGCTCAAATCTGTGAGCAGGTGGTCAGTGAGGCATACGTGAACCTGTCCGTGAAGTATCCGTGTTGGGTCCGTGTTTTGCCATCTGTGTTGCATCCGTGTTTCACTGACACTGAACAGCTGAAAAATAATTTTCAAAGCATCTCTTCTTAATGATCCGTGAAACATGGATGACATCCATGAGGGATCCGTGGTTTTCACGGACTCATTGACTATAATGGGCGTGAGGGATCCGGGAACACGGATCAATATAGGACATGCATCCGTGCTAAAAACATGGACCCACGGACCATGCTAAAACACTGATGTCGGAATACACACATTGAAATGAATGGGGACGTGTGCTGTCCGTGGAGAACACGGACGTGTGAATGAGGCTTAAGGCTTCATGCACACAACCATATTTTTCATTCATCTGCTGTCTGCATTTTTTTATGAATAGCACACTGACTCATTGAGGGCCATGGGGTCATGCACACCTTTATTTTTTGCACATCCACCTGGTTGTTCCAAAAATCATGGAACATATCCTATTCTGGGCTGCACTGTGGACAAGAATAGTGACTTCTATTGATGGGAGTGAGCAAAATGCAGCGTGCGCACAAAATTTATTTGTATTTAGCGGATGCGTAGTTTGCAGATTGAAATACGGACACAATGTGCATGAGGCCTAAAAACAATATTTCTCAATGTATTTACAACTGCTGCTAATCAATTAATAAATCTCCCCAATGCTTCCCTTCACATAGTGGGGCAGATTTACCAATCCTATAGATGACATACACTTACTGTAGATAAACTGTCTAGACCTGCACCAAATTTATCACAGTGGCTCATGGTAGATAATTAATTTGTTGCATAGCGAGACTGTTTGTTAACTATTAGTTGGCTTATTTTGCAAGAGAACTTTATTGCAGAATTGTGGCACAATTTGGGTACAAAATGTTGCATCTTAGGTCATGCTCCTTTTGTAAGCTAGGAGCAGTGGATTTTTCTAAAGCTAGTTGCATCAGATTGCTCCAATTTGCACCATATTTTGCAATAATTACAGTAATGTTTGGGTGCACTCAAATTAGTAAATATGGGCCCGTATGCGATAAAACTGGCTCCCTAAATCCAACACTGTGGGAGCTCAATGCATAACAATTTATATAGTTACCATTTAAAGCAATGGAAGCTGTAAATATCTCTCAGCACTGAGCTCCCCATAGTGGCAACTGCAGGAAAATGCTGTGGATTTATGTCAGGAAGCAGAAGATGGAGTCCAGCACTTTCACCCTCCCCCCGTCCTTCTCCACCATCACAGCCCCATAGGAGTGGCATGGTGTACCCTTATGGTGAGCACACCACTGGCTGCAACTTATGCTGGATCTGGCAATTGGAAGGTGATATGTGGCATCATACATTTCTTGTGATGCCACAGTTTGCAGGTGATCCGAATAAGGGAGAGTTTACAGAATTACAGAAAAAATAAAGAGAAAAAACGGATCCTGTAAAAAATGGATCCTGTGCATCAGTTATACACATTTGGCATCCTTATGAGCCATTTCTGTTTGTGATCCATTTTTTAGGTGGAAAAAAACTACTGCATGCAAGACTTTTTCTTCCCATCTAAAAAAAACGGACATCAAATGGAAATGGCTGAAACGGATGCCAGATGTGCATAACTGATGCACAGGATCGATTTGTTACTTTATTTTTCTGTTCTTCTGACGGAAAATTGACAGAAACCTTTCCTGCCTTACTTGGTAGCCCTATGATAGCAGATTTCTAGATTGCATGGGCGATTGTTTATAGAGAAGGTATTGTGTAGATAAGACAATGCCTATAAAACTGCCTGTAATGTAGTTCCATAAGTTATGAGCTGGTGCCTCTCCAAACAGATTTCAGTGAAGACGGTCCAGGTAAAAGATATGTTGGCAGTACAGGATGTCTAATAGCGGCATTACAGAGCATTGAGTATAGTAACTTCAGAAGACTGACCAGGAGTACATAGTTCCCCTAACTCTATTAGCATAAATTATTAGCTTGTCCTGTTCTTGCAGCATCAGCTCTTCCTGCCACAAACCACTCAGCTCCTCATCCTCATCTGCTGCGGGTATGTTGTTCATTTTTCATACTTTACCACCCACTCTTTGCAGACTGCCACCACACCAGTTTCTACATCTTGGGTGTCCTAGATTAGAGGGTTTTTCTCACTCCTGTGCCTGCAGTGCCTTCTGACTGCTAAAAAGAAACCTTTACAAAAAGTATATTGTTTGACCACAAAACCACATAGATATAACTTCTGTCTGAAAGAAAAAATGTCAAACTTTGGCCAGTTCTGCGAGAACATACTCGGGTATCTAATTTATTCATCTCATGTCTGGTATCTTATTTACTATAATATCTGGCAGGTTGGTATTAAAGAAATGCCACATAATAGTTTTATTGTGAATGTGTCTTACTGTTCTTAAAACAGACATATTAGTTAACCCTTTCAGGGCACAAGTTACTTAATTTTCTCGCACATAGACATTATGGGGGAAAATTTATCAAGACCAGCGCTTTCTGCACCGCTGAAGGATGCACCTAATTTATGAGGAGGTGTATCCTCCTGCAGTTCCTGCACCTCAACAGCAATCTGTGACAGCTCACAGCTGCCATAGATTTCTGGCTTCATTTGCGCCAGAAAACTGGCGTAACTGAAGATAAATTTGTCAGAGCGGATGGTGATGTCCAGTTCCCACCCTTGCCATGCCCCCTTTAGGGCTCATGCCTATTTTATTTTCCGACCATATGTGGAACCATTCTTTTCAATGGGTCCGCAAAAAAAAAAACAGAAGTTGCTCCGTGTGCATTCCATTTCCGTATGTCCACATGTCCATTCTGCAAAAAAATAGAACATGTCCTATTATTGTCCGCATAACGAACAAGGATAGGACTGTTCTATTAGGGACCAGCTGTTCTGTTCCGCTAAATACGGAATGCACGCAGACCTCATTTGTATTTTTTGCAGATCTGTGTTTTACTGACTGCAAAATACATACGGTCGTGTGCATGAGCCCTTGGCGACAGCCCCATAAGATCTGAGAGATGCGACAATTTTTTAGTTTGTAACTTTTGAATGCCACTTTTCAGGCGCAGGGAGATGATAAATCTCCCCCATCTCTTTTGTGGAAACAGGAGAACTTTTGCTCCTTCACCTGCGTTGATCACTGACTGACTGACATAGTTTGATCCCTGAATAGTTTTTTTTAAAAAGTATTGAATATTCCTTTTAGGAGTTTACAAAATGCGGTAGACATTGCTATTATGTTCAGCCCAGAAAACAAACGCTCATGCCTATGTCCCTATGATCAAACATTGTCTGCTTGTGTGTTCTATTGATAAAGGTGAATCCCAAAAGTGGAACCCCCACCTCATGACATACAGGCTCAATATGCCAATATTTTATTTGAAAATATCCCTTTACGTTTTATTGTGGGCTTGAGACATTTGCTAAACTACACCATGCTCCATTTTTGTGCAAAATACTCATGTAAAGTAAAACAGCCAAGACGTGATGTATGAAAGAGAAGTCATGCACCTTGTAATAAATTTGGCTCAGTTTCTGCATGTATTATCTAGTTTTAACCTTTCTAAATTTAGGACTGTTTTAAAGAGGACCTTTCACCTCTCCTGACATACCTGTTTTAATAGCTACTTGCATTCCCCCTGTAATAACAATTCTGGAGCATCTATTTTTATGGCTCTATGGTGAACCATTCCTTTATTTCAACTAGACCTCATGAATTAATTGCTATTAACCTTCAGGGTACAGAGGGGTGGTGACCACTTGGAGGTGTGTACCTGTACAGTCTGACAATGGCAGCACTGATTGGATAGAGGGAGACTGTGCAACCCCCAACTGGTTAAGACCCTTCTGTACCATTACCGCAGACTGCTAGCAATACATTCATAACTTCTAGCAGGAATAATAAAGGAATGGTACAACACAGAGCCATAAGAATAGATGCTCCAGAATTGTTACTACATGGGGAATGCATGAATCCCTTAAAACAGGTGTGTCAGGAGCGGGGACAGGTCCTCTTTAAAGGGGATGGGCACTTTCTAATTATATTTTCAAATGTGCAGAAAATTCATTGAATCCACTTACCAATAGCATGTTATTATCAGAACAACGCAGATGTCCTCATCTCTAAAGTGTTGAAATAACCGATATAGCTAACAGAAAAGCATATATACCCCTAAAATTAGTTCACAGTATTAGTGCAGTGCATGCCACCAAAATATACAGATAATGACTATGAATCTAATGGTGTGTGGTGACATATACACCTACAAAAGGAGCCAAATACACACAAGATGTATAAAACTATGTGTATATATATATATATATATATATACATACACACACACATATATATATATATATATATACAGTGGAGGAAATAAGTATTTGATCCCCCACTGACTTTAAAAGTTTTAATACCAAAAAATAAATGAAACGTCTCATAATTTTATGCCAGCTTTATTTTAACAGTGCCACATAGAATATCAAAAGAAAAACGGAGAAAATTACATGAAATGAGAAATAAAAAATAATTTGCATTTCTTTGAGGGAAATAAGTATTTGATCCCCTAGTAAAACCATGACTAATGTTGGCTCCCACAGACCACTGACACACCCTAATCATAGTGAGGTCGTTACCTGGATGAGAGACACCTGTCCCAAATTGTCACCTGTATAAAAGGCCACCTGCCAACAGTCTCAGTGACACTCCAACATCTCCACCATGGGCAAGACTAAAGAGCTGTCTAAAGATGTCAGGGACAAAATTGTTGACCTACACAAGGCTGGAATGGGCTACAAAGCCATAAGTAAGAAGCTGGATGAGAAGGTGACAACTGTTGGTGCAATTATTCGGAAGTGGAAGATGTACAACATTACTGTCAATCAACCCAGGCCTGGAGCTCCATGCAAGATATCACCTTGTGGAGTCTCATTGTACATGAGAAAGGCTAAAAATCAGCCAAGAACTACACAGGAGGAGCTGAGTAATGATCTCAAGGCAGCTGGGACCACAGTCTCCAAAAAAACCGAGACGTAATGGTTTAAAATCCTGCGGTGCACGCAAGGTTCCTCTGCTCAAGAAGGCTCACGTCCAGGCCCGCCTCAAGTTTGCCAATGAACATATTATGACTCCGAGAGAGACTGGGAGAAGGTGCTGTGGTCAGATGAGACCAAAATTGAGCTCTATGGCCTCAACTCAACTCGACGTGTTTGGAGGAAGAAAAATACAGAATATGACCCTAAGAATACCATCCCCACCGTCAAGCATGGTGGTGGAAGCATTATATTTTGGGGGTGTTTTTCTTTTAAGGGCACAGGCCAACTTCACCGCATTGACGGGAAGATGAACAGGGCCATGTATCGCAAAATGCTGGGTGACAACCTCCTTGCCTCCGCCAGGGCACTGAAAATGGGTCGTGGATGGGTCTTTCAGCACGACAACGACCCAAAACATACAGCCAAGGACACAAAGGAGTGGCTCCATAAGAAGCATATCAAGGTCATGAAATGGCCTAGCCAGTCTCCTGACCTCAATCCCATCGAAATAATCGATCAAATACTTATTTCCTCCACTGTATATACACACACACACATTATATATATTGTTCTGTCCTGTGTAAGAAAGACCCTCTCCTCTGCACTCACATAGGCTATGGGCTCTTTTGAATGTCTTCCCCTCACTTCTTATTTAGTTGCATTTACTATTATGCAATGTATAAGTCCCACCCAAATGTGTTCAGCCAAAAAGAGTATATGGATAATGGCACAATCTAGAATACGTGCATGTGCACATAAAACATTACAGTAAAACAATTATTTCAACCCAGTAGTTGAATCAGCAGTGGCTATATACTGTACATGAAGTCCCACTAGAAAAAGGCCCTTGTTGAGTACAATCTAAAGCTGACCACACACTTGAGACAATGATTGACTGCATTGTGGCCTATCTGTCGTCTGTGAGATTGTTTGTATGAACAATCCCACCCACAACATGCCGGAGTAAACTTGCCGAACAGGAAGTCAGTTTAAAAAACAAAACAAAAAAAACCAGATGCCCTGATCCTTGAGCACAATGGCAAATGATCAGCCGAATGCACTGAAAGCTCCTCTTTTTATCTTGGCCAGCCCTGCCCCAGTTTTGAGTGAAATTAAATCTCCTCTGGCCATGTCTTGCTTTTGCATCGGCGCTTCGGAAATTGATGCATGCTTTGTACAGCCCTGATGCATAAGTCGTCTGGCAAACATCAGGGCTATACTGCTCCAATTCCCAAAGGGGCAGTGCAGGTGTGAGAACACAGAGCCAGGAGAGGTTACATCTCCTCTGCCTGACCCTGCCACTCAAAGCTCGGTGAGGGGGACCGACCGAGATAGAAAGCGGGGTTTCCAGTGCAACAGTGACACACTTTTTGCACCAGGCAGCTAATTTGCACATCACAGATTTTTCAGGAGTGCAGGCACCAAATGGGAATAGGGAAACAACATTTGAATCAGGCTACTTGGACACATATAATACTGCACTTGTATTACTATGGAGATATGTGGTGACATATTCCTTTTAAGAGGAGTCAAGTATAAAGCTCAGCAATCTCCAGCAGTCCCACAGAGATTGATGGAGACGAAAAGTGCATTCTGGACCTCCCCTCCATTAATATAGGGAGACACAAAACCCTGTTCTCGTGATTGGTGAGATCCCAGCGGATGGACCCTGACTGATCAGACTATTATCCCCTTTAAGTTTTAATGTCTTCTTGCATAATTTAAGTAATTGTTGGCTTTTCTTCCACCATAAACCAGAGCTCCTTCCGCAGCAGACCTGTGTGGAAGTGCTATCAGCGGGTTGTGTATGTACTGTTTGACTCACAGACTGCAGCCTAGGCTCAGGATGTGGTAATTGCCTTGGTGTGGCAGCAATGAGTTCTCAGCAGGCTGCTCGTATTTGTACTGTGTCCAGGGAGCGGCAAACGGTTAAGGCGCTAAATGCTTGTGGGTTTCTGCTAAATGTTGAGCCCTGGTTGGATTTACAGAGTGTTATGGTTTGCAAATGAAAGGTATATCTTTCTCGGCATAAAGCTTTATGTTCTTTCTTTCATGTGAATAGATATGGTTAACCAGTGTGTATTTTGGGATGGTGGTGTTATTTTTGCAAGTGCCAAGCATGTAACCCAGAAGAGACCTTTAACAGCAAGTGCTCAGAAAGGTAGTTACAATGAGTGACTATAGTGAGAGTAATGTAAGTTTCAGATTCCCATCCTGCTTCATTTCTGTCTTTATGCTGAGAGTTAGCATTGAACACGTTAGTGTTCCTTTATGCTACTGCCGGTGTTTCTGATGCTTTCTTAACTTTTTGCAGTAGTTTTGTCTCTAGATGACTGATGGTACAGCCACGCAGTCAGGTTTCTTGATGCAGTTTTAGAAGTCAAAATCAGGAGTGGATGATAAAAGGAGAGTAACCATAAAGGACAGATACAACTTCTGTTTTTAGAATGCACTCCTGGTTTTAGCTTCCAAAACTTAATCAGGAAACCTGACTGTGTGGCCCTACCCCTACAGATTTTGTTTAATAAGTGGGTACCTCAAATGAGACCCTCTTCTTAAAGATCAATTAGATATAATTACTATTAATACGTGGGCAGTGGGCACAATTATTATTTTTGTTTAACTAGAATTTTAAGGGAAATGTTTTTTTTTTTTTTTTTTTTTTAAAGTATCTTATGTGTTCTAGCTTAATATATTGATGATATATCACTATGGTATGTCGCCAATTATCTGGTCTGTTGGGATCCAGTTAGTGTGTGACCTCTGCTGATCGCTAGACATATGTGGGATTGGCAATAGCATAACACCTTGACCAAAGGTTTAGTTAGGGTGGCAACTGGTGCAATATACTTGTTTACATACAAGGCTAGGGCAGCAAAATGAATATTCACCACAGATAAAGGAAGGCCTAGTTATCACTCACTGGTCTAAAGATGAAAACCATATGAGGGTACGGCATCATAGGGCGAAATTACTACAATGAAATTTTTCCACAGTTGAGATTCCACTGCAGATTTCACCTAGTTTTAAAGGGAACCTGTCAGCTCTGAAACACCCCCTAAACTATAGTAAGCGGGGTATGTTGTAAGTCATGTCGAGTCTGGTTATGTAAGTTTTATCTTCATACTCACTTCCATTCTGACGCTGTGCTCCCACAAACCTGCAGTAAAATGCACTCAGTGGACTCCAGTGCTCACTCACATAATGGAGAGGACTCAAAGAAGAGTTCTCTCAATGCATTTTACTGCTGGTTTGTAGGAGCACAGCGTCAGAATGGAAATGAGCATGAAGATAAAACTTACATATTCGGATTCAGCATCACTTACACTATACACCCCTTCCTCTAGTGCAGGGGGTGTTTCGGAGCTGACAGGTTCCCTTTAAATACGTTTTTATTGAAAGTTATTCAATTAAACTACAGTATAACATCAAACAATTCTCACCCTCCCATTCCTCAATCCTCATTTAAGATAGCAGCGATATTTTACTAAAGTGTATTACACAAGCCCAGAGGGTTTACCTAACATTTTCTAACTAGCACTTCATCGGGAGATGCATCTACAATTGGATTCAGAAAGATAATCATGTATGGCCATTCATTCTTACTGTCAAGACCTGGGGGAGTTCATGAAGTTGTTCTATTGCTAAAGGCATTTTTACACTGGCCTAGCACTGGCCAGATAATCAATAACAAGCATTCATATGAACACTTGTTAGCAAAGATCTGCCAGTGTAAAGGTGCAGCCAATTACCTGATGATCAAACAAAACGATCACCTAAATCATTGTTTGCTGGCAGAACTTTGTGCCGACTAAACAGCCTCTGCTGCCGGCAAACAATGAGTCTGTATGGGGATGAGCGATGACATTAGCAATCACTCCTCCCCATACTGTGGAGGTGATCACTTTATGTAAATGCTGCAGTCTCCTTCAATGACGAGCTGGCGCTTGCCGGGAAGGAGCACTTCCTTCCTGACAATTGTCTCCTATATCTAGCAGTGTAAAGGGACCTTAAGGTTAGGGGGGCAAGGCCTTTTGAATTTAACCATGGACCCCACATTTTATAAAATCTAGGTAGACAATTAGGCTTGGAATATACTGTACAAATTTTTCTCGGCATAGGGGTAGATTTACTTTAGCAATATATTCTACCAGGGTAGGTGTTGACTGGAATTTCCAATAGAATGCAATTAGCTTGCAGGACAAATAGAGTAATTTGAGGATAGCTAAACGATGATTTTCCTGTACAAATATTTCGAAAACTACCACGCAAATGCATAATAATGAAACTCTTTGTAGTTTAGTTGTATAGACTTTATAAGATGTAATATTGTCATATCATCTCACCAGCTCCCTTACCAGCGTAAATGTTAGATACATATTTGCATTTTTGTGAAAAACTCCAGCCTCTAAAGCAGATAGTAGTGTCATTTTTCACTAAATACTAAGTAGTTTTACCAGTTTAAAGGGGTTGTCCGAGTTATTTTTTTGTTCTTTACATGTTTCTAACTTGTCAGGTATAACAACTTTCCCATATACTTTGTGTTTCTAAAGCTGCTGGTTTCTCAGAGTTGACTGAGGGTCACATGACCTATGATATCACCTTATCTCCCTGGTCTGTGATGTTTAGTGTACAAGCCTCAGAGATCAGATAACAGTCTGTACAGGAGACGTCACTGGCCACGCCCCCTTTCTTTGCCGGGCTCCTGCTATCTGCTCTCTCCCTGGATTCCTTCAGATAAAACATTAACCCCTTCAGCCAGAACACACTGAGGGCTCAAGGCTTTACAACAAATAGTAGCTGCAGCAGTGAGAGGAGACAAATGCTGGGCAAGGAGCTATAGAGGAATTGTACAAGAACAGGTAGGGAGAATTTCCTGTGTGTATCAGCAGTGTCATTGTACAGCTGGGACTTGTAGTCCTACACATACAACATGCTACTGAGTATCCCAGCAGGCAGACATGTACTCACAGCACTTGTATTCACTGCCTTTGCAGAGAAGGGGGGGAGGGGCAGAGATTGTTATTACTGCAGGTAAACAAAGGCCAGAAGTGAACCTGGGAAATGAGGTAATATAGATTTTCTTTGCCTAAAACTTGCTGAACTTAGTTATATATTGCTGCCCATCAGATTTACAGTGCTATATTTTTTTTTCATAACTTGGACAACCCCTTTAAGACTGTATATCTGTTGCATCCTAACCTGTCTAATGCTTTATCTATGTAGTTGCATAATAGAACCATGGATTGGGGAGAGCCAGACCCATATCCTCCTTAACCTGCTGCAGAGAATCCAGGGATCCAGTTTTTCCATATAGAATTACAAAATATAGTGTGTTGATTTTATGCAAGAGGCCTAGGGAGGTCCAAACCATTTTGATCAAATTAATCCAGTGAGGGGAACTTTACACCATCCATGTACTGTAAGTCAAAATCTAGCCAGCAGTGGTTGCAAATTAAGAATCTCAAAATCCTTTATGTTAGCAGTTCTATATACCCAGGTGTTTGAAGGAGGTTACTATTTGTAAACACAGATCTCCTAAGGAAGTTGAATCTGGTGTTCCCCTTACAGGTAGTATAATTGATTTAGTCCAATTACTAGTGAGCCCTGATAGTTTTTCAAATTCGCCAACAATAGATAAAGCCGCCATTATGGATTGAGGCCACTTATCCAGAAATAATAAATGATCGTATGCGTAAAGGGCTACTTTCTCATGCATTTCTCTATATTCAAAGCTATGTACATATTCTAAGTGCTGCTGCCAGAGGTTCAGTGTCTATTGGAAATAGCAGTGGTGACAACTGGCATCCCTGAAGGGAAACCTCAATGTAGCGTAAATATGCCTGACAGTGGCCCATTAACTCTGATTCCTGCCTTTGGTGTTTCATATAGTAGCTTTACCCAGGTGACAAAACTCTTTCCAAAACCCATTCTTTTAAGGTGACCTATGAATACTTCCATTGTACACTAGTAAAAGCTTTGGCCGCATCGAATAAAATGACCGCAGCTTCTTTTGGGGTTCTCTGGCACAAATTTCTATTACGATACAACCTTCTATATATACAGCAGTAGACATGTCTAGCTTGATCAGGATGTATCACAGATGTGATCACTTTTGATGGCCTATTTGCTAGTACCTTTGCAAGAAGTTTAATATCTACTATAAGCAGAGATATTGGTCTGTAAGATTCTGTGAAATGTACAATCTAATGTTGCTTCGATAATTGCCTCCTACATGGAAGACAGCAGTTGGAATTCCTCTAACAAGTGTGGCAATAAAATATATTTGTATGTTTTAAAAGTTCTGCAGGCAGCCCATTTCTGCCCAGGGCTTTATCATTTGCCATGTCCCTCAAGAGAAAGTTGAGCATCTATAAAGCACACTTGGTCCTTAGTTAAGGTGGATATAGTTAGTTAGTTTAGAAAATCACTTAGCTGTACATCTGTTGGGTTCACGTTAGAGGAGTACAAGTTCTCATGAATTGATTTTAGATTATCTAAGATCTCTGGAGATGTGGACACTACCCATTATTCCGCATTTTTAAGAGGAGCTTTTATAAGTAGACTCGAATGTGCTTACGAAACAATTGCCAGCAAGTGTCCCATATTTTCTCCCTCTTAATACAATTTCTGGAAAAAAAATTTCTGTAATAGTCAGTAGGTGTTCATTAAGATGGCTAAGTTTTTGGACATCTTGCCAATTATGACCATGTATCTCTAAAGGGTTGAAAATATAGGTATTTTCTGCTAAATGAGCCGCTGCAATCAGATTATTTTTAAATGTCCTCCACTTAAATTAAACCCCATATACTTTCTTAATCAGAAGGCCTCTCAGGTATGCCTTTATGGCATCCCAGACAACCAATTTAGATGCTGAGTCTTGGTTATATAAAAAAGCTCTGAAAGTAACTAAGGTATACCATTATGGGTACATATCACGTTAAGCCATATCACGTTAATCTCCAACAAATTGAACCCATGGCAGCAACAGGAGCAAAAGTTACATATAACTGTTACATATAGTGAAGTATGATGTGATAGGTGACGTTGAATGTATTGAATGAAAGTTAAGGTTGGCCATACTGCTATTACTGCTATTAGATAGTAACTAAATTGATCCTCGACATGGATCTGTAAGTTATTGACAAGAGAATTGTGTGTGTTTTTAAGTCACCATAGAATAGTCACCTGTTTTAGATATGGCAAGAAATTTGTCTAAGGCAGAGGGGACCTGACTGGCAAAAAGTAACACATGATAAAAAAATGTAGTCGTAAATAGAGCAGGAATATAAATCCCTGCCAGTACGAAGAGAATTGTATAGAGAGTGCCATAAAGACATATATAATGACCCTACTTAGATGCATGAAAAGGGGATGTTATAATGTCTAAGAATACTGACCCACAAGAATATAAGTAGAATTGAAGCTAATTCCCCCTTTCTAGAGGTACAGTCAGTCATGCAAAGATACAAAGCATGTGTCAAGTAACATACAGTGCCTTGCGAAAGTATTCGGCCCCCTGGAACTTTTCAACCTTTTGCCACATTTCAGGCTTCAAACAAAAAGATATAACATTTTAAATTTTTGGTGAAGAATCAACAACAAGTGGGTCACAATTGTGAAGTGGAATGAAATTTATTGGAACATTTAAACTTTTTTTGTAATAATAAAACTAAAAAGTTGGGCGTGCAAAATTATTCGGCCCATTTACTTTCAGTTCAGAAAACTCACTCCAGAAGTTCATTGAGGATCTCTGAATGATCCAATGTTGTCCTAAATGACTGATGAAGAGAAATAGAATCCACCTGTGTGTAATCAAGTCTCCGTATAAATGCACCTGCTCTGTGATAGTCTCAGGGTTCTGCATCATGAAGACCAAGAAACACACCAGGCAGGTCTGTGATACTGTTGTGGAGAAGTTTAAAGCGGGATTTGGATACCAAAAGATTTCCCAAGCTTTAAACATCCCAAGGAGCACTGTGCAAGCGATCATATTGAAATGGAAGGCATATCAGACCACTTCAAATCTAACAAAACCCGGCCGTCCCTCTAAACTTTCATCTCAAACAAGGAGAAGACTGATCACAGATGCAGCCAAGAGGCCCATGATCACTCTGGATGAACTGCAGAGATCTACAGCTGAGGTGAGAGAGTCTGTCCATAGGACAACAATCAGTCCAACACTTCACAAATCTGGCCTTTATGGAAGAGTGGCAAGAAGAAAGCCATTTCTAAAAGATATCCATAAAAAGTCTCGTTTACAGTTTGCCACAAGCCACCTGGGAGACACACCAAACATGTGAAAGAAGGTGCTCTGGTCAGATGAAACCAAAATCCAACTTTTTGGAAACAATGCAAAACGATATGTTTGGCGTAAAAGCAACACAGCTCATCACCCTGAACACACCATCCCCACTGTCAAACATGGTGGTGGCAGCATGATGGTTTGGGCCTGCTTTTCATCAGTAGGGACAGGGAAGATGGTTAAAATTGATGGGAAGATGGATGGAGCCAAATACAGGACCATTCTGGATGAAAACCTGTTGGATGAAAGACCTGAGACTAGGACTGAGATTTATCTTCCAACAAGACAATGATCCCAAACATAAAGCAAAATCTACAATGGAATGGTTCAAAAATAAATGTATCCAGGTCTTAGAATGGCCAAGTTAAAGTCCAGACCTGAATCCAATTGAGAATATGTGGAAAGAGCTGAAAACTGCTGTTCACAAACGCTCTCCATCCAATCTCAAAGTGCTCGAGCTGTTTTGCAAGGAAGAATGGGCAAGAATTTCAGTCTCTAGATGTGCAAAACTGATAGAGACATACCCCAAGCGACTTGCAGCTGTAATTGCAGCAAAAGGTGGCGCAACAAAGTAATAATGCAAGGGGGCCGAATAATTTTGCACGCCCCACTTTTCAGTTTTATTATTACAAAAAAAGTTTAAATGATCCAATAAATTTTGTTCCACTTCACAATTGTGACCCACTTGTCGTTGATTCCTCACCAAAAATTTAAAATGTTATATCTTTTTGTTTGAAGCCTGAAATGTGGCAAAAGGTTGAAAAGTTCCAGGGGACCGAATACTTTCGCAAGGCACTGTATATAGCTGCCATATATAGTAGAACTTTTGGCATGTTCACTCCCTAAACAAAGAAATGTAATTGAAAATCTACGTCTCTACCAAGCTTTCGTTTTTTCCGCTCACAGACACCCAATAAAACACCCATTTCAGGGACCATGGGTTATTGTCAAATCTGTGAGATTTATACTCTGATTTCCTGGACAAAAGAGAAATAATAACAAAAATAAAAATAAAAACAGATGGAGCTGAAATGATTGAGGAAACACAGTATTCCAGTTTTTGAAACATCAAGAACAGAAAAGACAGATGCATTACACCAGTTTCCAAGTCCCCTTTTATATAGTTCTGTATGAACATACTTGTTGCTGTATGTCAGGATCAGACATATAATGTATAGGCTTCAGATATACACTACTCATAAAAAGTGAGGGATATTTGGCTTGTGGGAAAAATTTCAGGATGAACCTAAAATGCACTCTTACCTTTACATGTAAACTTAATTTGACCTTCTCTAAAATTTTGAATGCACATGTCCATCTGTGTTTCAGTACTTTTTGCTCAACTTGCTGTTCTTTAACAAGGAGCCTAACGGAAAAATGTATATGGTATATAAACAGTCCTCCTCATCATGCTGTTCACATTTTGACATCATGAGACCAAGACAACATCTAACAATTGATCAACAGTACCTTGCCATTTCAAGGTCTTTTTGCCTTCCTGTGGATCAACTTGCAGGATAACAGGCTGAACAGAATGGACAGATGTCTTTTTCAGTCTTATAAACTATGTTACTATAGAACTAAATTTGGAAGATAACATGATGGCTGCCTGCAGTCACCACTAGAGGGAGCTAAAGAGCTTCTGCATACCGTTCATACATTGAATTCCATAATAACACGGTTTTGTTAACTCCCTAAACTCCCACCAGCATCTAGTCTTTTAAATCTGTTTCTATATAAAAACAATTGAGTACCAAATGTTATAAAGATATATGATTGTAAATGGAATAATTGTAGATATAGATGATAGACTTCAACTATATGTCAAATTTACTGAGATCTATGTATATCTTTGCATTAGCAGAGACTATAATAAAGATAAAAAATGAATCTGCAGAGGCAGGAGCAGCCAAGCAGTCAGAAGGTATTGATTTATCCTATGGATATGGAGCAGAGTGTGCACCGTACAACAGCATCCAACTGGATCGACATGACACGTCATATGATCTCAACAGACCCAACCTGGGGAAGCTGTACTGTGACATTTGTGGACTAGCATGCAACAGCCTCAATGTTTTACTAGTGCACAAAAGAAGCCATACAGGTATATTTCCCAATGTCATTGAGTATAATTGCATGAGTTGTGATTATCAAATATGCTTTGTTTGATTTCAGCAGGTTTTCACTATAGCTTTAAGTCACACATGCTAATAGCAGATGTAATTCTCTCTATGAAAGTATGAGTAGTTTCACATGACGCAGTTCCCTAGTATATGAGAACAGGGGCCTCCAAAGTGAAGGTCTAATTTAAGGTGATGTTCCTAATAACTTCAGTGCTTAGTGTCTTACAGTTAGAAGTCTTGCAGTCTTTCTTACAGCCTATGTTTTCCTATTTCAGGGGAACGTCCTTTCCAGTGCAATCAATGTGGTGCTTCATTCACCCAGAAGGGGAACTTGCTCCGACATGGCAAGCTACACACTGGAGAGAAACCTTTTAAGTGTCACTTGTGCAGCTATGCCTGCCAAAGGAGAGATGCCTTGTCCGGACATCTCCGCACACATTCGGGTGAGCATAGCAGTCCTTGTCATTTCCCTCAGTAATTTAAAGTCTGCCTACATTTTCAGAATAAAATGTAATGTGTACATGAGAAAGATCACTATTTGTGGCCATTATATGACTTGTCTTCTGCATTGTTTAGCAGTATTCACCTTTGCAGACACCATCTCTAATTGTCAATTTTCCCTGAGCTATTGGGTGGAGACTAGCTGCTTTCATTTCCCTTATGCACTGCACATGGAGAATAGGGGATCCTGCTCCCAAAACTCTCACTCAGAAGCATCAACAGATGTTATAGAGAGCTAGTGAACAGTATTGATGTGATTAAAGTACTTAGGAGTAAAGTGTGTGCAAAAGAATTCACACCCTCCCCCCCTTTACATTTTTCCTGTTTTGTTCCTTTAAAGCCTAGAACCAAAGTGGATTTTTTTGGGGGGTTGTACTATTTGTTTTACACAACATGTCTACCACTTTGATGATGCAAAATTAGCAGGGTATTGAGGTTGTGGCAAGTTATCCCCTATCCACAGACAGATTTGTCATTAAGCTGTGTAACAAATTATATGAACCTCTAAGGGTGCCTTTACACATGGCAGATTTGCTGCAGAAATTTTCTGCGTCTGAAAATCGGTTCCATTCATTTGAATTAGGCCTCATGCACATGGCCACTCCATGCATTGGGGACAGCAATTTGCTGGGATGGGTCTGTGATCCGTCCGCACCGTAAAAAATAGAACATGTTCTACTTTTTTGCAGTGCAGAGGCAAGGACAGAAACACCGCAGAAGCACTCCATAGTGCTTCTGTGGGCTTCCGATCCATGCTTCCGTTCCGCACCACATCTCCCGGATTACGGACCTGCTGTATGGGGGGCCCAATACGGCCACGGCCATGTGCATGGGGCCTTAAACTGATTTTCAGTAGTGGAAAATTTTTGTAACAAATCTGCCATGTGTGAAGACACCCTTATTGATTCAGTTTGTTACCCAGCTTGGTGCCTTAGGGGTCATGCATACGGACATTGTTTTTATCCACATCTGATCTGCATTTTTTGCAGGTCGAATGCGGACCCATTCACTTCAGTGTGCTGTCCACATCTGTATGTCCATTGTGTTGCACTCAAAAAAAATAGAACATGTCCTATTCTTGTCCATTTTACGGATAAGGATAGGACTGTTCTATTATGGGCCGTATGTTCTGTATCTATGATTTGCGGACCGCAAAACAGGCTACGGTAGTGTGCATGAGCACTTAGCAGGGAGTCCAGAGCGAGTGAGGAGTTTAGAATGGAAAGAGGGTGATAAAAGGAGCTTGAATTCTTATATTCATCTGTAATACTCAATTATGCAAAGTTTGTTGAGGAAGTGTAAGTGTCAATTTAATATGCGTTGTTCGCAAAAGGTGGGTTTATACCCATGCATAAACATTTTTCTGAGTTATAAACATATGACCGCAAGTTTCTTTTCTGACTGTAGTGGAGAAACCCTTCAAATGTGAATTCTGTGGACGTAGCTATAAGCAGCGCAGCTCTTTGGAAGAACACAAGGAACGATGTCGTGTTTTTCTGCAAAATGTTAGTGAGTCTGGTGAGTGTAAACTGTGTAGCTGAAAAGTCATGTTTTCTGGGAGGCATGTTTCAACCAATCTCCTTTACACGCTCTGCTTCCACATTTTCTGTTCTTGTGTTACCACAGATAGAGCAATTTATTTTTTCTGCCTAGGGAAACTACCTTGGGATAGTGGAGGATATTATGTTAAAAACATTAAAATTCGCTGCAAAAAAAATCAGTTTCTGACTACATATGACCATACATTATAGATAGCTGTTGGCGGATTCAGGTAGCTTTCATCTAATTTGTGCATCTGAGAATGGTCTGCCAGCAATAGGACCTGAGCAGATTGATATATATGGAGTCATTTATAAAACTGGTGTAAAGTAGAACTGGTTTAGTTGCCCATAGCAACCAATCAGATTACACCTTTCATTTTCCAAAGGAGCTGTCAAAAATGAAAGGTGGAATCTGGTTGGTTGCCATGGGCAACTGAGCCAGTTCTACTTTACACCAGTTTGATAAATGACCCAAATAACTCTTGTACATTTAAATCCCTGACCTTTCTGGGTTTAAGAGTCCAATGGGCAGTCTACTCACTGATTGACAGCTGTCAGAAAGTCACAAAAAATATATATCAATCTGTTCAGCTCCTCCTGCTCTCTCACATGCGGTGACTGTTTCCCTTTAAGACACCTCCCGTGAAAGCAGAACAGTTTTCACAGTTCATCAGATTACAACCAATGTTATTCAGAGATTGAGTGGTAGATAGCACATTTCTGCAGGTACAGCATGTATTGAAAACAGTAAAAATGTAAAACATTTTATGTAATATTGCTAGAAAACTTGACTCAGCCTTTGATAACCATCTTGCATGCTCAAACCTTGTCATATATGCACAGGCGCTTTCCTCCCCCTTTTCTCCACTCTCCTTCCTTCACTGACCACAAATGTGAAGGGACAGGAAGCAATGCCTGCTATTATACAGCGTGGATACCTGTATTCTCGCCTTGTATTGAGAGAGAAGACAAAACCTCAAACCAGCTCAGTGGAAATACTGACAAGAGACAAAAAGTGGTCAGAAACAAGGCAGCATGCAGATGGCCTCTGCACCCAGCTCAGAGGGGATTTTAGGACAGTGCTTGTGTGCCATGTGTTTTGTACAATATGACTGGAACCCCCCCCAATTTTCATTCGCATTCCTAAGGATGCAGATACTGTACAGCTGCAGCCAATGCCTGCCTGGGAATCTGGCTCTCTCCCCTTGTGGTGGGAGCACCCCTTGTGACCGCAATTGTTAGGCCTCTGGCTTTAGAGCCTCCGCTCTTTATAGTTCACAGATTTGCTTAGCCAAGAATTTTTTTCAGGCTCAGAAAGCATTTATGTTCATCAAATATTAGTAACCATTAGTTAACTGGTAACAGTTGCAGAGGGCAACTAGGCAACCAGTCCTACAATCACTTCTGGCAACAAACATTGAGGGTCACTTCTGTCAGATCATGAATGGATGTCATATTCCCATGATCCTTCAGAGATTCTTTTTACTCCTTCTTTGGACGCTGTACAGAGTTACTCAACCCACAGTGTAATTTGTGCACAGTATTTGTAACATGTTACTTTGCCTCTTTTCATTATTTTGTTCATTTTCCTGTTATAGCTATTGAAGAACCCAAGCAGATGAAACCGGAAATGGGGAGTGATCGGGCACTGGTACTGGACCGATTAGCCAGCAATGTTGCAAAAAGGAAAAGCTCTATGCCACAAAAATTTATTGGTAGGTGACTGACATCTTCAGTAAGTTGGTTTCTTCAGGCAGTTGTCCCACATTGCAGCTGCTGCACAGTGAGCCATGGACAAGATTTGCAAAAAGCACCAAGTCAGCTCAGTTTGCAAATGAAACAAGTGTTAACTGATTAGGCATACCACGTGACCATTAGAGATCAGCAAAATGTTAACACAATCTGCAAATTGTGTAGATTTGGGGTGACCGCTTCATGGGTCACCATCCTCTAGGTTCTCATTTCTAAGTTTAGATAATGCGCACCCTTTACTCCGGTTCAGGGCCGTATTTAGGGTTCATGCTGCCCTAGGCACTCTCTGTGATGACGCCCCCCAACGTGACCCATTCCCCCACGCCCCCAAATAGTAGCATAGTAGCCTCTCCCATCCCATAGTAGCCTCTCCTTAGAACCCCCCACCCCATAGTAGCCTCTTCTCACCCCCCCACCTCATAGTAGCCTCTCCTCGTTACCCCACCCCCCATAGTAGCCTCCTCCCCCCACAGTAGCATAGTAGTCTCTCCTCAGTAGCCCCCCCAACCCCATAGTAGCCTTGTTACCCCACCCCCCATAGTAGCCTCCTCCTGGACTTATTACAGTGACCTATCCTCCCCCCCAACCCCCTGGGTACTGAAAATGGTCCTCTGCCAAGCCAATTAACCCCCGCCCCAACTACCCCACCATCCCCATACACTCAACTACCCTCAGTCTGTACCCCCCCCCACCTGCCGCTGGTGCACCTAGCTTTTCTGATGCCCAAGGCAAATATTGAAACACCCCCCACCTGCCCACCCCCCATACTATACTACAGAAACAGCCCCCCTGAAAATACTGGCACCACACAGAAAAACAGTACCCCCCTTACCTATCAGATCAGATCCCCATATCAAACCCCAGATGAGACCCCCCATCTACAGACCCCCATTAGACCTCCAAACTCCCATATCTGACCCTCATTAGACCTCCAAAGCCCCAATCAGCCCCTCATTAGACCCCCAGACCCCCTATCAGATCCTCATTAGACCCCCAGACCCCCTATCAGACCCTCATTAGGCCTCCAGACCCCCTATCAGACCCTCATTAGACCCCCAGACACTCAATCAGACCCCCCATTAGACCTCCAGACCCCCCTATCAGATCCTCATTAGACCCCCAATCAGACCTCCAGACCCTCAATCAGACCCCTCTAGACCCCCAGTCAGACCCTTCAGGCCCCTAATCAGACCTCCTTCAGACCCCTAATTAGATCCCCAATCATACCCCCCCCCCCTCCTTCTGGCCCCATATCATACTCTTGTGGCCCCCATATAGAACTCTCCTTCTGGGGCCCATGTCAGACCCCCCCCCATTCTGTCCCACCATTTCAGACCCCCCCATTCTGTCCCACCATTTCAGACCCCCCATTCTGTCCCACCATTTCAGACCCCCCATTCTGTCCCACCATTTCAGACCCCCCATTTCAGATCCCCCCCATTCTGTCCCACCATTTCAGACCCCCCCCCATTCTGTCCCACCATTTCAGACCCCCCCATTCTGTCCCACCATTTCAGATCCCCCCCCATTCTGTCCCACCATTTCAGACCCCCCCCATTGTGTCCCACCATTTCAGATTCCCCCATTCTGTCCCACCATTTCAGACCCCCCCATTCTGTCCCACCATTTCAGATCCCCCCATTCTGTCCCACCATTTCAGATCTCCCCCCCATTCTGTCCCACCATTTTAGATCCCCCCCCCATTCTGTCCCACCATTTCAGACCCCCCATTCTGTCCCACCATTTCAGACCCCCCATTCTGTCCCACCATTTCAGATCCCCCCCATTCTGTCCCACCATTTCAGATCTCCCCCCCATTCTGTCCCACCATTTTAGATCCCCCCATTCTGTCCCACAATTTTAGATCTCCCCCCCATTCTGTCCCACCATTTCAGACCCCCCATTCTGTCCCACCATTTTAGATCCCCCCCCCATTTTGTCCCACCATTTCAGACCCCCCCATTCTGTCCCCACCTTTTCAGATCCCCGCATTCTGTCCCCACCTTTTCAGACCCCCCCCATTCTGTCCCCACCTTTTCAGATCCCCCCCATTCTGTCCCCACCTTTTCAGATTCCCCCCCCATTCTGTCCCCACCTTTTCAGATCCCCCCCCCATTTCTGTCCCCACCTTTTCAGATCCCCCATTCTGTTCCCACCTTTTAAGATCCCTTTTGGCCCCCACTTCAGACCTCAGATCAGACAAGAAAAAAAAACAAAACTTACCTCCGGTCCTGGCTGTGTCCCCGCTCTCTCCTCTTCCAGGGGCCCGCGCTGAAGTCACCTGACCTCCTGCAGCGTCAGGTCAGAGGGTGCTCTGTACGTCCTGACGCTGCAGGCAGTCAGGACACAGCAGCGCCGGCCTCAGGAAGAGCAAGCAGGAGGAGGGGTAAGTACTGTACAGCGCTACCAGCGCTTCACTCCCCCTCCTCCTGCAGGCTAGTGAGCGCCACCCGACAGCAGCACCCTAGCACACCCCCCCCCCCCCTGCGGAAATTTAAAAAAAAAAAAATAAAATAAATTCCAGGATGGTTTTTTTTTTTTTTTTTTTAAATCGTCATATACTCCTGGCGGGGTGCCGCCCCCCGCAACCTGCCGCCCTAGGCACCGTGCCCCCGGTGCCTAGTTGTTAATATGGCCCTGCTCCGGTTATCTACATATGTAGACATTGAGTGTCATTACCTTGGGCGTTCTCCAAAATCTCCCCAGTGTTTATGGGTTCCTTGGTTTCACAACCTCTTTCCAGTCATTATAAGAACATTCACTCATGCAGTTCACACTAAAGTCTGTTTATTTTGAGTGGGAAAGGGGAGACTTACAAGTATTGAAGCATAGCCTGAAAAAGGGGAAGGATTCACCAGGACAGCTGCAAATTTCAGGTACTTAAAAAAAATCAACCACAATCTCATTAACATTTACATATATACGTATATTTGACATTGAACATGTCTACAATGAATTAACCTTAAAGTGGTTGTCAGAGTTATTATTTTGTCCTTTGTATGTTTCTAACTAATCAAATACAACAGCTTTTCCATACACTTTCTGGTTCTAAACTTGCTGGTTTCTCAGATTTCACTCAGGGTCCAATAACCTGTGATGTCAGCTTTTCTGCCTCCTCATCTCATATTCGTGCACAAGCAGATAAGAGTCTGTACACGAAACATCACTCTGCTGGCCTTGCCCCCCTGCTCTGCCCGCTCCTGCTCTCTGCTCTCTCCCTGGATTTTTTCAGATAAAACATTAACCCCTTCAGCCAGAACACACACAGTGCTCAAGGCTTTACAACAGTAGCAATGAAGGCAATGAAGAGACACAGGATCTGCCCTCCTCATCCTATAGACACAAAGCTGACACTGGAGGAGATCTGCAGAGTATTGCACAAGAAAGGTAGGGGGAAGTTCCTGTGTGCATCAGCAGTGTCATTGTACAGCTGGGACTTGTAGTCCTACACATACAACATGCTGCTGAGTATTCCAGCAGACATGTCACTCAGGGCAGCACTTCTGTTCACTCCCTTTGCAGAGCAGGGGGGAGGGGCAGCGATTGTTGTTACTGCAGGTAAACAAAGTGCCAGAAGAGAACCAGGGAAATGAGGAAATATATGCCTAAAATTTGCTTAACTTAGTTATATATTGCTGCCCATCAGATTTACAGCGCTATATATATTTTTTTCATAATTCGGACATCCCCTTTAAAAGTTACACCTGTTTAGTCATTTTGTATAGTGTCATTTCACAAAGCGTATACTCTAATTTGTAAAACCTTGGTCCAACTAAAAGCAGTACAATGCTGATGCTCTTTAAACCAGACACACTACTTTGTAGGGCTACCTCAGCTGAATGTAATGATACCTTTCACTTACAGACCTGTTGCTTTATTCTGGAGAAAAAAACACACTTTTAATCTATATGCAAATAAGCTGTTAAGTGCACTGAGGGTGGTCCCAAGCCACCATGCAGGGGATTAGCTGAAGGGGGTGCAGAGGTAGCATTCGCTATCAGGCCCAGGAGCCTGAGGGGGCCCGAAAACTCTTGTGCCACATAAGAAGACACTGGTATTATAGAAAGTGCATGCTGGTCAAGTTACACCTCTGGCTGGAGGGAAATGGTTAGGTCAAGAATTTGGCATGGGCAGGGTTTTAATTTTTGTCTCAGGCAGCACAAAGGCAATGTGCTTCCCTGCCCTTGGCCCAAGCTGAACTCTTGCACCAGGGCCCATGAGCCTTTAGCTACGCCCCTGCCACCATGCGCACATTTGCTCCTTTTGCTTCCTCTTTCAGCCCTTCCCTCTCTTTCTTGATTGACCAAGTCAGTTTCCTGTATAGTTATCTTGGCTGATCCTATCATTTAGGAAGGAGAGGGAATGGCTGGCAGAGGAAACAAGAGGTGGAGAGGTGCACAAAGTGGCTTGGCCTTACCCTCGATGCACTTAACTGCTCATTTGCACATGCATTAACAGTACATTTTCTCCAGAACGATGGATTGTTAAATGACAGGTCTACAAGAGCTCGTGCCTGATTTAACAGCAAATTTCCAATTGAATGACTCCCTTTAATGTACTGTTCTGGGTGGGTCATTAGTCTCTCCTTGTTGATTATAGTTGAATAGTAATGGTACACAAGCTCTTTGATACCACCAGCCATCCTATTCTATGGGTGTGACAATAAGAAATCACCAATTGTTCCAGTGTTGTTAGTGCGAACGCTGTTACCATCAGGGTGGCTGGAATGTTATTAGGCAATCTAAAATATAATGTTTTCTTTCTAGGACTATTTAGCTGTGTTCAGAACAAGCTGCATGTTGTTTACTAGGGTCGTTTTATTGGTCTGTTTTGATACATTTATTACTCCTTTTAGGCTCTGTGTCTATCACGTTTTTTGCTACTGTCAGAGGTATACATTGGGATTACTTCTTGAAATATACAGTACCTCAGTATGGCGTATACCATTGTTTAAGCATACAGTGGCATATGGCAGCCATTGACTCCCATTGTAACATTTACCACGCTTTATACAGTTAAAAAAAAGGGTATGCCAACAATTATTGATCCAGTTTATGACAAAAGGACCCAAGACACTGTTTTGGAATATGCTGGGTTCCTATGGATATGTTCTTTATGGAGCTTTTGCAGTGCAATGATGTGAATAGAGCATTATAGCTATAGCTTATTTGAAATACAGTGATTCTTTGTAGAGTTGCCCGCAGGGAAAATGTTTGGAGTGCTGATATAGGTATAAGTTGTATGTAGAAAATACTAGCTTAAATAATTTTTTGACAGTAACACCATAACATAACCCACCAGACCGGCTTTTTTGCTCATCCATATTCGCCATTCAGTACTGTAAGTTTTCTGCATAAATAGACTTCCATGTTTTTCATGTTCAGTTCAAGCATATCATATTTTAGAGAGATACAAAGGTACCCAATATACAATTATACAGAAATTGTATAGAACACTATCTACATCAAAACATTTTTACTTCTATGTCATATAAAAAATAAAATGAAGGGCAATGGTATTTGAAAATGGAAAAGTATTCTTGGAGTAAAGGTTACAAAACGCAAGATTAAAATGAATGTCACCTCAAAACTAAAATGATTGGTTTCATTCTGTTTGTAAAGGGCTGCTATAATCCTCTTTTGAACTGACAGGTTCCTAGGTGTGAGGTTTGAGAAATGAATTGTTTCTGTTTCACATTTACACAGTGGGAAAATCTGTTCGGGGAAATGTGCAAGTGTAATGTTTTTATTGTGAGAGCAGTGTAAAGACGAGGAGGCCGTGTATACATGTATCTTGAGAACACAGCAGAGACACACACAAAACATCTCAGTCTTATTTTATGTTATGTGTTAGGGTCTTTTCACACAATGTCTGCAGTGTTCAGTTACTGTATGTGTCGGGAAAGTGCAAATGGACTCATAGGCCTTCATTATACTGACAGAGGCCAAAAGAGTGTTGGCCTTCATTCTGCCATTTCCCCCAGGATTTCTGTCTTAGTTATTGCATGGATAGAGCTATTTCATAAAGAGTCATCCCGCGTTATAGTTTTTTTTAACATGGGGATAGTTCTTCTTAGTGGCATCCAGTGGCATTAAATGCATGTGCTTAAGGTTTCTGGTGGGAAATCTTCTTGACAGAAACCTCGGATGGAAACCGCAGAATAAAAAAGCATCACAGACTGGGCTGTTTGCCTACATAGCAAAACTGAGATGTAACATACAATCTATAAGATGTACAGTATATATATTATATTTGATATGGCTCACTGTAAATTACTATTTACAGTTTATCAGACCAAACACGCCATAGTGATCAATAGTAATTTTGAAGGAGTTGTCAGCTTTGAAAATCTGTTTGAAGGGACACCGAAATTAAAATGATTACATGGTAACCCTGCTGCCGCTTCCTCCATGTGGCAGCAGCGTCCGGTTGCTGGGGGACACAAGAGCTCAGCCTGGCCCTTTCTGACATCAGAGCCCCAGCTCAAAGAGGAAGCGCGTCAGGGCGCAGAGGCGGCAGAACTATCTGGCATGCAGGGACGCCGGCATGAACACGTCCCTGCTTAACATAAAGGCTGGCATCTGCAGTGAGCAGATGCCAATGAATTTCTGTTCGCCTGGCTTCCCCTGCTGTTCCTTTGTGATATTGCATTTACTTTGGCTGTGGATTTCTGGATCTGGTATTGTGACTACATTTGCTGGCTTCTGGTGATTCAGTCTTGTATTGCTCTCCTGGTTTTTAACTTCTGGTGTGTCTGGCTCTCTCTTTTGCTTCTGGCATTCTTGGCATTTTGTTAACCATCTGGCTTTTGACCCTGGTACTGTACAATTATTTTTATTGTGTTTGTTTGTTCCCCGTTTGTGTGTTTCTCCCTCACATGCGTAGTATAGGGACCGTTGACCAGTTGTGGGCTCCCCGCGTAGGGTGACAGTGCAAGTAGGCAGGTATAGTGGGTCTGGGGAGTTTTAGGCCATCACTATCCCTGTGTGTGTGCTACATTGTCATCATATCCTGACTACTTGGTTCCAAGTGTGTAGTTTTCCTGCTGCGCCAATACAGGAGACCCTAGAATCAATGGACTGTACATGGAATTGATGAGGCAGGTCCTCCTGAGAAAGCAACCCTCTTTATACCCACTCTCTGTTCAATCTAACTAATGAAGGTTCTGAATGAAAGTCTACCCTCTATTCATAGGTGGTAGTTTCTAAACCATGTATTTGAATGGGTGCCATGTAATACTACATTTAACCACTGCAGAGGAAATGGTTAGCAATCTGTTGCCAGACTTATGGTGATAGAATCTGATCACCGGGGGTTGTTTTCATTAGCGTAGCTGTTAAGGTGGGGCAAGCAGGTAATATAATTAAAAAATGTAGTCTAGCCACTCAGTTATTCAATAAAATGTATCTGTATGGTGCCACTTGCTGTTTTTTTCTTATTTCTTTGTCCCACTTTCTGAGAAGGCCGCACATGCTCAGTTTTATCCTTCAACTGCCTCCTGAGCTGTGATAGGGAGAGAGCTACAGTAGAAAGAAACGCCCCCTGTGAAAGGACACCCCCCTTGAGCTTCCAGCTTAATATAAATCTAGCAGAACAATTGGAACAATGAATGGGGAAATCTCTGGATTCACATGAGGTACAGGTCTAGTTCTAGCTTTGTTAGAAAGAGCTTGTCATGTTCTATATGATATCTAATTGTAATCATTTACATTAATAATGAGATAACCCCTTTAAGATACTACAGTATTAACATTCACAGATATTTAGGTATCAGTTCCTGAGCTTAGTGGAGTTTCAAATTAAACCTCTGTAGCTAGGGGTCTAACGATATAACACTGATCATAACATTCATAGCGAAAGACTTAGGAGAGAGCTCATTGCATCAAAAGGAGTTTCCGTGATGTGATCAAGGGCCATACATCGCATAGGCAGACAACACAGGGTCCACTGAAAACCCCCCAAGACTGTCTAACCATATTTTCTGTCTGACAACTGCCTGTGTAAGGTTATCCTACTGGCAGACAGATATACAGATATATGCAGGTACATTAAAGTTTTACAAAATCATTAGAAAACCATCATAGAACTTAAACAGTGAAATGAATAAAAACTTGAGGGGTCTTTTATCAAACTGGTGTAAAGTAGAACTGGTTTAGTTGCCCATAGCAACCAATCAGATTTCACCTTTGATTTTTGACAGTTTCTTTGGAAAATGAAAGGTGGAATCTGATTGGTTGCTATGGGCAACTAAACCAGTTCTACTTTACACCAGTTCGATAAATGACGGCATCAAAAAAATCAGTAAAGAAAAAATTTAACAAGCACGCATTTTTTTTTAGTACAGAAACATTGAATGTATACACATTTGATATTATCATGAGTGTGACATGCAGAAAAATTTATGTTTATCATAAATGTTGTATATATAAGAATTGTTGTTGTTTAACTGCATTTTTGCCAAAATAAAAAAAAAATCACTACATATGAAGTTACAATGTCCTCTGATTACATATTTTCAACAAGACAATGGACCTCCCTGGGCTATTGTAACTTAAAGCCAGATTCAACATGCAGTGTCACAGGCTGGAAGGTCTAGTCCAGAGATCTCAAACTCGTGGCCCTACAGCTATTGTAAAACTACAACTTCCATCATGCCAGGAGAGCCTACAGCTATTGGGGCATGCTGGGATTTGTAGTTTTGCAACAGCTGGAGGGCCACGAGTTTGAGATCCCTGGTCTAGTCAGTCATCATGGACATTGCACTGGTAAAACACCTGTATTACTGAAGTGTATGCATTGATTGGCTGTCTAGTAGCGCCTCTCTACAGTAGTATGATATACTGCTCTTTACCTATACCAGTATGAGCTCCTCTTTTGGACACCGAAGGGCAGCTCCATTTTTATTATTTGTTTTATCATGTATACTGTATATAACCCTGGAGAAGCCCCTATTCTCAATATATGAAGTGATTCTGCATTGTCTAGCAGTTAATCCTGACTTTTTTTTATGTAGGGACTTTTTTTATTTGTATGTTATCTGCTTATTTTTTTATGTTCTTATTTTGGGACTTTGAAACCAATCCTTAGTGTTCCCTATAGAAATAGATCCAAGAAACAGTGGTTTCAACTTTCAATCCTAATATTGCAGGGACTTGAGGAAACATTGTATGTAACAAAAAATAGCACATACAACAAAATACAACTCGTCCTGGAAAAGAAACTACAAAAAACAGCTACATTGAGCAAAAAATGACTGCTGAAATGAAAAGAAGAAAAATAAAATGTTCTATCCTTCAAGGCCCAAACTGGCATTGTTCTCAAATGTTTAAGCTGCAAATGGTTATGCTATGTAAAGTCGTTAAGGTATGGGAATTTTACATATAGAATCTTGGTCTTTCTTCATTATGGGGGCATTTGCTAAAGAGAAAGGCTTCTTTTTATCATTGAAAACTCTCAGTTCAGGAGATTTGCGACAATGGCTCATTGTCTAAAGGCCTCTTTACCTGGACCAGTGATTGCCCCTTCCCAATAAATGCCCTGTGTAAATGTGCTGCAGATCCTCTGATGAATGAGCAAACTCTCATTCATCCGGTGAAAGCATCACTACTGTGGACATCAGAATTATCATTTGTTGGCAGCAGACTGTGATGTCTAAACTGGAATCTTCTTCCTAGATATAATGAATGTGTATGGGTAGGTGTGATTACTCTAGAGATCATTCATACTGCAGAGGTGATTGCTGCATGTAGGTGCATCTTTACGCTCCTTTACTGAACAGGCGGTAGTTCATTCCCGATATAGTTGCCTGCTATGTCTGCCTGGCCCTTAAGTGTTTAGAGGAATAAACACCAATACTTCTGGAGGTGTAAAAGACCATGAGAAGGGGGAAGGAGGCAGAGCCCAATGGTTAAAGATTATTGTGTCTTAAATATTTTCATGGTCACAGTCATTAAATTGTATCGTACCCTCCAGTCTTCATTGCTTCTAGACCAAGTATAATTCTGCTATTTGTGTTTTTATTTCCCTTCAAGGGGAGTAATATTGGCAAGACTTCTGCTATCATAATCAAAAACAGCATATGTGACAATAATGACTGAGACACAAGAGCTGTATTCTGGACTGTCCTAATGCAGATATTGGCAAATACATTAATTTATTGTTGAGTTGATTGCCAGTGTCTTTCCTGAGTGTAGTGTCATATCAAACTAAAATTACTGCTGACCCCCTTTAGAATACACTGTTCTACAGATATGCATTTTCCAGTTGTTAATACTTTATGACTTTATATATTTTGTATGGTTTTGTATATTTTAGTTGGTTTTCTCATTCAAATCAATGTACACACTTTCTAGAAAGAAAGTCATTGATGACCAGACACATTCTTGGGATTTAGCATACGGCTGTAAAAAAACAGGTGTTTTTTTTATTCACTTTTGGCACATAATATGTTCCCCAGGAGGACATTGACACTTTTGCAAGTGTATTAGGAAGATGTGAACACTGCAAATAAAATTGTTATTTTGGCATAGCAACATTGAAGATATTTTCTCGTGAGAATTGTACTATTGTGAGATTTGAAAAATCCATGGAACCTAATACTTATTAAAAGAAGAACCAGATTTGCTCATTCTGCTGTGACATCCTACCCACAAACATGCACATATGCTGCATTCAGCTGCCCTCAGAAAACAGGTGATACCTCAGGTGTAATGAATAGATGTCAGCTCTATATACAGTATATAGCACTGTGACAGGCAGCCCTCTGCTGTCATTCCTGTAACCCTGCCTATTGTGCAGGGGATCACTGACTTGACACTTTTGCATATTGTGTATTCAGGTCAGTCTGACAGCAAGAATCTCATCACTTTCTTACCTTGAGCGATCTCTCATAAGTTCCTTGTTCACACACTGATTCATAGCAGCCTGTCTGTCAGGGGATGCTAATGTATTGATGAGTGAGAAGGTAGTTGTGTAACATAAAAACTTGTTGTAGGATCAGGAGCAGTCAGTAAATTAACCTGAGAAGGAGGCTTTTGCATGCCGTGAGTCATAGGTGTAATGTTGAATTAGTATGATGTCAGCTGGTTTTGTGTCCTGCTTTTCACTACTCATCTTACATTAAAACCTGGGGTAAATAGTTCATACATGGGGTATTCACACTTCCTGCTTATATAAGCTTCCTGAAATAAATTCTTGTCATTTGTTTTTCCTTACATCACATCTTTACTTTGCGATTAACCTTCTTTACTTGATCCCAGTGTCCTTTGAAGCTTTTTAAATAAATCATGGGCAGCATTATTACATTTTAACTCATTCTGATAGTCACCCATCAAATATTTGACTTCAATGAGGGAACCAATTTGGACCGAACCGAATTTGGTCCAAACTTTGCTATTTTTCGAAGGCAGACAAACCTGAATATTTCAGGTGAATCCACTAAAATGGCACTTAGCGATATTTTAGTGCACATGTTGACAGGAAAAAAACACTGGGGACGAAGAAGAAGGGTTCTCACATGACCCTGATTGGCATCCATGCTGACAGACAGCCTGGATGAGCCAATCAGTTTTACAGTTTTTTTTAGGGATTGTTAAATTTCATTAAACCAACATATATACATGATTACTACAACAATACACAGCCTGGGGCAGCAATTTACCTGTGAGTGTTAAAGTGAATTTGAGCATCAGGCCTCAATCATCCGTTTATTCTATATCCACATGGTTGGAATGTAATTTTTTGGGGGAATGTAATTTTTTGGGTAGTGCAGCAATTGTATTTGTGCTTGAGGCTTGGCCCTTAATCATCCATTAACCTTCATTTATTTCTCCACGTGGTTGAATTTTTATTTTTTTTCTGGACTTGTTCAATTCAACTAAACCAACGTATAGGTGATCAGTAGTATACCAAACTACTTTCCTGTGAGTGATAACAACAAATTGAGCGTCAGGCCTCAATCTTCCATTTCCATGAATTCCATTTCCATGCGGGTAGAATTACATTTTTGGGGGGGATTGTTTATGAATTCTCCTCTGCGATTTCATATACTTGGCAGATATTTGTGGAATCTCCTGAATTTTTGGTGCTTTTTCTCCATTTAGCATTGAGATCAGATAATTTTTGTTCTTTACAGGTTATTGTGTTGTTTCACCATATATTATGATGTGACTACTTTGGCTTTTGGGACTCGGCAATGTATACAATCCATCTGGAATTTGTGCTTCGGCTACTTTGGATCAGATCCCGAAACATTGCAAATACTGTGTTACGTACACATGTTTTATGCTGTGGTCCCTGTGTAGGAGTGCTTTCATTCCGTGTTAGACAACTGTTGGATGGACCTTTTATCTTGACTGCCATGGCTGTTTACTGTATAATTTCAAATATATTCTATTTTGTAGAATTCTTCTGTTTTTATTCTAAAATTTTCAGTAAAATTGATTATCCATAAAAGCAAAGAGCAAACCTGAGAAAATGAGAATGTCTGTTCTTCAAACGAGATATAGGGATTAGGAGTTTAGCTGTATTTATATTGAAAACTATGTGGTTCTAAATTATAAGCAGACACAGAGACATCCATTTCCTAGTTTTGGTATTTTACTGTATACTAATGTCTGGTTCTCTGTTTTTCAATCACCAGGAGAGAAGAGACAATGTTTTGAAGTTCCCTACAACAGTTTCTTGTATGATAAAGATCATAATGTGATTCCTCAAAGGATGCTGGAGCAGAATATAGGAAATCCAATGGCCTACCTTGGTCCAGGGGTTTTACGTCCTATAATTCACACTCCGCCTACTCCCTCTGCAGAAATGGTACCTGTTATTAGCAGCCTTTACCCAGTACAGCTCACGCATGTTGATATTTCCAATGGCCATCTTCCCTCACATGCGCTCAGAGAAAAGAAGCCAGTTCCAGAACAGGGTCGCTCCCCAGGTGCCAATGCTCAAGACTCAACTGATACAGACAGCAGTCATGAAGAAAGAGCATCCTACCCACCCAACCTAAATACTACTGCAGTTCGGACAAACAGTGCACATCAACCCCCCAAGGAGCACGCTAGGGTCTTTGAGCCCTTGAAACATCCGGGGTTATCTCAGCATGATCTTCTGCAGCTGTTGAGTAAAGATGGGTTCCCAATTGGGGTGTATCGCTGTGACCATTGTTATGTTTTCTTTCTGGATTATGTCATGTTTACCATCCACATGGGATGCCATGGATTTCGAGACCCCTTTGAGTGCAATATGTGTGGACATAGAAGCCAGGATCGATATGAGTTCTCATCCCATATTGCACGTGGTGAACACCGCATTTGTATGAATTAGCGGACTTACCTACTGATTCTATGATGAGGATAAATCAGTTGCCAAGTCATGTTACATATACAACATCAGCCAAATGACAGCAAGAGTATAAGATGATAAAGGCTGCAGTGTGTTTGTGTTCATCTTTAAAAGCTTTATGGGTACTCACAATGCAGATACCTTGACTATTTCAATCTATTGCAGTCTTAAAGGGAATCTGTTATCACAATTCTGGACTATTATCTACAGTAATACATGAGTAGTCGTGCACATAGGGAGTCTGTGCTGTGCTAACATAATGTAGAGGACTCATGCATATGCATGTCAGTCCTGTTAATGTATTTCAGCGCAGCTTTAAACCTTGATAAAGGCCTGTTCAATAAAGACAAATAGGCTGAAACATATAATCTGTTGGATATGATTGTGCTTCTATGCAGTGGCAGGGTTTAGGGTGGCCCCAATACTACGCTGGGTCCCCAGAACACGATTGAGATGTCACCATGTGTTACTGCTCTCCAGAAGGGATGATAAGGCTTAGTGCACCCCAATGCGAAATAAGTCCAGAGAGTCATGGTCTGCAGTAAACCAGTGTGCTTCTTTACTGGAGGAATTCAGGTGTAAAACAATACAGGTGAGGCATAGGGCGGGCTTCTCTAGTTTTCTCCCTTGCAGAGGAAGGGTTTGATATTGAGGAAAGGCCTGAGCTAGCTGTCCCTATCTCCCTCAGAAGGCTGGTACCCTGGCCAAAGGCTGGTGATCCAGGGTCTGTGGCAGAGTATCCCATCTTAGCGTCTTCTTCTGGTCACTCAATAGTCTGGCAGAGTCTCCTTTTCTAAGCACTGTTCCCCAACTGCAGAACACTAGGAACTCTGACTGCTTTCCGTATATACAGTTTCTGGCTAAACTACAACCTTCTAGAGGGAGGGGTGGAGAGGAGAAAATCAGCACAGATACAATGTTAAAACTCCTGTCTCCCATAGACTTACCTTAGTGTTTCAGTGATGGCAATGACACAAATCTAGATACCTATTTTTGAACTGTCTATGGGAGTGCTGCTTCAACCTCATGTATTACTGCAGATAATAATTCAAGATCAGGGTGGCAGATTCCCTTAAAGCCTTAAATTAAAATATGTCTTACTTTGTAGGCCTTTTACTGTATAATATCCCTGTACAAAGTTGTCAAATGTTGAGTGAGAAGCACTGGAGATACTGTTTTTTGATACTTCCCTTTTTATAATGTCGGGTGTTACTATTTTATATGTGTTTTGATATAATGTTACCCATTTGGTAAACCATATAGTTACTTTTTGTTCTGAACATTACTGTGATTGAAGACAATAATTTGACTCTTCTCTGCTGAGTAACCTAGGTTGAATATTTTAAAGTATTAAAGTCTATCTACTGCCAAAAATATAAATCTCAGTTGGGGCTGGAGATTTGACCAAACATTACCATTTCCTTACTGTATAGTATAAGATTCCCTCTGTAGACCCAATTAAGTATTTCACTGTATACAGATTCAGAGACAGATGAATTACATAGAAGGATAGATAAAACTTCACCTCTCAGTTTTGTTATAAGTTTGTTATTTATGCAGTTTAACAGAAAAAACAAATAAACCACTCAATGCAATGCAAAATGTAAAGTCTCGGTATACATTGTATGGTGAATACAAAACATTAAAGATAAATGGAAAGAAAATGAAACAAGGACAAATAAAGGAAAGTAGGTTAGGGAGGAAGAACAGAAGTCTCGGAGTAAAATAGGCATCAAGAATCATGAGAAATAATAGATATAATCAGAACCTTGAAATGTATTCCATTTATCCCAAATTTTCAAGTATTTATCATGTTTTCCCTGTCCAGACTATCTCAGTTTCTCATAACTGTTAATTTTACAAATCTTAGTGAACCAATCAATAATTTTAGGAGGCAACTTCTCCTTCTATCTCCACTCTCTCAATTTTAATGGGAGTCTGTAAGCGGTTTTGACCATTTACAACTGCCGACAGTGCTAGGTAAAGGCTGGGGAGAATGGGGAAAACATACCTTTTTTGGAGCTTTTATTATCAGGAGTAATGTGAATATGAACTTTCATTCTGCCAGGAACTGCTCCTGCAAGTTGCCTTGAGACTTGCACTGTGAAGCGCTCTCTGCATTGAGCTGCTTCACAGCCCCTTCCCTCTACAGAAGCCTACTCCTGGCTTTTCAGTTTTAGTAAAAGCAGCTACTTCTTTTCCTGCAGACCACTCACAAGTAACGCTGATCTGTTCTCCTCTACTTATGGATAAGTTTAGTTGCTTGACTTTATTTCACAATATTACTTAGGCTCTGCATAGGTCACTGCTCCACACCAATGCCATAACTAATTTCAAGAATGTAAAAGCTATTCAGATCTGCCCTGGCAGCTCAGTTAGGAGTCTAAATTGCATATTCCATCAAACATGCTGGAAAAAATAGCTCACCTTGCAGCACTATTTTTTGGACATCATGTTAAAAACCCATTGGACCCCAGTATAGTCAGTGGGGCCCTAATGGTGTAATTCAGATCCGGCACTACCATTATGCTGTTCCTGTTAAGGAACAGAAAAGCAGAAATACAAAAGCAGATGTGCCCAGAGCCTAACCGAGTCCCTGTTAACTGAAGTAATGTTGAAAGTACCAGTTGTGGAGTACTGGAATGATTGCTTCTAGATAAATGTTGTGGTACCACTTGTCTCCAGCATCTCAGAGGTGGATGAGCGGGTAGAATGATCTCTCTTGGGACTCATGGGGAGATATTTTAGTATTAGGAAGTGGGAAGTGAAACTCACGGCTCAGTTGCCGTCACAGACTATGCGTCAGTAAGTTCTCCTCTCCGTTCTCCAATGGACAAGGCTCTCAGCCATTGCATATCTTGTCTCACAGGTGCTCTACACAATTTCCTAATACACCGTACAGAAAAAAAACACCTCCACTACCAAATAGCTTGTGTTTAGCGATGAGGAATTGAAAGGGACTTGTAGAGTATGTTGCTCACTTGCTTTCATACCTTGTATTTTTCTAAAACTTGATAATTCAGTACTTGTCAGAAACAGCTTCATGTATTACCTGGTTTATGAATGTAGCATTCATAATTTTCCATTTTCTTTCTTATACTAATATTTCAGAGGAATCCCAAAATTCTTGCTCCCTGTTGTACCTTCTGTGCTTTCCAGCGGAGGAGTTTGACAGCACGGAGGCTGGCCTGCATCAGCGTGTCATGTTGGAAAACTATCTTGTAAAATACATCGTTCTCCAGAGGGATCTGCATATTTCAGCGCAGTCAGGGGAGTATAAACATGGTTAGTCTGATGTCGAAAAGGAGGCATCTCCATGGTGAGGACACGTAGAGTATGCTGAAATCAAACCATTCAGACATTATCAGCAATCCATGAGTCACAGTAGCAATGCATTCCTCAATTCAACACCAATCCCTAGTGCTCTTATTTATAATACTCCTCATGTCTCTCCATCTTCATGCCTGACACACAAGAATAGTTTTCAATTCATTTCCACTTGCACAGACTCCAACAGCTTAAACATAATTATATATACTGTGCCCTACTCTGAACACCCTCAGTTTGACCTTGCACTGTAGCTTCTGTCACATGGTAAATTTCTGAAATCCCACAAACATTAAAAATGCCCATTGTTCTTCCTAGATCTTACCTCAGCAATTTCCTCGGGGGTCTGCCCAAGACTAGAAAAGATTGTTTTAGAGTTCTTTAAAGGGTACCTGTCAGCAACTGTATGCTGACCTTACTGAGGGCGGCATAAAATAGTGACAGAAATGCTGATTTCAGCGGTGTGTCACTCATGAGCTAATAGTAAGTGGTTGCTGAGAACCAGCATCATAATCATTGCAGCACATGTCTTGAAAAGAGTCATATCTGCTTGAGAAGAGTCATGGTTATCCATAATCAGGGGCGGATTGGCCATAGATGTTACAGGGAAATTTCCCGGTGGGCCGATGAGCAGGGGGCCACCTGAGGCCTCCTCGCCGCCGGCCAGTGGAAGTTTTTGGGGCAGTATTCTGTGATTGACTATGGTATTTGGCTCTGTTGGGGCGGTATAATGTGCCACAATATGGTATTTCTGGCCCTGCCTTCCATCAATTTGGACCCAACTACAAAACGGGTTACTTGTAATATTTTTACCAGGGCCACTTTAAGTTCCCAGTCCGCCCCTGTCCATAATCTCCTGCTCTCCTGTCCACCCGCTGACAATCGGCAGTTCTCTCCTAGAGAGAAAGGGAGGAAACTAGGTAGAAGACTGTCATTCATCAGCAGGTGGGCAGGGAGAGCAGGAATTCATGAATAACCATGACTCTTCTCATGAAGATTTGACTCTTTTCCAGGTCTAGTCTGCAATGATTGTGATGTTAGTTCTCGGCAACCACTTACTTTTAACTTATAAATTACAGACCGCTGAAATCAACTCATTTGTCTCTACTTTATTCTGCCATTAGTATGGGCAGCACAAAGTTGATGACAGGTTCCCTTTAAACCTTACACTCCCAGCGCCGTACATGTACGGCGCTGGGGCGATGCGGGCACATGGCGTCATGGCCGGCAAGTCTCTGCTGTTTCTAACAGCAGAGACTTGCCGCTACTTACTTGATCGGCGGCGTCTTGCTGGGCAGTTAAATGCTGTGATCACACGTGATCACGGCATCTAGTTGCGTCTGAACCCGGAAGCGTTCGCTTCCGGGTGGTGTACAGACACCCCGTGTGGCCAATTGGGGTGTCTGTACACCATATGAAAACTGTAATCCTCGCTGGTGAGGATTACAGTTTTCAAAGTGCAATTCTTATTCTGGCCACTAGATGGCAGGCCAGGATAAGAGATGAGCAATTCTTGGATTTATCTGAGTCTAGAAAATCCCTGATTGCTCATAAAGAAAAAAAAAAAGCCACAATATATCAGCTCATATTTGACCTTTCAAATAGTAAAAAAAAAAAAAAAAAAAAATGTTAAAAAATATATAAATAATAAAAAAGATATAAAAGTTCAAATCACCCCCCTTTCCGTATAATTAAAAAATAAATACCTAAATAACAATAAATATAGACATCATGGGTATCACCATGACCGAAAACGCCCGTACTTTTAAAATATAAAAAAAAATTCCAATACGGCGAATTGTGTGGCGGAAAAAAGCGTCCAAATGGCGATTTGCCGTTTTTTGTCGCTTTTTTATTCTAAATAAAATTAAATAAAAAGTGATCAAAAAGTCATACACACCCCAGAATGGTATCAATAAAAACTTCAGATCGCCCCACAAAAAATGAGCCCCCATACAGCTCTGTACACATAAATACCAAAAAGTTATAGGGGCCAAGATATGACAAGGAAAAAAAAAAAAAGGGCAACTTTCTAATTATTTTATCACTATCAAAACGCAGGAAAAAACTATACATATTAGGTATTGCCAGATTCGTACTGACCAGTAGAATGAAAGTAACGGGTCAGTTTTAATGCACATCGAACGCAGTAAATCCGTAGAACTGTAGCGGAATAGCCGTAGAACTGTAGCGGAATAGCGTTTTTTTTGCAATTTCACCTGATTTGGAATTTTTGCTATGTGAACAGAAAAATAAAAGCGTTATGGCTGTTTGAAGGCAGGGAGCTCAAAACGAAAATGCATAACCGAAAAAACATGTCTGAGGTTTCAGGGTCTGCATTTGAGTAATCCCCCCGCACAGCATCTTCATAGACCTTCAGCTCAAACTTTGTCACCACAGGCCCAGGTTCTATTATTGTAAGGCTGAAATCCAGATAAGAGAGAACATTATGGCACCAAATTTAAGTTCTTAATCATCTCTTGCAAATGTTATACTAGCTATAATAGTTATTGTCAGTATTTCTTAACCTTAGGAATCAGACACAACACAAATAGATCCTTCCTGTTACTAAAAGCAGACAGACTATATCTATTGTATGATCTAGACTGAGAGATAAGAGATGTTTCTCGGTTATGACCCTACAGTGAAGAGAATTTTGTGCAGTCTTTCATAAATCATTCATAAAGGTTAATTACTTATAGGTAATATCAAAGGATTTTTATTATGTTATTCTGAAGTAGTAGGTAGGGTTCCCGGTTCAGAATCTTCAATCATAACCAAAGGGAGAGCAGCTCTGGAGAACTCAATGTGTCTGCAGATTACATGGATACCAAGTAATTTTAGCGAGAACTGTATATTGCTTTACTGGTCATGCTGCAGAGACATTGAATACTTGCTGCTTTCAGAATACAGCTAATCCCGACGTCAGCATCTTTAGGTGGTTGGCTGCGGCCTGTTTACACCGTGGATACTCCTGCTGTTTGGATCTCTTTCAATGCATCTGTGATGGCATTTCTGCATCAAGAGAGGCACTTTCACCAGGGCCCAGTGTACACAGGGTCCTGACACTGGCAGCAAAGGCTGGAAGTGAAAAGGATCCAATAATATCAAATGGTTTTACTGGGACTTAGATATGGATGACTTGTCCTTGGGATAGGTCATCAACATCAGATCATGGTGGTCTGACTCCCAGCACCCCCAGTGACCAGCTGCTTCAGGCAGCCGCTGGTGCCAGAAACAGAAGGCTCTATCCACTAAGTAGTTTCTGCCACCAGCTTACTGCAGTTTAACTCCAATTCACTTGAATGTGAACTGAGCTGCAGTATCCCAGAAAGACCACTGCAGAGTGGACGGAGCCTTCTGCTTACAGCTCCATTCACTGTATAGTTTCTGGCATTAGTGGCAGTTTCAGACGGCTGCCCTGAACAGCTGATCATGCTGTGTGTGAGACCCATACCAATCTGATATTGATGTCCTGAGGATAAGTCACCAATATGAAAGTCCCCAAAACACTTTTTTGGTATATCTGGGGTTTGGTTAATTTTAATGGTCTAGTCTGATGTCTGAATTAATTTTAGCAGTCTGGTATAGGGTATGAATTAATTTTAGAGGTCCATTCTGTGGTCTGAATTCCTTGTAAGGGTCTGGGTGTGGTTAATATGAGTTTGGTGGTCTATCAGCATCGTGTGTCTTCATAAACCCAGGATTTATTGGAAATGCAGGTAGAACTGCATACATGATTTCAGCTTCCTAAAGTCTTATTCATATTACTTAAGCAAAAGCTCATGAATCTCAAAACGAACAAGCAAGTAAACAGTATGTCCCTAGAATTTACCATCACTTACTGATCCTGTTAGTCTGACTGCAGCAGCCACCATGATCCTCAAAATGAAAGAGTCATATTGTTAGTTAAAGGGGTATTCCCATCTCACAGTTGTAGTTTGTATAGTTAGATATAGCCATACCAATATTATTACTAATAGAATGTATTTGTATAAAAAGTACTGTTTAGAAGATTTGCCTATTTGTATATCCATTGTCCCACACACATCAGTCAGGCCGTTGCCCCTAGTTACGGTCACCGTGGCCATGTAGTAGTGGTGGCCGGCTTGCTCCTTTTCAAACCCGCTCTGAGGTAACTTCTGTACTGTGTATGCACATTGCATGAGCATGCAGAGACACATCTTAGGGTACTTTCACGTCTGCGTTTTGGACGCTACCAGTCCAAAACACAATGGTCAGTATCCGTCCAAAACGCAGACTTTATAAACGGATCCTGCTCCATAGAGATGAATTGATCTTGGAACAGGATCCGTTTCTCTGCATTTTGGAAACGCAGACAAAAATTCTACAACCCTAAGATGTGTCTGTGCATGCTCATGCAATGTGCGTTCTCAATACAGCAGTTACCTAAGAGCGGGTTTGAACAGGAGCAAGCCGGCCACCACTACTATATGGCCACGGTGGTCGTAACTAGGGGCTAGGCCTGACTGATGTGTGTGGGACAATGGATATACAAATAGGAAAATCTTCTAAACGGTACATCTTATATAAATAAATTCTTTTAGTAATAATATTGGTATGGCTATATCTAACTATACAAACTACATTTGTGAGATGGGAATACCTCTTTAAGGGCTTTTGCTCTATTACAGTGTCTATCTGCACAGCGACTCTGTCAGCCTTCCATAGTGCAGGGCACTACAACAAGCCTCACCAATCATTATGTTATGTCTAATACTCTAGTAATATGCATTGTAAGGAGGGAATACTACCGTACTTTAAACCAGCTTATAATTAAAGCTTATTTGTCCTTTAAAGAGGACCTTTCACCACTCCTGACATGCCTATTTTAATAGCTTCATGCATTCCCCATGTAATAACAATTCTGCAGCATCTATTCTTATGTCTCTATGTTGTGCCATTCTTTTATTATTTCTACTAGAAGTTATAATTGAATTGCTTTTAGCCCTCAGTAAGGGTACAGAGGGGAGGTAACCAGTTGGGGGTGTGTACCTGCACACATGAACATGGCAGCACTGATTGGATAGAGTGAGTCTGTGTAGGTACACACCCCTAACTGGTTACCTCCCCTCTGTACCCTTACTGAAGGCTAATAGCAATTCAATTATAACTTCTAGTAGAAATAATAAAGGAATGACACATCATAGAGCCATAAGAATAGATGCTCCTGAATTGTTATCACATGAGGAATGCATGAAGCTATTAAAACAGGCATGTCAGGAGTGGTGAAAGGTCCTCTTTAAGATATAGTTCTTTAGTAAAAGATTTACTGGCAGATATAAGACTTGTCTTTTCTAATAATTGCAAACAAAATCACAACACAGTTTTTATTATCGTATTGAGTGTATTGACTCTCCCTAAATCTTTCTGTAAGAATACCTATCGTGCTTTGCCAAAAATATGTCTGAAAATTATGAAAAATCCTGGAGAGAACAGAGATTTATGTGATAGAGTCAGTTGATGGAATCTCCTTGTGAAAAATAATACTCCTTTTTACAGAAATATAATATATAGGTTTATGATTTCAACTTGACTGTCACACAATTATAGCCAAAAACTTGTCCAACAAGAATAACTTAAACCCTCATTCCTCATCCTGTTTATTGCAAGTGACTCGACAGAATCTATTCACAGAGATTTTATGGTCTTGATCATAGGAGGATTTATGTAACCAGGGGCGTAGCTAAAGGGGGTGCAGAGGTAGCAGTCGCTACCGGGCCCAGGAGCCTGAGGGGCCTCAAAGACCCTTGTGTCACATAAGAAGACACTGGTATTATAGAAAGTGCTTACTGGTCAAATTAAACTTCTGGCTGGAGGAAAGGGCTTAGGTCAAGAATTTGGCATGGAAGGGGTAGGTGCCATTTAAATTTTTGCCTCAGGAAGGCTATGTGCTTCCCTGGCCACAAAGCACTGAGGGAAGGGGGGCCCAAGCTGAACTCGTGCACCAGGGCCCATGAACCTTTAGCTATGCCCCTGTATGTGCTACTTACTGAATGTTAAACTTCAGAGTTTGAAAGACCAGGCTCTCGCAGAATCCTTCAACTGCAAACTTGGAGGCCGCATAGATGTCATTAAAAACAATCCCTGGGGGCAAAAAAACCCAGATTTTTTATGTAAAATTATTTCTTCCCTATTTTTCATGTGCCATAAAAATTAAAGAGGACCTGTCACCTCTCCTGATATGTATGTTTTAGTAACTACTTGCAATCTCCATGCAGTAACAATTCTGGAGTGTCATTTCATATAACTGTATGTTGTGCCATTTCTCTATAATTCATATTCAGTGGTGACATGCTGAAGCCAGCCATTGGCTGCAGAGAAGCATGTGACCATGCCCATGCTGCGACTGATGTAAACACTGCGCTGGAACCAAAAGATGGACATGCGAGAGGCAGCATGGAGGACCGGGGTGGCAAGCAGTAGGTAAGTATGAGTCTTCTGTTTATGGAGGCAAACTTACAAAAAAAAAAAAAGATTATTCTCATAGAATTTAAAAACTTCCAGTAGGAACAACAGAGGAATGGCACAACATAGAGTCATAAGAATAGATGCTTAACAGTGACCATTGACTATAAAATACAATTTTGTAGTAAAACAGAAATGTCAGGAGGCCCTCTGCAGTGATGTGTTTGAGGTCATACAACTCTCCATACAGTGCATACAATGGGGCACATACGTAGATCAATGTTATAGGCCATTTAGAGGAAATATTGGTAGGACTTGGCCTGGTGGATATCCCTATCTTAAAAGACTTCAATTACATGGATACCCCACATAATGTTTAATTTTCCCTGGTGGGGTTCCAGGAGTATTTAATACAGTGCGATATTCCCCGGAATATTAAGACAGTTTGCTGAGAGACAGACTGTGATCAGCTTAGGTGCCATTCCAACAGAACAGGATTGCCTAAAGCATAAAATGTCATATAACTTAATTTGTGACTAAAAACATACTGTACGTCCATCCAGTTCAGTCTGTTATCCTGTAAAGATAATCCAGAGGAATTCAAAAATCCTCATGCGGTAGAAGCCATTCCTGAGTCCAAATCAGCCAATCTGAATAATTCATGGGATCAACAAACCTTCCAGCAGAAGTAGCAGCAGAAGAAGGGGGTGGTAGTAGCAGTCGCATCATGTAGCAGTTGTGTTTTGACCAGCAACCCAGCTGTCTTTGAATGGTTGACTTGGTCTTCAACTTCATCTCAAGTGACATCAGACACCCCCAGCCAGGAGTCGGTGGGTTCCTCTGACACCATGCTTAGTTGGCATGGCTCTGTGCCCACACCTGTCCTGAACCTGCCTCTTTCATTTTCTGTTCCTTCTGCTCGGGAAGTATTGTTTGCCATCGGCGTTGGCTCCGCTTTTCAGCGAAGATGAGCTTCTAGAGGTCAGCTACTGCCCAGCCACGATGTGTAGGAGAGATCCGCTGCTTCGTCCGGTAGGCAGGTCAAGTAGCCACGATGAGAGTCGCACGTGAGCTGGTGTTGCAAGCGGTCAGGCACGTGGCCCTGAGACTGGTGAGGGTGACATCAGTTACGTGCAGACAGTAGTTGTAGACAATCACATGTGGGAGCCCGTTGAAGAGGGGGCTTCGTAATCATCATCATCAGGGGAAGAGGGTGGCAGCTTGCATGTGAGGCAGCAGCTGAGTCAGCAGGGTGGTAGCGCGGCCGTGAGTGAGGAGGGTAGCAGCATTGTTAGGTCTGGAGCCAAACATGCCCGGGGTAGACTGATATGCAGAAGCCTACCTGTCCGGAAAGAACTAGTGGTGATGGGTTCACGGAGGCAACGTCAGCAGGCAGTCAGCAAAGAGTGGTGGGGGGAAAATTCCATACTCGGCAGTGTGGGAATTTTTTTATCAAGCTGCTGGAGGACGTCAGCATGGCCATTTTTATAATCTGTGGCAGAAGGTGAAGCATGGCCACAGTGATAATGTTGGCACCAGGACCCTGCGTCAACACATGCAGCTTCACCATAAAGTGGCCTGGGAAACCTGTGGCGGGTTAAATTTTTGCCTTAGTAAGCAGAAAAGCTAGAATCGGCCCTGCATGGTGCCTACATCTCATGGCCACCTGAGCACTGTGGGGACTAAAATGGTGGAGTAGGAGGACATTCACGCACAAGCAATGTATTCAGAAATGGGTGTTTTTTCTGCACAAGTGACAGGAAAGGATCTGGAGAAACTAGACGGCGATAAGGAAGACGAGGCAGATGATCCCCAACACACTGTGGCCATATGCAGTGGAGATGGAGGCAGGGAGTCCCTCCAAGTCCCTTGCGCAAATGGCCAGATGCATGCTTGTGTATTGACAGCTGTATTATCACTATTTGGCAGGGGGTTGACTACTGGCTCTCCACCAGACCCTCGCTACCGCACCAAAATGGGGCTTTTTTCCAGGGAGAGGGAGGATAAACTCAACTACTATCGAGACATCCTATGTAGTCATTTTTCCGCTACCTATAAGCGCCATCGCCCATCCTCACGAGGGTCTGACCAGGGGGCCCCTCTGCACTCAAGTTTCACTGCCTTGGCTGCTGGAGGGGGGGGCAGGAGCTGCTCCAGCTCCATTAGCAGCAACTTAAAGGGGTTTTCCCATCTTGGACAATGGGGGCATATCACTAGGATATGCCCCCATTGTCTTATAGGTGCGGGTCCCAACGCTGGGACCCGCACCCATATTGTGAACGCGGCCCCAAAAGAGAAGGAGGGCACACCGCGCATGCGCGGCCGCCCTCCATTAATTTCTATGGGGCCGCCGAAAATAGCCGAGCGCTGGCTCGGCTATTTCCGTCGGCTCCATAGAAATTAATGAGAGCACACCGCACAAGCGCGGCTCGGCTCCCATTAATTTCTATCGAGCCAACGGAAATAGCCGAGCCAGCTCAGCTATTTTCGGCGGCCCCATAGAAATGAATGGAGGGTGGCCGCGCATGCGCGGTGCGCCCTCCTTTCTTCTGGGGCCGCGTTCTCAATACAGGTGCAGGTCCCAGGAGTGGGACCCGCACCTATAAGACAATGGGGGCATATCCTAGCGATATGCCCCCATTGTCCAAGATGGGAAAACCCCTTTAAGTCTGGAGTCTCTAATGAGCACTTTTCTTCACCCGCCTACTGAAGAAACCACCCACCAGCAGCAACAAGACATGGAGCAAAACTTGAACTAGCAGGTGGTGGCATACTTGGACTGTACCCTGCCACCCCACATCCAAGATCCTCTGGACTACTGGGCAGCCAAACTTGATTTGTGGCTGCAACTGGATGAGTTTGCCCTGTACAAGCTTTTCTGCCTGGCCAGTAGTGTGACTTCAGAGCGGGTGTTTAGTGCGGCGGGGGCATAGTTACCCCAAGGAGAACTCGCCATTCCACCCAAAATGTGTAGAGACTGACCTTTCTGAAGATGAATCAGGCATGGATCAGCCAGGATTTCCACACGCCGGTGCCTGATGCATCAGACTAAATCATTCTGGGTGGCACACCCAAACTTTGTGAATAGAGACCCATTTGTTATGGCCACCTGCTTCAGCCACTATTCTGATGCTGTCACCCACCTGATGCCACACACCTGCTGCCATGTTCTCCTACTGCCACCCACGATCTTGTGTTGTTACTGCCACTGCTATTGCCTCCCACCCTCCCCACTCTGTAACTGGGCCACTGTGTTGACTCCTCATACCGTTGCCTCCCTCACTACTCTATGACAGAAACACTATTGTCCCTGTTTTGCCTTGTTGATATCACTGTTTATTTTACGCTTCTTCTGATCTGTCGGAAGGACGGAAAAATTATAAACACAACAGATCCTGTCTTTGGAGCATCCATAAGGCCTGTGTCCTTATTTTATATCAGGATATGCTCATGATTTGAAAGCAAAAAGTAGGAGTGGGTACAAAACACAGAAGACATGTAAACATTCCAATCATGTGTCATCTCTGTTTTGAACCATTCCTGTTTTTTTGTTTGGCCTTAGCAATACTGATGTATTACTGACCAAATGCTAACCATGTGAAGACGGATACTGAAAAGACAGGATCCATTTTTTGAGGTTTGTTCTCATGACGTATCATAATAAGTACAAAATAAACAGGGACGTTAACAGAAAATTACTGCTGACACCCTCTCCACTCTGTCAGGGGACACTACTTGTATCAGCATGTAAAAGAACAGGTTCTGTAGAAATGAATGTGGAATCAGCTGACAACTGTGTAAAAGGAGTGCACTCTTTCACTCTATAGTACAATCTTGGGCCACTGCATGGTTCTTTATACATACTAACATTGACCTATAAGGATAAGTTTACACTTCAGTTATTTGGTCAGTTTTGGCCTCGTAACTGACCAAATAAGTGAAGTGTGAAGTAATTCTAAGAGTAACAAAGTAACTGTTTCACTACCACAGCGGACTACCTATGTATGTTTCTGCAATGCACTGTGTTCTACACCAATATACAGGCTCTCTGCAGCCAGGAAATAGCTGATTTTTAACATGATTCGTCATGAATAAATTCAAATCGAATCTTTTTGGAAAATTTGGCGAACCGTCCGAATCGAATTTATCAAAAATTCGCTCATATCTAGTGATTACCTATCCTCTAGTGGCGGTCCGACACCCGGGACTCTCGTTAATCAGCTGTTTTGAGAAGCTACATTCTCAGAGGTCACCAAGTTGAGCATTGTACATTGTAAGCAGCTGTGCTTGGTATCAAGCTTAGCTCCATTTACTTGAATGGAGCTGAGCTGCTCCTAGGCCAACTGACACATGAATGTGTCATCACTCAGCCTAGGAAAAGCAGAGAGAAGGCCGCTGCTTTCACAGGAGCGCCGTTGCCTTCTCAAACAGCTGATTGGAGGGGGTCCCTGGTGTCAGACCCCCACCAGATCAGATACTGATGACCTATTCAGCCATTTTAGTCAGTGTTTTACTTTTTAGTATGACTGGTGACATACATTTTCTCAAAAGGGTCTGACGTTTTCACCCTGTGATTCTTTTGATGTATTTACAGCGGTGAAGGATCTACACCTGTTTGGACAGGCCTTGGTTTTTAAAAAATGGTTTGATAAACCAAATGGAGAGATTTAAATACTCCGATGGAGAGAGAAACATTGGCTATCTTGGAAGGACTACTTGAGGAGCAACAAGTGGGCCAAAATGGTAAGGTTCCTATGGTTATTCAAAAATGATCCAAGATATTTCCACCCTTGTCGGTATGTCCAACTGTAGACCTATTTGTTAAATTGGTCACATAGGAATTTTCGGAAATACCATCAAATATCCCACAAGATAATCTTACAAATGACCAACGGAGGAGTCTGAAAAGACTATGCTCTTTGAAAGATGTGGTATATAAACCGGCCGACAAGGGTGGAAATGTGGTGATATGGCCTTGTAAAATGTATGAAGCAGAGGCATATCGTCAGCTACGTAATATCACCTGCTATAGGAAACTTACCTATAATCCCCTATTATCCTATAGTGCCATAGTCCGCTCTCTATTGAATACAGCGAGGGACAAAAACATCATTACTCAACAATTGAATGAGGCTCTTTTGGTTGACAATCCTACTGTGCCGACCTTATACCTACTACCTAAAGTTCACAAAAATGCACGGATACCTCCAGGTAGGCCCATTATTTCAGGGTGTGGTGGTCCCTGTGAGAATGTCTGCAAATTTTTGGATTTTCATTTAAAACCCTTGGTTCAATGTTTGCCATCTTATGTTCGTGACACGGCGGATTTTCTTCAACAGATTGATGGCATCCATTTGGATGCGGATATGCTCTTAGTCACATGCGATGTCGAGTCGTTATACACGAACATTAGACATGAAGATGGTATAAGAGCAGTGGAATATTTTCTGTCAATGAGTGAACTTGACTCAGAATTGTCGAACCTTATTGTTGACTTTTTACGGTTCGTTCTATCACATAATTTTTTTACGTTTAATGGCTCCTTCTACCTACAGCTCCAGGGAACAGCAATGGGGGCGGCTTGTGCGCCCTCATATGCAAATCTGTTCCTGGGGCTGTGGGAGAGGGAGCTATTCATGTCGGATCGGATGTCGTCGATGGACCGGGTCATCTTTTGGGCCCGGTACATCGGCGACATCTTTATGATCTGGCATGGCACCACTGAAACCCTGTGTGCATTCATTGAGGAATTAAATAAGAATGGGCATAACATCCACCTTACATACAAACATGATCCAAAGAAGATTGATTTCCTTGATGTGGCGGTGAAGTGCGATGACAACGGTCTTTTACAGACCGAGGTGTATCGTAAGGAGACATCGGTAAATTCTTTACTACGCGCATCATCGTCTCATCCGGTGCAGACAATTAGAGGGATCCCAATTGGACAGTTTATTAGGATACGACGTATCTGTTCCAGTGACGTGGACTTTGAAAAACAGGCACATGTCCTGACTGAACGCTTCTTGGAACGGGGGTACAGTAGGAGGTCAATAAAGAGAGCCTATAATAAGGCAAAGAATTTGAATCGTGGGGTCTTGATCCATTCAAAAATAAAAAAGGGGCCGGAAAATATAGTGAGATATATCACCAATTACCATGCACGATGGGCCGACATGCGATTGATTCTTGAGAAATATTGGCCCATTTTAAAGTGTGATCCAGTCCTTGAAAAATATTTGACACCATATCCATCCCTAGTCTCTAGACGCTCTAGGAATTTAAAGGATTATTTGGTGAGATCTTTTTATTCCCCAAAAAGAGAGGGTGTAATTTTTGGTTCGAAAGGACCAAAATGGGGCTGCACACCATGTGGGAGATGTGTGGCCTGCCCCAATGTTGCACGAGCCACAGATTTCCATGACTCAGATCAAACTAAAATATTTAAAATCACTCATGCAATTACTTGTAACACGAGGGCGGTGATTTATTTTGCGATGTGCCCTTGTTTGAAGATATACATTGGACTAACCACAAGGGAACTAAAGGTACGGGTAAGAGAACATGTCAGAGATATTGTCAAAGCAGAGAAATGTGAGGACTCTGTGAATTTAAAATCGATCCCAAAACACTTTAAAATGTACCATAACTGTGACCCTAGTGGATTCATGGTTAGAGGGATTGATAGGGTCGACCTGAGTAGGAGAGGAGGGGATATAATAAAAGTGCTTGCACAACGGGAAACCAAATGGATTTGGACCCTGGGTACAATGCATCCCAGGGGTCTAAATGACTCCTTGAGTTTTGCTCCGTTCCTCTGAGTGCTAGGATGAGAATTTTTGTTTTTAAGTTCTTTTAATCTTCATTTTTTGCTTTCTTGTTCTGATTGTTACTTTATTTTTTTGTAGATCATCCGGTAGCAGAGGGTCAGGAGATGGCTGTACCTTTTATGCGTCCATATATCTCTTCATTAATGTTGCCGTGCTATAAAGATGGATATAGCGGTTCTTTTTCCCCTTCCTTTGGGACATTGGGAAGAATAACAGTATCACAGTGAAGGGATGGAGGAGAATGTTGGAACACTCGTTATCATATGAATTTATATGGATATTCACGATATATTTATCATGTATTTTTATAATATTGAATATTTTGTGTAATTTTTGGAATCATGCTATATATTTTTTATGCTTTTCTTCACTATGCAATCACTGTCTTGTTTCTTTAATTGTCTGCACATGGTTATTAGCACGTGTATGAAACTATCATGTAATATATTTTTTATAATATTTTTTATATAATATATTATGTTTATTCACATATTTATTCATGTAGAATGGATTATTTTTATTGTGTAATACATTATGATCATCGGTATATTTTTGATTAATGTGGTATGCACGTAGGACTTTAATATATTTATATGTTAGTTTTTATTCCACTTACCCTTTGTTGTCTTATATAATGCAGCTTATCCATCCTATAAGTATACTATTTGTTTGATTACTTCACTGCGGTCATGTGATCCTTTTTTTATCACATGGCCGCGGCTGTTTTCAGAGGTATTGGTGGCGTCTTGGTATCCGGGATACGCGTGGTCACGTGACTGTCCATCACGTGTCCGCTGCGTAATGCCGGATATCTTCCTGCACATTTGAGTAGCGTGAAGACGCGCGGCCGCGTGACTGGCCACCACGTGACCGTAGCGTTCTTCCGGTGCATACACTGACCTAAGTTGGGCGCAAGTATACAGGTATACTGAATTACAAAATTATAATCTGACTTCACTGATTGGATGGTCTTCACCATATATACCCACTATTAATAAGGAAAGCCACACCCCCAGAGGAAGGCGTGGGGCCGAAACGTGCGTTGGGGTGTGTGGCTCTCCTGGAGTGACTTTTTCCTCCGTGGGTAAGCTTTTTACATTGAGGGATATCGTATTATGCTGTCTATGTTTGGATGTTATTTACTTTTGGTGCACAGGATCTAATGAGATATGAGACTTGTCTCATTTTTGGGGACGATTATAATGGTATTTACTTCTCCTTAATATATGAGGGTGCACCATGTGTTATATATTGATATGACAGTATAAAATAGATGTTATTCTACTGCCCTAATATGTATGGAGAGGATCTGGTTGGTCTAGGGGAGTCACACTGTGTTTTGTGAACTCTCTGTCTTTATCTCCTTTTAATGTATATTTTATGAATTTTTTCAATAAAGACTATATTTATGAGCCTAGTGGACTTGTTGTTGCTTTTTGTAGGTTGTAATTATCTTTCTAAGTCTGGTGCTCACTGAATAGGGGCTATGTATATGGTTTTGATTACCTTTCATGTGTGTAAGTTTTGTTTTCCAGCCCAGAAGATATAGGAATGTCCTAGGAAGCAGATCGTCGGCTGTAAGGGGCCTACAAAAGATCACACCATTAAATGAGGACGAACATAAGTGGCATAACATGCAGAACGCCATCGCCCTATCCTCTGAACCTCCGATTCCGGAAGCCCTGCTCTAGCCGCCTCTGTAGCCGAGGGGCAGTGGGCATGGGCAACCCTCTACCTCGGCCTCCGGCATGATGGCCCGAAACTCCTGGAAATGAAAGCGAGACAGAGCATCAGCAGCCTGGTTAGATGTTCCTGGGACATGGCATGCTCGGAACAACACGTTGAGCTCTAAACAACGCAGCACCAGCTGGCGGAGCAGAGCCAACACCGGTGGGGAGGACGATGACAACTTGTTAATGCCGTAGACAACGGACAGGTTATCTGACCAAAAACAGACCCTCTTGTTCTGTAATTCACCTCCCCAGACATGAATGGCCACTACGATCGGGAAGAGTTCTAAGAGCGCGATGTTCGAGCAGAAATCCGCGGACCGCCAGGAGTCTGGCCATGACCCCGAGCACCATCACTTACCAAAAATTGCACCGAAGCCTGAGCTGCCTGTGGAGTCTGTAAATAACTGCAGCTCTGTAGATGACACCTCCTGGCTTTGGTAACACGTGTGGCCATTGTAATGAACCAGGAAACTCCCCCAAACCCCCAAGTCCGCTTTCAATGATCTGGTCAGGCGGATGTGGTGGTCTGGGTGTTTTACACCGCACGTGGCTAAAGATAAACGGCGGGAAAAAATTCTACCAATTGGCATAATGCGGCACGCAAAGACTAAGAGGCCTAGCAAACTTTGCATTTGCCTAAGGGTGACCGACTTAACCGAACAGAAACCCTGAATTAAATCCGTTAATTTTACTAACTTGTCCTGTGGCAATCGGAACACCATCTCCGTGGTATCTATCTCAATACCTAAGAAGGTAAGAATCGTCGCCGGGCCAACTGTCTTGTCTTCAGATAGAGGGACCCTGAAACGCTGCATGAAGAAACGGAACGTGTCTAACAAGAACTGGCACTGTTGAGAATTCCCTGGGGCAATGAAGAGGAAGTCGTCCAAATAATGGATAATAGAATTCGAACCTGTCTCATAACCTACCACCCACTCGAGGAACGTGCTAAATAGCTCGAAGAAGTGACATGAAATGGAACAGCCCATTGGCAGGCAAGTGTCATAAAAATAATAATCGTCCACCATGCATCCCAACAAGTGGTAGCAATCAGGATGCACTGGAAGCAGGCGAAAAGCTGCTTCAATGTCCGATTTGGCCAACAATGCATTTTTACCGGCAACTCGTACCAACGCCACTGCTCGGTCAAATGGGACGTATGACACCGATGAATCCTCCTTCGGAATACCATCATTCACCGAGGCGCCCTTGGGGAAAGACAAATGATGGATGAGGCGGAATTTTCCCGGTTCCGTTTGGGAATCACTCCCAACGGGGAAACCCTGATGTTATAGAATGGAGGAGATGAATATGGGCCCATTATCCTATCTAAGGCAACCTCTTTGATCAACTTATCTCTCAATACTTCCGGGTTATCCCTAGCCGATTTTAGATTGGGAGCAGATTGAGATTGGGAAGGTTGGCGACTGAACGTAAACGGAATGAAGAAACCAAAGGTAAAACCCGCTCGCAATTGACCCGCCACTGACTTATTGGGGTACCTGTCGAGCCAGCTGGACATCTCGGCCACGCTCACTTGCGTCTTTCCCGCTAGAGTGCGCTGAGGCTTTAGCCGCCACTGGGGTTCTAGGGCAACGCACAGCTGCATGAGGACCTCCGCAAACTGAGCACTCGTGCTTGTATTTGCACAGTGCATAGAATTTACAGTGCCCTTCATTGAAGAGCCAGCAGGCTCCTGGTCTGCGCACGGCCACTGGTCCTTGAGCGGAACTTGGCGCACCAGTGGCCGCAGAAGGAAAGGGGGACGATTTTTGGGCCAGCATTAATCGAATCCATAAGTCGGTGGCTTTAACACCCCAACCAACTTCTGGATTGAGGGCCAGCCGGCGGCGAAATTCCTCATCGTATCGCCACCAAGCTGAACCCCCGTGAGCTTTAAATGCACCATAGATAGAATCCATATATACAAACAGGTCGGCCGCCCTCTCCGGGTGTTTCTGTGACATAACGTACCCTAACACTGCAAACGCTTGCAACCAGTTGCCAATCGTCCTCGCAACCTTGGGTCTGCGATCAATAATCCTCTCAGCATTAGGTCTCCTTTCCTTGTCTACCGTATGTTGATCAATGGAAATCAACGACCAAATGTCAACATACTGGTTGGACCAAATCTTATTTTTCACGTCATCTTCTAAATGGGCCCCCAATGGACTGAGCCCACAGAAGATCGACTCCTTATGATCCCCCGCCCTGATCTGCAGAGGCTTAGGGGCAGAGGGCGTAATCGCCGGGGCAGATTCCAACTGCGACAATAAGGATTTAAGCGCTGTCACAATAGATGAACCCCCCGAGGGAATCCCTCCCCCCACGCCCCCGTGAAATTGAACTCACCAGTCGACGACGACTCAGGAACAACTGGGGTAGGCGCTGGAGGATTCACGTCGGGAGCCGCGCTGACTGCATGAGCCCCGCGGAATGACCTGCTGGCCGCATGACGATGCTCGCGACGATTGCGAGGGGGGGATCGGCTGGATCCAGAAGCACAGGAGGTCACTTCCGAAGAGGAAGGGGAACGCCATCTGGAGGATCTTGATCAGGCCGACCTGCAGCTGCGTCTGGATGCCCTTGAAGCATGTCGGGAACAACGATGCCGGTGTGATACCGACCTGCGCCGGTGACGGCGGTCGGACAAAGCTTGTGACCTTGACCTGGAGCGAGGATTAGGATGGTCAGCTGCCCTGCCATCATCAGACCTGATGATCAAAGCACTTGGGGGGCTGGACTGCTGAGTAATAAGTGGAGCAGGAGGGGACAGAGGGGTGGTGGAACTTGCGCCTGAGGAGGCCCAGTTAATAGGCTTGACCCTTGCGCCCCATCCTGTGGCAGGGCCCTGACAGTTTCATTTGAAACTGCCTCAAGTACTGGTGCTGTAAGAGGCTGAGGGTTAGTAGTGGGCGCGCTATCCTCCGCAGAGGATTGTACTGCAGCGCTATTGCCCATTATGTACACTGGAGGGGAGACCTGTGGAAGCGCGGGCAGAGAAGAGCTGCGATCTCTGCCGCGCGGATGTGCTGAGGAAAGGGGGGTGTGGCTAACCTTTGCGCCACCGGCCGCCCTGAGGAAGGGCCGCGCGACACATGGCCTGTGCCGTGCCTGCGTCCCCTGGCGGAGACTGAGCGTTGCGCATCAGATTCGTCACGCGACGTGCTCAGCCTGACCGGAGGTCTGGTGACCCTCGCCGTCCTCCTAACAGCCGGGGCTGAGGGGGACAGCGACCGGGTAAGTGGTTGTAAGGGAGCGGCGGGAGGGATATAAGCAGTGTGGCTGAGGCCTGTAAACCCGCGACTAGGCGGGTGAGAAAGGCCGGCTACTGCTGTATGCGGGCCGCGAGGGCGGCCAATATCTCTTGTTCCGACATACTTGCCACGCTTCAGAAGCTTTCCGCGGCACCGGAGAAAGAGGCTGGACAACCGCCTCATGAACTATTTAACCCCTTGGTCTGAACCACTCTCACTTGACCAATCAGATCATGGGGGGGGGGGCATAAACGCCTTGGCTGTCAATCCTGCCTCAACCTGCCTCTCTCTTACTCCCCCTGCAAGGGGATGGACGCATCCCGGCTGCCCTAAACCTTAACCCTTGCCACTTCCCCGCAGTCCCTCTCGCCTGCAATTAGCCATCTTGGCTCCCATAAGGGTTTCTTCTTCAACCAGTCAGGAGGAGACCGTAAGAAAGCAGAGCCCCAATGATGCCAGAGATCGGGTAGGAGGAAGACTAAAAAAATTTTTCTCTACCTGGTCCCGTATTTCAAACAATTCCTGGGTTCTAAATATCTAAAAAGATGGACTAAAACTAGATTTTTGTTCCCTCCCGCCAGAAAGATTCTTACTCACAAAAGTACAGACCTCAAAGCAGGGAATCTCATCAATGGAGGAGGAAGTTTTAACGCTTATGGACAAGGGAGTTTTGATACAAGTGCCAGAAAGCGAAAAAGAAAAAGGATTTTACTCCAATTTATTTCTGGTAAAGAAGCCGGATGAGATGGCTCATAGCGAACCATTATAAATTTAAAAAAGCTAAACCTGTACTTAAATGTAAAAAAATTCAAGATGGAATCAATAAAATCAGTGGTCAATGTCCTCTTTCCCAAGTGTTTTATGGCAGTCCTGGATTTAAAGGATGCGTACTTTCACATCCCCATATATCCTCTGCATCAGCGATATCTAAGAGTTGCAGTTCCAATAAAAGGAGTTTTATTACATCTACAATTCCAGGCCATGCCCTTCGGTCTGTCAGTAGCCCCTCGTGTGTTCACAAAAATAATAGCGGAGATGAGTGCTCACATAAGGGAGCAGGACATTTTATTTGTTCCATATCTGGACGATTTCTTGATCATGGCAGATTCAAAGAGCCATTGCAGGAAGGCGGTTCAGACGGTGTTGCAAATTATTGCAGAGCTAGGTTGGATTCTGAACAAGGAAAAATCATGACCTCTCCCGTCTCAGTCACAGACTTTCCTGGATTCTTGGGTCCATTGAACTTTTTTAACAGAGGAAAAAATTCAAAAATCTTTCGTGTGGTTTCAGAGTTACAGCGGGTTCAGGTAGTTTCACTGAGACGGGAGATGTCTATTCTAGGTTCCCTGTCGGCCTGCATCCCCGCAGTACGGTGGGCACAGTTTCATGCCAGGTCCATCCAGTGGGAGATCATATTATTCTGGGAGAAGGACAGAGTGTCATTGGAGGAGAATATAAGAATCTCAGATCAGACTCTTTTAGATCTTTCCTGGTGGCTAAGAAGGAAGAATTTAGAGGAAGCGCTTCCCTGGAGAATAGAGAATTTAGTCTGTCTTACTACAGACGCAAGCCCGGTAGCTTGGGGAGCGCATGTCCAAGATTGTCTACTTCAGGGCTCTTGGATGGGCCTAGAAAAAGAAGGCTCGTCCAGTCTAAAATAACTCACTGCGGTACAGAAGGCTCTACTGGGAGCTTTCCACTTGCTAAAAGGGTCAGACGTAAGAGTCCTGACGGACAACAAGACGACTGTATCTTACTTAAACAGACAGGGGGGCACAAAATGTCAGAAGTTAATGTCAGAGGCCCAGAAGATTTTTTCTATCGCAGAGAAATACCTACTGTCTATATCAGCAGTCCATATCAGGGGAATAAACAATTCTCGGGCAGATTTTCTCAGCAGACATTCCCTGTCCCAGGCAGAGTGGAGTCTAAATCATTAAATATTCTCAAAGATATTGGCTCTCTGGGGTTGTCCAAGTATAGATCTTTTTGCCACAACCAGCAACATGAAACTTCTTAAGTTCTTCTCCCTGGATCCCAGGGGATCCCCTGCTGGGATGGACACCCTTATGCAAAGTTGGGATTTTCCTCTTGCTTATGCATTTCCCCCGATTCCCTTAATCCCGAGAGTTCTGAAAAAGATCAGGGAGGAAAGAGCAAGAGGGATTCTGATTCGCCTTTCTGGCCGGGAAGAACTTGGTTCTCTTGGCTCAGGAAGATGTCCATTTTGGATCCCTGGGTGCTTCCGGAGAATCAAGATCTTCTCAGTCAGGGCCCAGTCTTCCACCCGTCAGTAAGAAGCCTCCATCTGACGGCATGGAAATTGAAAGGAGTCTGTTGATTAGAAGGGTTTTCAGAGAGATTAATTTCCACGCTGCTTAAGAGTAAGAAAAGGTCCACCATTACCATTTATCATAGGGTCTGGTTAAAGTTTTTGGAATTTTCACGTATTAAGTTCTGTAACCTTCCACACAAAGTTCCTATAATGTTGGTTTTGGAGTTTCTTCAGAAGGGGTTAGATATGGGTTTAGCCTCTAACACACTAAAAGTTCATGTGTCAACCCTTTCAGTCCTCTTTAGCCAGGAATTTGCTAGTTCCCTTTGGATTACTAGATTTTTCCGAGCTAAGGGTAGATCTGCACTGACGGTTTCCCCAAAGATGCCTCCTTGGGACCTAAACCTGGCGTTGAATGCATTAGCTAAGCCACCGTTTGAGCCCTTAGATTGTATCCCCATAAAAGCATTGACCCTTAAAGTTTGCTTACTAGTGGCCCTCACCTTGGCCAGGCGTGTTAGTGAAATCCAAGCGATGTCTGCCAATCCGCCTTTTATGACCATTTTGGAGGATAGAGTTCTGATTACTCTGGACCCTGCCTTCCTGCCCAAGGTTGCTAGTAAGTTTCACAGATCTCAGAATGTGGTGTTGCCAGTCTTCTTCCAAAATCCAAAGGATAGTGAAGAGCAGAATCTCCACTGTCTTGATGTTAGAAGAGCCATATTGCAATACCTGTTATACACTAAACCCTGAAGGAAGGCCTCCTCCCATTTTGTTCTTTTCCAGGGTGCGAACAAGGGCAGGCCAGCTTCAAAGTCATCCATTGCAAGGTGGATAACATCTGCAATTTCCCTGGCTTATACCTGGCTTATACCTCTTCTGGTTTTTCTGTCCCTGGGGATCTAAAGGCACAATCTACCCGGGCAGTTTCTACTTCTTGGGCGGAGAGGCATAATGTCTCCATTAGGGCAGCAACTTTGTCCTCTCCGCCCACTTTCTATAAGCACTATAGACTTGATCTGTCTTCTCCTGCCGATTTAGTCTTTGGGAAGCAGGTGCTTTCTGTGGCACTGCCACCCTGATCTATCTCTGATAATTCGCTCTCTTCATGCTGTCCTGGGTGCTTGGGAAAAATTAGGATTACTTACGGTATTTGGATTTTCCAGAACCCAGGATAGCACCCTTATTTTGTTTCTGTGTGTTCACGGGTGTGCATATTAAAGAAAAAAAAAAAAAAAGGAGAAAGAGAAGAATATTTTGGTGATGGTTCTTATGGTTAATTAGGTCTTCTCTCATGCTTGGATACTCACACCGAGGTGGAGGAGAGTCTCCGCCTTTTTATTTTGTGCAGGTTTCCTGTTTCTGGGGGCGGATCCTCTCTCTTTGTGCTGTCCTGGGTTCTGGAAAATCCAATTACCGTAAGTAATCTTCATTTTTGCACACGTTCCACCCTTTTTATTTTATTTTTTTAATAAAGTGGCAACAGTGTTGGAAAAGGGGGAATATTTCAGACCTGGACATCTAAAACAATGATACATTCCCTCTAAAATAAGATCTTTTTTCATTAAGAATATTTGCAAAATATTGCCTCCCTATCTTAGAGCAGGATATGATAGAGAGAAGCTAGGGCAGCACAGTGGCTCAGTAGTTAGCCGTTTTACGCTACATAAGTGTGCAAAATAAAAGCTGAGCTCTGTGATATGTAGGTTTATATGATTTGGAGCAGGATTTCTGATTTAAAAACAGTAAATCTTGACAGGACTCCTAGGAGGGACAGCAAGAGTCCTGATTACCCTGCCTGTACAGAGTGATTGAAAGTCTTCTTTATACACAGCTTGATTCAGGGAGAGCTGTCAAACACTGCTTATGTTCAGGAGAATCTGAACTGTTTCTTGTTCTCCTGCCACGATTTACTCAGCTTTTAACCCTAAATCCTGCTTCAAATCATAAAATTATCAAACAGTTCATCTCCTTTCCCTATATTATATCCTGCCATCAGATAGAGAAGCAGAAATCACCTGACAGGATCACTTTAATGGTAAACCTTATTTCCATAATATATGCGGAGTGGAAGGAGCGTGGCCTGACTGAGTCGGGGTCGTGACTTAGTGGGACATGGGGGTGGGGCTTTTAAGTCCTTCTTTTGAGGGTGGCCTGAATTACAGGTCGATGCCATAGTAATTTAGGAGAAAACACAGTGGGTAGCATTTGAAGAAAACATCTTTTATTACTACTGAACAGTAAATATGTGAAATTTACATTATATGAGGTAATGATTGATGATGAGTTAATCTAAAACATAAGTTATAGTTATGGTAACCGGAATATCCCTTTAACAGTGTCATCCACAGTGCTCTTCCCCTTTAAAGTAGACAGACCTACAGCAGTGAACTGGCTAGGTTTCTATGGAAACCTGTTGTGTGTGGAGACTAAACTGCCTGTGAGCTTCTATTGGCTGATAAGGGTCATGTGACCAGGCTTCTATTGGCTAATGCATTTTTTGGGAATATCTCAGGAACGATACGTCCTGGAGAGCTGAGACCCGTTCTAGAACCTTCATGGACACCTAATGCACCTGTGTGCCAAATTTCGTGATTGTAGCTGCGACGGTGCGGATTCCTTTAGCGGACATACACACACACTCAGCTTTATATATTAGATTTCGGGGATGCTCACTAGTCCTACTGGAGCACGGGCCACTAACTACTAATTAGAGAATAGGTATACAAACTGAAATAAAATAAATGGCTGGCTCACAGTAAATTTGCATATACTTTACTAATTCATTACACATACATTAAATACAAAACCAAAATTCATAAAACCATCAAAATAAACATATGATCATGGTCCCTTTAATATTTTCCCTCTAATATTGTCCCTCTAATATTTCATGCATGAGCTCCGCATTCTAATATTTAATCATGAGTGAGCTCCACATTCTAATATTTAAAGGGACTGTGATCATATGTTTATTTTGATGGTTTTATGAATTTTGGGGTTTTTATTTAATGTATGTGTAATGAATTAGTAAGTGTATGCAAATTTACTGTGAGCCAGCCATTTATTTTATTTTAGTTTGCATACTTATTTCAATAATGTGTATACAGCATTAATTTTAAAAGTGAACATATCCACTAAGGTCATTGTATAGTATACTTTTTATACATTTTAGCATAATACCATATACATTAGGGTTGCATCGGGTATCGAAACTTCGATACCCAATCGATACTTTTGTGCCAGTATCGATTCGGTATCGCGAGTTGCGTCATTTCGATACTAGGCTGCGCTACTGCTACTACAGTTCTCTCTGGCCAGACAGTAGAGAAGGAGGTAGGGAGGGACGGAGGGCGAGAGTCGTGGGAGTCCCTCCCTCCTATGACGCGTCCACCACTCAGTCCAATGAAATGAGCGGGCTTGCACCACTGCCACCAATGAATGGGCGGCTAATTAAGGCAGGGGGAGGGAATAAACTGCTGCGCCGTCTGAGCTAGTGAGCTCGGCGAACAGCGGCAGCAGCATCCACTCCTGAGTGACCTGTCCTGTCCTCCTCAGCCCGGGCCCCAGCCCCAGCGCAAGTATGCATTAGTGCCAGCATAGCAAGTACCCCACTCCCACACAGTGCAAGAGTGATTAGTCACATTAACCCCAATCTTGCCACTGCTATGTTTTAAATGATGGGGGTCACTTTTTTTTAAAGTCAGGCTGGGCACATGCTTTTGGAATGGGCCCAAGTGCCTCACATTAATAGTAAGTGACCCCCAAAGTACCATCTTGCATAATAGCATAATGGGCAACATGGGGTTAATGTGAGTTACAGAATACAAGCCACTTATTAATATGAGGCACATGGATTGGAAGTCAAAAGGACTGTGCCAATAGCAAGTGACTGTTCATGTAGCTCATGTATTAACCCCATGTTGCCCATTATGCAAGGATATGGATACTTGATAGGGTTATTATGAGGCACATGGGGGTTTTATCACTAGGAACGGTTGGACCTGTGCCTCACATTCACCCCATCATGTATAACTTTGGCAGCTTCCGATCGGAGCCATGGCAGCCAGGACGCTCCTGAAGCCATCCATGGCTGCCATGGTATGCTCCCTGCTGCTGTGTGCACACACCCAGGGCAGCGGGGACAGTGTGAGGTCCTATTCACCCTGATAGAGCTCTATTAGGGTGAAAAGGACAAGGGTTCTAGCACCTAAGGGGGCTAATACTTAGTAAATAAAAATTAAAAAAAAAAGTAAAAAAAAAAAAACACACACCAAAATATTAAGTTTAAATCACCCCCTTTCCCAATTCTAGATATAAAATATATAAAACAATAAATAAATATACTAGGTATCGCCACGTCTAAAAAGGTCCAAACTATCAAAATATTTAAAAATATCTATGCGGTGAACGCCCTAACAGAAAAAAATAAAAACCGAGCATATTTTAGTCACCTTGTCCCCCCAAAAAATAGGATAGGACTGTTCTATTATGGACCAAATGTTCTATAAAATGTGTAATGCAAGCGTTTTTTTGGGTGTTTAATTTTTTCCGCGTGGTATCGAATGGTATCGAGTATCGCAATACTTTTTCATGGTATTGAAATCGAATCAAAATTTTGGTATTGTGAGAACCCTAAAATGCATAGTAGTGTCAGTATAAAGCACAATGCACATGTCAAACCATATGATTGTAAAAAAGGATATATGTGATGACAGATACCTCCCCTATGATCTCTTACTGTCACAAATGCATACTGATCCTGAGTTTCATCCCGTATTGGCAGTGGCGTAACTACAACTAACTGGGCCCCACAGCAAATGTTTTAATGGGGCCCCCCCAGAAACTTCCTCGCAACCCCGAACTCGCATGCAACCCTCACTCTTGTGGCTAGTCAAGATTGAGCTCTCCCAGACAAGGCCTGACAGCCGCTCCATCCGTTTCCTATAGTGTCACTGTATATAATGTCATTATATAATACTGTTGAGGGGGGCCTGACAAAAAAATCAATTAGTCTCCCTCCTGAGGGGGCCCCTTGTGGGTCTGGGCCCCAAAGCAGCTGCTTCCCCTGCTTCCCCTATTGCTACGCCCCTGCGTATTGGGTTTATAATTGAGCTATTTGTCTGTCAGCAAGCTTGTCATTAGACATATCCCTACGTTGGAGCTTCTATAATGCAGGGGCAACAACATATTACTATAATACTACATCATATTACTATACAGTGCCTGGTGTAAATAGAAAACTTCCCAGAATGCAAAAAAACAGAGCAAGCTCTGTGTAGATGCTTAGGCAATTCAAGGAGCGGAATCAGCTCTGAAGTTTGCGGAATTACATTTGGAGCTCTGGAGTATAATACAGGCTGTAATAGGATCAGTACAAGTTTTGTTATATGTTTACAAGGTTACCTATACATTTTTTTGCACTAGCCAATGATCGGGACAATTATCAGGAAGGAGCGTTCTTCATGATAATTGCCCAGTCTAAAGGTGCTGCTGATCACCCAATGAAAGAGCAAATAATGATAATCATATGTTCAATTTAGAAATATACATTTAGACTACGTTTTAGGTTCAAAGGGTTACCCGAACATTTAAAAACATGGAAGAAGAAAGGAGATACAGTAAAATAACAAAATAAGTACTTTTTCTGATGCTCTATGTTGCTGTCCTGCATGTCACAGCTGCAGACAATCACTGACTGCTGGGACCCCCATCAATCACAATAAGGGGCTTCAGGAAGGGTTAATTTACTGCCACTCCATCTTGTTCCACTCAGTCTTTCTCCTTCCTACCCCTTTATGTCCCTTCATCCTCCCTCCTCCTTTTGCCTCTGGTTGGCTCTTTTGAAGGGGCGGCCTGGCCCACAGGGGCTGCAAAGGCCTGTAGGAGGAGGCCTCTTTGAACAGACACTTGTCAGAACAGAGGTCTTGTTTGCACAGGTATGGCTGAGGAGAGCTTCCTTGCAGTGCTGCACTCGCTCAGCTTTTCATGCTGAGGGGCAGGTTTTCTTTCCCACCTGGTGGCTGGGATCAGGGAACCTTCTGACTTGGGTATTGTTTCCATACCAGCTGCCTCTGGGGGTCAGCGCATTGCTTGGTTCACCCACCTCTTTGCTCTTTTAAAGGGGTTGTCCCACAAAAAATATTCTACAGTTTTTAAAACCAGCACCTGGATCTGAATTCTTTTGTAATTGCATGTAATTAAAGATTTAATATAGCCCCTGAGTTATTCAATAAAATGTATTTATACAAATGGACCAGACCGCATAAAATTAATAATATATTTTATTAGCTAGGTACAGATATTAGCTAGGTACAGATATAGAAACCAAGTGCAGGAAAAAATGGCGGCATCAAACATGAGGGGGCATTAGGGCAACAATTCATGCCCTCTCATGTTTGATGCTGGAGTCATCCCTGAGAAGGAATATATGGGTATGAATTCTGTCCTTGATAATTATTTATTTTTTTGTTAATGTAATGCACTTGCACTTTATATGCACATATTTGATTGTGGGACATTTATGAATTGTTGCCCTGATGCCCCCTCATGTTTGATGCCGCCATTTTTTCCTGCACTTGGTTTCCATGTCTGTAGTATCTATACCTAGCTAATAAAATATATTATTAATTTTATGCGGTCTGGTCCATTTGTATAGGTTTTTAAAGTGTTTTGTGGCCATAGGCATGTCATTTACATGTATTGGGCAATATTTGTGCATGTGGATTTAGCTTATCGCCCTTAGCAAAGCTTTTTTCTTGGTGTGTGGAATAAAATGTATCTGTATAGCACATTTGTTCTTTTTCTTATTTCTTTGTCCTGCACACTGAGTTGAAAGCACATGCTCAGTTTCATCCTTCAATTGCCTCCTGAATTGTGATAGGGAGAACATTGACACGCCTCCTTAGCTGCAGCAGAAAAGACACTCCCCTTGAGCTGTCAGCTTGATATAAATCTAGCAGAGCAATGAATGTGTAGATCTCTGGACACATGTGAGGTACAGGTCTGATTTCTGGCTTTATTAGAAAGAGATTGTCATGTACTATATATCTGATTTCCATTTTTAAGTAGTCATGGGTTAACCCCTTTAAGTCCCAGTTTCTCATCTCCTGTTGGAAGCAGTGGATGTTGGCATCGGGATGGAGCTGTTCCTTACTCTTTTGTGGCTGCTCCTTCACTGCTTTCTGCTATGGAGCTGATGGCCCTACCCCCTGCTACCTCGTGCCTTTCTCACCCTTCCATTGGCTGTGCTTGCTGTTTCCCCTGTGGTGCTCCCTTCAATCATGGGCAACCAGGTATTCAGTTCGTCTGTGTCTGAGAGGGCTCAGCCTTCTGATACAGCTAACATGTGTTTTCCCCTACACCTACCCCTATCCTGCCTAATCAGTTTTTGGAGGCTGCTGACAGGGACCCCCATTTAGATGTTATGGACCCTGCCTACCTTCCTAGGTCTGTGCATGACTACCAGACCAAAGGTATAAATGAAAGGGATACACCTTGGGGATCACTTGTACATCAGTTGTGGAATCTGATTGCCTTAAAGAGTTTAAAGCCCTGTAGATGAATGAAAGATGGTATGATGACATGAACCCTAATCTCTTTACTATTGGTTGCCTTGGACATGTGACTTCTTTATGAATGGAAAAGCAGTAACGTTCTAAATATAATTTATGTACGAAGTATGTATGTTCCTGTACAAGTATAGCTTTGAATAATAATAAGGAAGGAATACTAAATGTATAAAGGGAAATAGATGAAAAAGAATATACCTGAAATGACTGCATTTTCTAATTTTTATTGAATGTTTTTATGTTGGTGAGAACGGAAAAGGGTTACACTTCCAGGCCAATAAAAAAGGAAGTCTGTGCAAAAATGAAAGAGACACGCCCCTAATGAACCTAGCTTGCGCAAATAAGGGAAATTGGACTTCTAATATATGATACGCTTGTTATTTTATTGTCCTTGTGAGTATAGTAATTCTCTTGATTTTTATTGAAGTTGGCCCTCTTTTTCTGAACACCACAAGTAAAGTAGGAACAAGGGATTTTTTTTGAGGATATACAGCAAGGAACCTATGAAGCAGTGATTGACTACAGTCGAAGAAGATTGAGGGCTATCCACAAGCTCCCCCTAACTTCTTTGTCTGTTTTAAGAAAGAGAGAGCAGCGCAGTTCTATTTTTTATATTTAGCTTGGTGTGAATGGGACCCACTTCACTAGGAACGTGCTGTAGGACTATGTGACTTGAGACTCTGTTTTGCTTTTTGCCATTGTCATCCAACCTTCCTGCAGATAAGTTAATTGCATAACCTGCTTCACATTTTTTGTTGTATCGGTAAGGTAATGTTGAGTCAGATGCAATCCTTGCTTGGTCTCCTCGTTTTTGCATGCCGCATCATGTCTATGGGACAGGTTTTTTCATGCTGCCTTTCTCTGTCAACCTTACTAGTTCTCTTCATTCTTGAGCCACAATAATGATCAGACCTGTTGCCAAGCGGGTACAGTTGTAAGATTTCACTTTTTACTGATGCAGTGGGATTAACGGGTTTTGGAGCGGTGTTAGGTAATGACAGGTGTGCTGCTCCTTGGCCAGAGTCATGCCATTTGCACGGCCGGTGTCAGAATTTGAATTCACTTGAATTGTTCCCCATTGAAGTGGCTGTTGAGCTTTGGGGCGGTACATTGCATGATAGCCAGGTGTTGTTGGTCTGATAACCTGTCTGTTGGTCATTGCATCAATTGTTTGTCTTCATCTACCCTTCCAGTATTGGCCCTGCTGTGGTCATTTGATATTGCCGCTGTCTTGAGTTCAAATCTGGTTCTATTCTCGTCATATCCTGGGTCTGCACAATACTATTTCTGACTCATGCTCTCCCTTTCATTGGCAGGAGTTTTGGGAGCTGTTGCTGGGGGCATTGCTGGACAGTCATCCATCCAAGCCCACCTCTGGGATTTGGTGTTGCCGGTCTAATGTCCTTGATCCAAGCATCTGTCACTCCAGCTACATAAACTCATGGGCAGAATGGTGTGCTTTGACAGGAGATAATCTGTTTGCATTGGTCGATCAGTCTCATCTCAAAGTGACTTTTTCTTATTTGAGTTTTTTGAGTTCTCAAGGTGTCTGCAGTCGTTGCACAGCGCCAGTTGACAGGGCATAGTTTCTTTTTTCAGCTGTCAGGGTGGTTTGATGTTTCTAAACACTTTGCTATCCAGCAGGACTTATAGGGTTGGAAACGGGAATACCCCTAGACAGAGTGCAGACACCATGTTTCTCACTCCCTTTTGATTTGTCTCCTCCACATTTTGGATTTCGGTTTGTGTGTCTCCCTTTGAAGCAAGCTTATTTAAAGGGGTTGTCTCACTTCAGCAAGTGCCATTTATCATGTAGACAAAGTTAATACAAGGCACTTACTAATGTTGTGTAATTGTTTATATTGCCTCCTTTGCTGGCTATGTTAATTTTTTCATCACATTATACACAGCTCATTTCCATGGTTACAACCACCCTGTAATCCAAAAGTGGTGGTCTTGCTTGCACATTATAGCAAGAAATGATGGACTATGCGCACTCCCACAGTCTCAGCCACCAGAGAGTTCGGCACTTTTTCCAATATTGTGCAAGCACGACCACCACTGTGGAATTACAGGGTGGTTGTAACCATACAAACGAGCAGTGTATAATGTAATGGAAAAATGACTTTTGCTAGCAAAAGAAGCAACATGGATAATCACAATACATTAGTAAGTGTCTTGTATTAACTTTCTCTACATGATAAATGCCATTTGCTGAAGTGAGACAACCTCTTTAAGGCAGGTTTCTTCCTAGCCTTTTTTGATGCACTACTTGATCATGAGCTGGTTCCACCATCATGTTCCTGGATGACCTTGCTATTTATTGTATTTTTGTCTCAACGGCATGATGGTTTTTTATCCCATGAAGATTGTCTCCCTATGACCCGTTTTCAGTTTTAGTCTATTTTTATCATTGTCTGTCTCGGTTGGCCGTTGATCCTTGTGCGTATGGGATGCACTCTTTTCACATTGGTGTGGCTACTGAGACAGCTTGGACTGGCTTTTCTAATGCTGATATTCAGCACATACATCACTTGTGTTCTTCTTGCTTTCAAAGTTAAGTTCGTCCTGACCTATTAACATAATAACTGTTTCCTTTTTAGATCTTCTCCCTCTTGTATTTTGGGCTGCCCAGGGGGTCAAGTGTAGATCCAGAGGTTGTAGTCTGGGGTTCCACAACATCAACATGGTGTGGAGAGGAATTTGTGGACTGTGTTGGACCCAAGTTCTTCCAGAAACTGTTGAGCTCAGCAGGACTGTGTGTTCATCCTTAATTTTAGTAATTCATATTGGGGTAAATTATCTTTTTTTTCTTAAAATGGCTGAGCTTATTACCCTCACCAAGGTAGATGTAGAACGCATCTCAGGTTTCCTTCCTGAGATGATCTTAGTGTGGTCTGAAATTGTTGCTCGGGCTACTTGGCAGGGTGCAAGGCATGGGGATGCGGAGGAGAAGGCTCACCAATCCGTCAATGCTAGAATCTACCATTTTTTTAGGTCAAGAGCTTGGGTGGTTGTGAGAAACCGTCAACTTTATGGAGATAATTGGCGCCTGATGGTGTTCACCTCAATGACATCGGCTTTGATATTTTGCTAACAGGGTTACAAAATGGTGTGAAGCAGGCCCTGTTTTTGCTGAGGTGGGGGGGGGGAGATGATTGGAGAATCGTTTAGGTGTAAACATGCTCCTCCGTGACAGTCAAGTATAGAGATGACATATGGAGAGATCACTAATTGGCATGTCATTCATTTGCTACTTGTTGGAAATGTATTATTTAAATTAAAGCCGTGACCAACCTCCATCTAACAAAATTACTGTGTCTTGTCTGTTCATGGAGAAGGAAACATGGGCTTAGGAGCTGGGGGGAGTAGGGAGTATGTTCTCAGTAGTCAGTAAGACACCGATCTGGATACGGAAAGTGTCAGTGACTGGCGGAATATAGGGGTGCATCTAGAGTTAGTTTACCCATCCCTTCCTTGTTCTTGCTCAGTCTCTTTCCTCTTTCTACTTCTTTCTGTTTTTTCCTCCCTCCCCCTTTTGCCTCTGGTTGGCTCTTTTGAAGGGGCAGCCGAGCCCACGCGGGGCTGCCTATTTATAGCCTCAGTGACTGGAGACCTGTCGGAAAGCCTGCCTTACCTATTTTGGTTTTCAGTTGTTTTTTTGATGGTTACATGCTTTTGTCTGCTTTATTTTAGTTCCTTCCTGCTAAAATCAAGTCACAGCTGGCAGTCAGCTAAAGTGGTGGAGGTGACATATGGAGCTGAGGGTGGACATATCCACTGGGAGTCTGGTGGTTGGCATACCACCTCAGACTACTAATTGGCATGTTTTATCAGTCATATGTTACTTGTTGGAAATTTATTATTCAAATTAAAGCTGTGACCGATCCCCGTCCAACAAAATTAGTATGTGTTTTGTCTGTTATTCATGGAGGGAGGGAACATGGGCTTAGGAGTTGGGAAGTATGTTCTTAGTAGTCTAGCCAAGTACAACACTCATCTATCACCATTCAAACAGAAGGGACATGTATGTTTCGGGTGCTCTCCCCAAAGTGAAGATCTCAGAACTTGGTAAGTATGTTTCTGGTGGTATCTTTTTTTTGCAGGCTATACCTGATGAAAAGGGCGATGTGCCCTTGAAGCGCATTGCAGAATAAAGATACCAAAAACAACTTACCAAGTTCAGAGATCTTCACTTTGGGGAGAGCACCACTGGATGGGTCATGTTTTATCCTTCTATTTGTTCTGCTAAATATATATTGGGGAGTTAAAGAAAGAATCATAGAAAATTTTTATCTTTTACTCTGACCATGTAGTAGTGAAATAGGGATTCTGAATCTATATCTCATAGGCATGCATAGAGGTTGTCAGTGCAATCACATGATACAAGTGCAGGAAAAGAATGTAGGCTGATAATCAAGAAAAAAGCAGTCGTAAAAAATGAACTGCACAGCTTTTTATTGAAAGGTCATTACAAATGGACAGTACTGTTCATGGCTTCTTGCCCCTCATCAGTAGAGCTTTACCTGAAAAATAAATCTCTAGACATGGCTATATCTCTTCATTGAGAAATATTAAACCCCTGGTTTAAAAAACAATCAAGGTGGATTTTCACCTTAAACTGTTCACTGTTCCCTTGAGCTCTCTTCACTGCATGATAATTCTGCAAAGTGAAATGGAAAAACTGTAGTTAACCCAGAAAACCTCTACAATTGTCTGTTTCCTACATGACTCTCAGAAGTAAAGGTAGAATCTACTGGTGGCTTTTGGGAAGACCTTGGAGAAGTACTACCACAAGATTTACTAATCTTGTGGTAGTACATTTTACATGAACTAGGGATGTTAAGCCTTCCTATGGTTGCCCATCCTGTAGTGTAAAAGCCACATTCAGCTGCTAAGTAGATTTTGTGGTACACCACCTAACATGCATAATGAGAACCTGGTATGTTGTTTAGTAAAGCTGTACATAATTCTACAGTATGATGGTCCTCAAGAGCCTGTGGGCCACCTGTCCTTTGGGATTTTAGTTCATAAATGTGTGCAGTTTTCATGTTGGTGCAGCAGTACATTTATACAGTATGATGAATATTGGTTAATATCTTTATTCCATCATACAGCAAATCCTGTTGGCAGTCATACTGACTGAGTCAGACTTACTTTACCAACCTAATCCCCTCACTGTCCAACAACCCAAAAAAACTCTTCGACACTTTCCACTCCCTCCTCGCTCTTAAAGTTCAGGCACCCATCACAGACCTATCTGCCGAAAACCTAGCCACCTACTTCATAGAGAAAATAGATAATTGATCCTCTTCCACCCCACATCTCCTCTGGCTCACTGTCCACTTTTGACCCAGTCACAGAAGAAGAAGTCTCCAGGTTCCACTCTTCTCGCCCTACTACATGTGCCTCTGACCCCATCCCCTCATACCTACTCCAGTCTCTCTCTCCGGCTGTCACCACTCACCTAACAAAAATCTTCAACCTCTCCCTCTCTTCTGGTATCTTCCCCTCATCTTTCAAACACTCTATCGTCACCCCATTAATAAAAAAAAAAAACATCTCTTGACCCGTCCTGCTCAACTAACTACAGACCAGTCTCCAATCTTCCCTTCATCTCTAAACTCCTGGAGCGCCTGGTCTACTCTCGCCTCATCCGCTACCTCTCTGATCACTCTCTCCTTGATCCACTACAATCTGGTTTCCGCCCCCTACATTCGACAGAAACTGCCCTCACCAAAGTGACTAATGACCTCCTGACAACAAAACGCAACGGGGACTACTCTCTGCTCATTTTCCTTGACCTCTCTGCCGCTTTTGACACTGTAGACCACCATCTCCTACTTGCCATGCTCCAGTCTATCGGCCTAAAGGACACTGCCCTCTCCTGGTTTTCTTCCTATCTCTCTGGCCGCTCTTTCAGTGTATCATTTGCTGGCTCCACTTCTTCTCCTCACTCTCTTGCTGTTGGGGTTCCTCAGGGTTCAGTCCTAGGCCCTCTCCTCTTCTCTCTGTACACAGCCCCAATTGGACAGACCATAAACAGATTTGGTTTCCATTACCATCTCTATGCTGATGACACACAACTGTACACGTCATCCCCTGACATCACCCCGGCTGTATTACAGAACACCAGTGACTGTCTGTCCACTGTCTCTAGTATCATGTCCTCTCTCTATCTAAAACTAAATCTTTCAAAAACTGAACTTCTTGTGTTCTCTCCATCTACTAACCTACCCAAACCTGATTTCTCCCTTTCAGTGTATGACACCATCATCACTCCCAAGCAGCACACCCGCTGTCTCGGGGTGATGTTTGACACTGATTTTTCCTTCACCCCCTATATTCAATCTCTCGCCCGCTCATGTCGCCTGCACCTCAAAAACATCTCTAGAATACGTCCCTTTCTCACTATGGAAACAACAAAAACCCTCATTGTTGCCCTGATCCATTCCTGTCTAGATTACTGTAACTCACTATTAATTGGCCTCCCCCTCACCAGACTCTCCCCACTCCAATCTATCCTTAATGCAGCAGCTAGGGTCACCTATCTGTCCAACCGCTACTCTGATGCCTCCGCCTTGTGCCAGTCACTGCACTGGTTGCCCATTCAGTATAGAATCCAATTTAAACTGCTGGACCTCACCCACAAAGCCCTCCACAGTGCTGCACCCCCCTACATCTCTTCCCTTATCTCTGTCTACCACCCTACCCGTGCTCTCCGTTCAACCAATGACTTACGACTGACTTCCACAAAAATCCGAACCTCTCTCTCCCGGCTCCAAGATTTCTCCCGAGCTGCACCGGTTCTCTGGAATGCCCTACCCCAAGAAATCAAACTAAACCACAACTTGTACAGCTTTAGACGCTCCCTAAAAACACACCTTTTTAGGTTGGCCTATCACCTCCCCCGATCTAACTCTTCTCCATATAGCCCATTTATCATTCCCTGAACCTGATCCTCCACTAAACTCTCCATCGCACCCAGAAGCACTTTATTCACTAGCTGGTGACTGGCTCATACAGCTCTACAGTATATCTGCTCCCCTATTTTCCCAAGAAGGCTGGACCATTGTACAAAACAAGCGCTTTTACCTTTGTGTCACCCCTATCTCCTTATAGATTGTAAGCTCTTGCGAGCAGGACCCTCATTCCTCTTGTTGTAATAATGGACTTGTATGCTATGTTATTTATGACTGTACATGAACCTCTGCATTGTAAAGCGCTGCGGAATATGTTGGCGCTATAGAAATAAAGATTATTATTATTATTATACTGGCACTCTGCACACATGACACCAGATATGTATGAAGATGAGAAGGAACCCAGTGGTAAAAGTGAAGATGTGCCATCAAAGATAGGTAAGATGTGTTGTTTCACTCAGGCAGCCCTTATTTATATACTTATAGATGGGGTGCCCAACTTTTTCCCACACCAGAGACCAACTAACAAAGAGTGGCTGTTGCTATGCAGACCCTGCTGTCCATTCATCTGTGGCCAGTTCCTGAAACTGGACCCAAGGCATTCAGCTGATCACCAGGCCAATTTTGTTTGTCAAAGGAGTTGTCTTCATAAGACAACCCTCTAAGTTGTCCATGGACATAATAATTTTGATAAAAATATCTCATTCTATTATAGAAGGGCATGAGCTTGTTTTTCTCCTTCTCTTCTTTCCCCCTTTCGTTACAGGAGATAAGGAGAATGTTTAGGCATGGTACCCCTAGCATTGTGGTTCACACAGCCTATGAGGACAGCAACTGATTACATAGTAATGGGCACAGGGTCTTTTACTGTGGTAAATACAGTCTTGCATTCAGTCATGAAACCAGTGTGAACAGTGCCCCAGTAGAATCTGTATCGGGGATTGCTGATGTGCAAAAGGACATCCTAATTACTTGATAGGCTACGTTCTTATAAACCATGTTCTATGGCCCGGGTTGACAACCATATGTAAATTTATGGACAGCATATAAAAATAAGTCATTCATCCTCAATTTTTATAGAGAAAAAGAGATATCTTATAATTTCTTATGGCTTTCAAAATGTTGGCGGTCCATGATTTTTACAAGAGCTGTACAGAGAAAAAGAAATTAATGACCTGGACTATAGTACAATCTCCATACTACAGAGGCACTACATATGGTACTGTATCCGTGATCTGTCGATGCAGTGTTTGAGACACTTTGTAAAATCACCACTAGGGGTCAGCAGCATCCCACCAAGAGCTTCTTAAAATATCTGTGTTGCTTTGCAGTTGTAAATATGACTTCCTTGAGCTTGGAAACATTATCGGTTTCTGATAATTTAATCGAGCTAATAGGTCAGTCTGGTTTTATAACACTAAGAGTGATTTATGATATGAACGCAACAGATAACCTTGTGCATGGAGGCACATTGTCTTTTATATGTGATATTCATGTGTATTAGAGTAAAATGACCAATATCAATAAGCATTATAGCATATTTTATCTATGAAACTGACTGCAACATGGCATGTTCATTACTTGGCCAAGAACAATGAAGCATGTTTAAGGTAGGCAATGATAGTTGCATTTCTTTGAGGTGTACATGATAGCAAGGCAGAAACTACCCACATTATTGACCCTCATTTATTGTTGCACCCTTCTACATGGCCAGCAGTTGATGGGTGAGATCCAATATTACTTGGCATTTTAATACACAAATAGGTTGTATAGAACCCTGCATTGGTATACAGAGTTATTATACATTATCTCTGCTTTCTTTCCTCTGCTGTGGGTCAGTCTTCACTGAATGTGGTATTTTATTCATGGACCAGGCTAGTTGAACAGGGCATGAACAGGGGCCATATAGGAGAATGTATGCACTATAGCACATAATCTTGTTGTGTCTATGACTGATGTTATATTGGATAGCAACACAAGATTTGTTCATATGTTCTTCTGTTGTTTTTTTTTCTGCTGTTCACGTAGAGAATCCTTTGTAGAGTTATGTATGATGAGAAGTACAATTATGACATCTGACAATCCAATGGACTCACCTTTAAATCTTTGCTGCTCATCTTGCGCCAGGTTCACCGCAAGAGCTAGCCCAATCCCAGAGGAACATCCAGTTATAAGCGCCGTACGAGGCTCCATTTTATAGACCTTTAGTTCCTGAGTAATCTCCACATACACACTGAAGGACTCCTTTACGGGGCAATAAAAATGGGCTACATATAGAGGGGTGCTGCTGGTGTGATTTTGCAGTGCTGCTACTATCTCAAACAGACTTATATTTAAGAATGAGGCTGGGTCCCAATTGGACCGTTTAATAATCTTACCTTGCGCATCTGATGAGAAAGATTATCTTGGCAGAGCAGCACAGAGCCAAGTAGGACAATGACAAGTCAGGGAGAAGGAGCCACTGAGGATCATCTTCTTAAGAACTGTCATTCATACGAGCGACATCAAATTCTTTTTTTCTGTAGAACTAATCATTACAGCATTGCTAGGACGCCCCGGGGCGACTTTCTGTGTGTGGTTTATCTGAGTTTATGTCTAAAGCAGTAGTGGCTTTGTAGTTCACAATGCATGTTTTTTCTAGAATTAGTGGGGAACTTGAATAAAGTTCACAGTGGGATTGTACAAAGCAGAAAATCTGGCTTCAAAGACAAAATCAAAATGGATAACTCCTCCTAGTGCTGATTCACTCCACCTTACCCTCCATTTATGGACGGGTGACAGTGCCCACATCCTAATTCTTTTCATGCTCTACAGTATGGTGGTGTCACACTTGGATTGTGCTTACCCTTGTTTGCCAATGTTTTATAACTGGTATAGGAGGGGATTGTTGAAGCTCATGGTGCACTTCAATGGGATGAAGACCACCTTAGATGGTGCTCTAGTTTCCATAGTCCATATTAGCCTCGTGGTCTGAAGCTGCAAATGCACATTGGTTAGTATCAATCGCAGTTTACTGTACCCTCCATCTTGGCCTTCTGACTCTGTTGACGGTTACATTAACATACCAGATTCTTTGTTGTGCCCGGAGATAAGCAGCTATCAGACACAAGGCTCTTGGTGCCACTGCTACCAGTGTACCCCCTACAAGAAGTAGGTGAATGGTTCAGTAACTGTTGAATGAATGTTTATCTGGTAAACAATTGGTTTGCAAACACTGCCATACATATATTAGCCAATGGCCATGTTCAATGACACCAGGCAAAGGATGAACAGTCTTCCTGGGATTATTCTATCAAGGAAATATTGTTTGGGGATGAAAAAATTTTCTTACGAACAACTGTCAAATGAAAAATTCAAACGTGGTTGATATCTTTCCTTTCAATCTGTCATTAGTCGGCTAAAACAATTGTTCATTCTTAATTTTTATTTGTTCTTGTTGAAATTGGCCAATTTGATCAACTTTAGTCTAATATGTGTAGCCACCTTAAAGGGAACATGTCATCAACTTTATGCTGCCCTCAATGAGGTAACTAAATAGTGACACTTATTTAATTGATGTGTTACTCATGAAATAAAATTAAGTGGTTGCCAAGAATGAGCATTATAATTATTGCCTGGAAAAGAGTCACTTATGTCTAGAAAAAGTTATTCATGAGCTCCTGCTCTCCTTGCCCACCTACTAAGGATTTCCAATTGTCTCTTATGGTGCAAACTAAGGAGAAAGCTGCCAATCATCAGCAGGTGGGTGGGGATAGCAGGAGTTCATGAATAGCCAGGACTCTTCTCAGGCATCTGTGACTCTTTCCAGGTCCGGGCTTTGATGATAAAGCTGATTCTCAGCAACCACTTACTTTTAGCTCATGAGTGACACACAGCTGAAATCAGCATGTCAGTCATTACTTTATGCTCCCATCAGTCTAAAGTTGATTACTTTAAGTCTTTGTTGTTTTCTTTGCCTGTCTGACCATTCAATAATTAAGATTAAACATGGGGAAAATTTGGCTTTATATATTTTTTTATAATATATATATATATATATATATTGATTTAGGGGAAATAGAAGATATGTGATAAGGCTAAAGCTGGATGCTCAGTATCAGACTTTAGGTGAGTTTCACACCTGAGGCTGCCTCTTTAGCAGGCTGTTCCAGCATTTCCGGATAGTGCTGCCTGCCTTGACTATAATAGGGTCTGGCACAGATCCGGCAGCTACTCAGAAAATATACAGAGAATCAACAGGACAAAAAACGCTGCAGGCAGCAGTTTTTGTCCGGCTTATTCCCGATATTGTCTACTACGTGGTTACCAGGTTCTCATTCAGGAATTCTATCACTTTTGACTGCATAAGTATGGCAGCATGTGATATCATCCCTGCTGTCAAAACAATAGAAACCTTATTAGATCCCAATGATTACCATTCTAAGTCATTATAAAGAGGTTTGTCAGGCGACAGATCCAGTACAGCATCAGGCCTTCCGATATAAATGCAAGCCATAATACCAGTGTGAACAGAGCCTAACCTCAAATTCAGTAAACTAGGGTAGTGAATATTTTTTTATTATTGTGACACTTTTGGATATATAAATAACCTGCTTCTCTTCATATGTAGATTGTGTTCAGAGAGTTCTGTACAAAATAAGAGAAAATAGAAGAAAAAAAATATAGTTTACGATTCCTTATATAAAATATTTGACAATGAACTGGCCTTGTAGATATTTACAGTACAGTGCCCTCAGCAACAGATGCACTGTTTAACATTCCTTCCCAGACACAGTTAGGGTGCCCTTCTCCTGCCATCTCTCAGAGGGCATAGGAGATTATGGAAAGCTTGTCTTCCACTGGAATTTAGCCACCAAATGTCATTCTGCTGTCACCTGACAGTCTTGCGTAGATGATTGTAGCATCACAGAGAAAAGAAAATGTTTAGCTTATTGACTATGTGCCTCCTGATAGAACTTCATCCACTCAGTCGAGGATTTGGATCCACACAGTAACAATCTAGCAATAATTTACATATCCCGGGCACTGAAATTGTGTCATCTTTTACACAGCGGTGCATTAATCACCTTGTGGAAACGTCTGTTCTAAATCGTAATTAGTTTTCTTTAAGAGGTCTGTTCTGTCCTTGGCTTCTGGTAATCAAGACCCTTTTTACAGTGCTACAGAAGTGCAGTAGTGCTTGAGGGTGCATGGTAGGATACCCCTGTTGATCTGGTGGAACTCAACCAACTGGATAAGGTCTACAAACTTGGTTTGTCCATCATCCATTGAGTAGAAAGGCTTGGCATCTTCCTCACACTAAAATAAAACATAGTTAAATATGTGTTAAATATGAATCCACCATATACTGTTACATGCATACACATCATACAGACTTATGAGATATTGATAGCTCCACACATTCATGTATTGCCTGATAATTACTTTTACCTTCTATCATGCCACATTTCAAGCCCCTATGGTGCCTAGAGACAAAACTTGCAAGAGCCAAAAAGTGAGCAGTGCTTATGGTAACTATAAATAATGACATCAGATTCATCCAAATTTACACATCATACTACATTGATTCTTCATGTGGCAAATTGTGATGACAATTGGCCCGTGTAAAAGGGTTGTCCTACCAGGTCCATATTAAGGCATATAGACATTATGGAGGTGGTGGGTGTCCTTTTGCAACATTCTGTGGTTCTGAAAGCTGATCAGCTTGGGCCCAAAATCTTGACCAGCAACAATCATCTTTACATTTCTAATAATTGCAACCATATAATGCTATTTCACTGCATACTGAAATACAGTAAAGTCTCATGAGGGTATGATCTTAATACATCTGTGACACAAATGATAAAATCCCCGATGGGACATGTGAGGGACAATGTAAACAAAGTTGCTGAGGGATAGGGTTGGTAGGACAGAAATTAAAGGGATCATGGAGGATAATAAAAACATGGCTGTTCACAGCACTAAGTGTATGTATGTACAGCAGAAAAAAACTATTAATTAAAAATGCTAGTCAAGAAATATCTATGGGTGTGAAAGGGATGGAGAGCCAAAACAGAAAGGTGCAAGGAAAGCAAGACCAGAATAATGAAATTCTGTGATAGATAAACAGGTCAAAAGGCTTGTAATAAATAAAATATGCTGCAATCATTAGAACTGGTTTATCTGACAGTGGGGACAGAATTAATGGCTGTCACATTACATAATTCTTATCAATCTGAGGCTGTGGTAAAACAAGCTCATTAACTCTGCTGCTCACAGTGCTAATTGCTGGACACATTGCAGAGCTGCAGTCCATTTTCTCCTGCTGCGCTAAGGTCAGTCACATACCGGCAAGATGAGGTAGTGCTTGATCTTCTGTAAGTGACACAATGACAGGACGAATCCTTTGGGATTTCTAGTACTTTCTCGCACTAGGAAAACTCTGCAGAGACAAAGCGAGAGTGTTTAGTTATCTGGAAGACTGCTCAGCTGTTCAAAAAGAACTGTTTTATTGTCATTGCATTGTAAATACATTGTATGTGTGTATGTTATACTGTGTGCATATGTTTTGTGCATCTTTAGTTCTTGGTTTGCCAGGCTGTTGTACTTTGTAGCGCTGCCATGCCCCATTATGGTAGCTGACAGCGAGAATGAGTAGTTTCTCATCTGTCAGCTAACAGGAGGAGGTGTTAACATAATCTTACGGTCACAAGGTCAGGTTTCGTGATGCAGTTTTGGAAGCCAAAACCAGGAGTGAATAAAAAAAAAAAAAACAAGAGGAGAAGGTGCATTTGTCCTTTATACTTTCTTTACTTTTATGATCTGTTCCTGAATTTGGCTTCCAAATCTCCATGCAGAAACCTGACTATGTGGCTGTACCCTAAGAGAAAGCCGAGAAAGAGGCTGACATGGGTATGTGCATTGTAATGACGAAGCACTGTGGTACAATGATAATAGTAGGAGGGTCAGAGAGGAGCTGACAAAGGGAATGTTTGGCACCAAGTGCAGATGGTCCAAATGGGTTGACAAGTAGACCTGCAACCAGCCTAAATGAACAGTTACCCCTGGGGCCTGTCCATCGAAGTACAATGGGGGAGCATCGTTGGAGTGGAGCACAGGAGTGGCTCGTGTATTATAATAGAGGCAGTGGGTTGGAGGCTGTTATGTGGGGCCTGTGTAGACAATGTCTGGTGGGTGTGTGGTGCTAGCCTACAGCTAAAGGTTCCATTAGACAGGATGATACAGCAGGCGATTGTCAGGAAGGAAGCATTCCTTCCTTGCAATCACCTGCTCGTCAGAGGAGGAGACCCCTGCATTTACATGCAGTGATCTCCTCCACAGTATGGGGAGGAGAGATTGTTAAAGCCATTGCTCATCCCCATACAGACTTGTTGTTTGCCGGCAACAGAGTGCTATTTGCACAGCACGATCTGCTGCCGATAACTGATAATCTTTGTGCCCGCACAAAAGATCTATTACCTGATGAATGACCATTTTGCTCATTCACCAGGTAATCAGTGGCACTTTTACACTGCCAGATAATCGCTAACAAGCATTCCTATGAACGCTAGTTAGCGATTATCTGACGGATTCTCAGTTCATGTAAAGAACTCTTAAGACTTCAACCTGTGAAGGGCTAGTGAACAGTGTGAAGCAAAAGGTTGAATGTCCTGACACTACGCCTGTAGTGTGACATTTTTGATATGGTCCTGTGGGGCAGTGTGATAGGGATCGGGTGCAACTAAAAAGATTTGGTGCCTTCTAAAACATTAGTAACCATCAAGCATGGTGTACCACTATTAAATGAAAAAATGAAAAGTAAAAATCTTCTGCTTTAACAAATATGGTTTGCAACTATTTCTTTACAGGGCCATATTACAAACTTACTAGAGAATGCTCAAATAAAAGTAGTGTTGTATCATGAGAAACCATCACTACCCATGGGGGTATTCCAATAATACACATGTAGGGCTGTGGAAATATCAGACTCCTTACCTTTGCCCTGCAAATATATTAGCTGGCCACAAAGAATAGATAAATTAGCCAGATCTGCAATTCTACCCAATTTATAGGACAAATAGGTCTTGGGATCTGGTCATAGGTTATAGGACTATAAAGGACAAAAGTATTCTAAGGGTTAATGGTAAAGCGTGCATAGATTAATGACTCAGTCTGAAGTGGTGATATATTTTGTGAGTGGCTAGACAAGTAGAATAATTTATGTCCTGATGACAGGTCTACAGCTACATCACTGCAAATAAGAAGCTTCTAGAGAAAGCAATGTTTACAGTAAACAGGATAACAATATGATATGATGATTGATATTTAATGGCGACTATTACCTTACTGAACAAATACGTCACAAAACAGTGAGGCTGATGACAACATGATTACATGGATCTTACCCGTCCACCATTCCTTGTTGCGTTATGAGGCGCTGAGTCTCATCTCGGGAAAGACGCCCATGATACCATGGCTGGGTCTTGTGTATCACTAACAGGATGGAAATACAATGGGTGTAACTAGGGATGAACAGTGTCATATATGAAGGGCAAAACATGGAGGCAAAGATAAGTAACATATATATATATATATATATATATATATATATATATATATATATACACACCAATGACCACAAAGTGTGCAGGTTTGAATGTGTTACGCCAGTTGATTTGTGACTGTGGTTTGAGAAACAATGGCTGCCCCACTTGTAATTTGAAGAAGAGCAGGGTGCAGTGGTTTGTTTTTTGTGGTCTGAGGGAGTGTCTGGTGCCCATATTTAAGTTTGTGCACAATATAGAGAAAGTGTTTTGTCATGAAGAAGTGGGTTTGAATGGATACAGATGTTCAAGGACGATCGCACAAGGGTCAGCCATAACGAAGGAGCCGTGCCGCTGTCCTGGACTGATGACAACATTGAGCATGCACGTGAACTGATTCTGTTGGATAGATGAATGACAGTGGATTATGTGGCCCTATGAGGACAAAGATTCACATCTGATGAAGAGGTGAAGACAGTGGTATATTCGTGGCTCGCAGCTCAGCCAAAATCATTTTCCAATGAGGGAATACGAAATTTTGTTAACAGATGGACAAAGTGCATTGAAAAGCAGAGATGAGAAATTATATACCTGTCTCTTCTGAAAGTTAATTTTCTAAATTCTACAGTCAGAGTGCGGATAATTTTTGACTCACCCTAGTATCTGTTTTGAAAGGGGTATAGCAAGGAGAGCAGTGGGGTAACTTGCCACCACCAGTATTATAGAATGCACATGGTAGGTGTTGGTAGGTGTTACAGATTTTGCACAGGGTCCCAAGATTTTCAAGTCACACATAGGCATTATTGGGGTCATTTATTAAACTGGTGTAAAGTAGGACTGGCTCAGATTCCACCTTTGTTTTTAACAGCTCTTTTGGAAAATGAAAGATAGAATCTAATTGGTTGCTATGCGCAACTAAGCCAGTTCTACCTTACACCAGTTTGATAAATGACCCCATATATTTTTACACTGCGATTGGCAATGATATTCTAATCCTACTGAACATACCTGCACTACTCGGGGTTGTCTGGCACGGTGTCGGTAGGCTATACCGGTGAGTTGTTTTCTTCTGTAGGGAAAAAAACATTATTTATTATATACATAGACACTGATTGATAAAAAAAATAACACACCCAGAAATGTTGGATTTCTGCAAAACTCGGCATGCAGTTATGACTCAAGCAGTAGACAGAATCGCACCAGTAGCTTACACAGTTTTGTTGTCCACCCACACTGGTGGCACCTTCATTACAAAACCTCTGCCCAGACCATTTCCAGGCACTTAGCAGAAGGAGTGTCACAGAACTCATTACATGGCCTATCACTGACTTGTAGTGTTTTGTGAATGAGAAACCCAGACTGCTATAGACTTGAACTGCATCGCCTTTAGTGAAGGATCCAGGTTCTGCTTGGGATCCTACAATGGTCAGATATGAGTATGGAGACCCCGTGGTGAGCACTTCAATCGTGACTCTGCTATGGAGGGACATACTGCCTCAACTGCTGGTGTGATGATCTAGAGAGCCATTGCATACAACAGTTGGTCACCTCTGGTAGTGATACAAGGGGCACTAACAACTCAGCAATATGTGCAAGACATCCTGCGGCCATATGTATTGCCTCTCATGGCAGTGCTTCCAAGTTGCATTTTTCAGTCAGATGCTCACCTACACACAGCAAGGGTTTTTTTGTCTCCACCAAATTGCAATACCTCCTTGGCCTGCCCAGTTTCTAGATTTATCTTTAGTCGTTCAGTTATGGGAGCAGCTTTGGCAACCTAAAAGTGTGCAGGATCTACAGGCCCATCTGCAACATCTGTTGGCAAATGTGCCACAGGATACCATATGGAACCTGTATGCCTCAATGATCAACCGTATCTCATTTTATATCCAGGCTAGTGGTGGCTCAACAGGTACCACAACCTCCTTTTAATTGTACAACAACTCCTTCTTGGTGCATTATTTTTTTGTCAATAAGAATAAGAATTCCAGGTGATAGTACCTATTATTAGGCAGGAATTGGACAGAATATCCATCATTTTGGTTTAAAGAATAATAATAGTAAATCTGTCTATAAGCAACATAAAAAACTAAAAGAAAACATAAACAAGAAAACACTTACATGTTTATGTTGATGATAAAGGCAACAGATTACTTTATGGAAATGATCAGTCATTGCTGTAGGGGGCAACATTTTTTTAGGACCAATTGTGCGTAGTCGCTGCCCTACATTAAAGGGGTTTTCTGGGATTTTAATATTGATGGCCTGTTCTCAGGATAGACCATCAATATCTGATTGGTGGGGGTTTGACATCCCGCAGTCCTGCTAATAATACATTCCCTATAGTTTCAATAGTGAAAGCGAAACACAGCTCCATATGCTGTGTAGTGGACAGAGCTGGTACTGCAGGGCTGTTTCCACTGGTGTTAATAGGAGCAGCATTGCAGTAATCAGCTCTATCCAGTACACACAATGGACGGAGCTGTCGTTCCAGCACTGACTACTGCAGAACAGCTGATTGGCAGGAGTGTGGGTTGTCAGACCCCCATCGATCAGAGGATGATGGCTTATCTAGAGGATAGTCCATTAATATTAAAATCCTGGGAAAACACCTTTAAGCAGTTCTGGCTCATCAATTATTCTTACATAATGCATATAATAGCATAAAACAGTAAATGTAATTTTCTAGCCTGCAGACAAAGACATTAGTAGACATTTGTATTGCAACTTTACCATGGTAGATAATACATACCCTCCAGGTCTGGGCCTCTTCAAGGGCAACTGAAAGTGCTTCAAGAGGATTTTCTATTACGCGACCGGTACACCCCGAAAAATCCATGGGAACCAAAGTGCTATCAGATACACTGCGCTATGAAAGACAAAATAGTTAGTGACAGACTTTTATAAACTAAAAGGGACATTTTAGTGAAATGTAAGAGTGTGCATGAGGTTACAAGTGCCTTGCTTTCTTCCAACCATGTTTTTGGAAACTTCATAATTTTCATAACAAATGCATATTGTAATAATGGCAAATCACTGTGGACCATGCAGCTGATTGCTTGTCAAGTGTACTCCTGAGCTGTACTCTTTTGTCTCCAGCATGGTCAATCATCTTTGGACATCTGGTGGCAACACTTTGATGATATGTAGAAGTGTGCAAATTTGACAAATTTAAAGAGCCAGTGCACAAAAAAGTATGTTGTATGGCCTGATAAATTGTTACTGGCTTCAACCTGCCTAGAGCCATGTTTCTTATGTTGCCTGTGAATTAATGCGACTTGCCTTTCTTGCTTCATACCTATGTAATGTACACAGCCCATCTTAATTTCCTGCTTTGTCTGACTATGATTCTGTTTGCTGATTCTGTGCTACACTACACATATCTCCTTTCAGGTCAACTCTGTTGACCTGAGTATTAATGGCATAGTAACCTGGGTTCCCTTTCCTACATAATCTAATGAAGATAAAGATTATCTCTCCATCCTTGATCAACCTCAAGTAAAATTTCAAATAAATTCAGTTTGTCTAAACAGCCCGATCCTGCAGATGATTGTTGGGAAGGAAGCGTTCCTTCCGGGTAATCGCCTGCTCGCCAGTGGAGGAGACCGCTGCTATTACATGTTCCTCCCCATGCTGTCTAGTTGTTTGCCGGGAGCAGATCGTGATTAAGCAGCACGATCTGCCGCTGGCAAACGATGATTTTTAAGCATGCTTAAATATCACAATTGCCCAATGAACGAGTGTTTCTTGTTCATCTGGTAATTGGCGGCAGTATTAAACTGTCGGATCATCGTTAACGAGCGTTCCTGCAAACACTTGTTAATGATGAACTGGCTGGGAAACGGCCCGTCTAATACACCCGTAGCCCTTGGTTTTTGACACTTTTACGTTAATTAATTTATTAGGCTATTATTATAGTGCTTGCAATATATATATATATATATATATATATATATATATATACACACACACTTTGAACTGTGCCATTACATGCTAAATTCCCTCTTTCTCACACATATACACACACACACTTTGAGCTCTTTTCAAGAGTTATGTATTTCCTTCATGAAATGCACATCTAGATACTTTTTACTATTGCTTTTTACGTACTTAATAACAGCAACATTTAGGCAATTTTCTGCTGACAGTCTGTGTAACAAATGCTGAGTGAAAGAAAATATCTGCTGATCTGCCCTGTTAGGTGCTATAGTTGAAAAGTTACTGGTGACTTTTGTAATTGTCATTCAGTACAGTGAATCTTCAAAGACCAACCATGATCAACAGGTCAATCAGAAAATGGCTATCTGAAATCCATAATGTATGACCAGCTTTACAAACACTGACAGTTTCCTAATTTTCCAAGCTAAATACAGTTCCATGAATAGTTACAGAACTGTCTTTTGTTAAAGTCTGCCATACGTGTAGGTACTGTATAAGAGACATGTGGTCCTTATATTTCCCTTGTTGATATGAACAGTGATATAATATACTCCACTTTATGGAGGTGAAGATGACATATCTCCTTTATAGGAGGTAACTAAATAAAGCTAGTAGAACTTTTTTGAGAGACCATTATTCTGTCTGCCTGCCTGCAAGCATGTACTTCTGACTTATGGATCAATGTGGTAGACTTTGACCTGTGTGCTCAGCTGCAGTCATCATTTGACCGGTAGTGTAAGTGCTGAGTTGGAATGTGGTGCAGCTCCATTATTAAACACATGTGTAACCAGGAGCTGTTACATATTTTGTTAGGCTCTAAGCACCTCATTATATTAGAATGTAGCCTGCTTAATGTGTGCTATGTGCAGTCAATCATCATGGTAAAGATATCATCAGAAGATGAGTGGGCTGGTTTTGTTGAAGACAGTGAGCTGTCCATTAGTAACCAATTGTGTACAGGTAATAGAAGCAGACACTATGTAGACTTAGTAGACTTGGGGCTGGAGAGAAGTGGGCCATCCATCAGAAAAGTCAAAAGCCTGATCCCTATAATGGCAGGAACCTCAGATTTCACCATGGAGTTTGATAACAGACAATATGAGTTAAGGAACCCCATTCTTACAGTGGTTATGGGTCTACTTTTCTCTACGTATGCCTCTGCACATGGGCAATGTTTTATATTGCAGGCAGTAGCTTGATTAGAGGACTATAACAGAGACCTAATGAGATTACTCATGGATAGATATTATAAATAAGTAATATAAAAATCTAAACTGCATAATTTACACACATCTACAACCACATCAATGACCTAGCGGTTCATGTAAACATCATTGTCATCTTCAAGTAATTCCTAAGGTACCTGTTTTTTGAGATCTGCCCAAGAGTGTGGACTGCGCCTGGAGAGCTGGTAGTTTTTATAGAGCTGTGCTCCATACTGCAAGAAAAAGAGAAAAAGAGTTGGTGAGAATCATATCACATTAGCATATATTGCTCATATTCTGTTTAATATCTGCAGAAAGCTTGTTAAAAATCATGGGAAATGGCTTCTTGGACTGCCACGGTATATGGCTTCCTGGACAACAACAGGAAATAGCTATTTCTACAGCCATGGAACATGGCTTCCTGGACAGCCACGGGACAAGGCTTCCTGGACAGCCACGGGACAAGGCTTCCTGGACAGCCACGGGACATGGATCCCTGAAGAACTACAAGGCATGGCTTCCTGTAAAACTATAAAGCATGGCTTTCTGAAAAACTACAGGACATGGTTTTGTGGACAACCCTAGGACATGGTTTCCTGGGCAACCCCAGCACATCTTTCATGTATGCAACAAGACATGGTTTTCAGGCTGACCTTAAATAGACGGATAGCAGTAAGCCAGCAAGTACGAGACTGTTCATCATCACTGCACAAAATCTTCAGCCCTTTAGTGCCGCTCCTCATCTTGTAAGGCTGAAAATACCATAATATTAAAAATGATATGACCAAGAGAGGACAAAACGTTTGGAAGAAAGAAACCTGACAAGTGCCATTGCACTTACCTTCAAACAGAAACCAAATTCTGTTGGGGCGCTATAGAGCTTCTTTCCTTGTGTCAGGCAATAGGCATTAGATTCATTCACATCAGCAAAATACTGTAAGTGGCGAGGGTCCTGAGAAGGAAGATAAACAGAACAACAGTAACAATTATTCTGATACTTGGATGGAGACAACATGTAATTTAGTCTTAAAGTGTACAGTTTTGTTGCGTGTCTATTGGTTCAAGACAACTAAGGGAGGAGCCTGAATAAAATGGATTATGACCATATGTATTGTACTTTGTTTTACTTCTTTCTCTTAGTAAGCCTGCTTTTTCACTGACAATGATGGAGGTGGTAATGTTGAAATAAAGATCAACATCATTCATCATCAAGTCAATGAACGGAATGCATTAGTCATAATTAGGACTATATATTTATGGATTAATTGTATGTATTTTACTATTGAGTAAATTGAGCTGCAGTTGCTTCAGTGCTCCACATCTACTCTATCTAATAAGCAGTGCTGCTGTTTGCCATATTATCATGCAAATATACCACCCAATCTTGTAAAATGCTTATCATACATGGGGTAATGCCATTATGCAGTGTACCAATCCCACTTATAGAAACATCTGAAAATGCTTGTGATCATACATATGTCTAGCTAAGTATAGAGCAATGTCTCAAATGGTCTACAACTAAAAAATGCTTCAAGAAAGGATTGGTCTTCAAGATGACCATATACGACAATCACAGTTATGAATTTCATTGGGAAAAATGATTGTTAAAAGCATTGTCTCTTTCTTTTTCAATTGTCTTTTTATTGAAAATTTCAGTAATCACATTCGAGACAATATACAAATAAAAAGTATATAATTGTAGAAGGAAGTGCTGGTATGTACGTGTGTATATGTATATGCGTGCATGCCCCCTTAATTAGGCATGCATATACATTTATATCTATATATGGGCCTTCTATATATGTATCTGTGGGTCTCCAGATATGCCCCAATATGTGGTGCCCTCTGATGCATATGATGCCCCCTATATATATTATATTGTGCCCCCAGTTGCTCCTAATGTATATAGATACATGTATATATGCCCCAGTTTTATATGCATTTATCTATATACATATAAACTGACCCTCCACCCTGCATCCCCCTGGAGGCGCATACCAGCGCACTTGCAGGAGGGAGACGCCACCCTGATGACAGTTTCGGGCACATCAAAGGACAGAGGATTGATAAGATCATCTACCCTTTGTCACAGACCTGTGGTATCAGCTGTTCACAGCAAGGCTTACTATGAAAAGGGGTGTTGGCCTCCATTGCTTGCATTGTGAAGGTTTATCACACCTGATCTCTTTGTGTGAAGACCCCAATCAAGCAGTTGGGGACTTGCTAAACCTGTTTCTATAGCATGGGCCATCCACACCTCTGCCATATGGAAAGCCACCTTCCCCCCACTACTCAGGAGGGATAAAAAGTCCAGCATTTTAGGGACCTCCACTAGGCAGAGGAGCTTTTGGACCACCAGAAGGAGAGGGGACACCACAGAGGAAGGAAGCCAAGCAGCCCCTCCAGAAACAGAGACTGGCTAAGTACCCCTGGAACTTCCTGTTACCCCTAATTATCCCCAAACTCCTGACCCCTGCAGTGCCTTTATCACTGCAGATAACCCCTTGCATTCCCCTGTAACCCCTATACCCCTAATTATCCCCAAACTCCTGACCCCTGCAGTGCCTTTATCACTGCAGATAACCCCTTGCATTCCCCTATAACCCCTGTATTATAAGTAACCACTTTTAGGGACAGCTAGTATTAGGCTTGGGAGGGTACTGCTGTACTTCTGTGTGTGTGTATGTGTTTAGTTAGTATTGTGGGTGGAATTAAGTGGGATTGTGCAGTGTAGTTGAGTTTTTATACTGAGGGTGTGTTATTGTATTGTTGTGCGGCTATATGTATATATATTTATATATGCCAATATAAATATATATAGATATAGTCTAAATATTAGACTGTAGACTTTTAGTATTCTGTAATAAATCTTTTTATTATTCAAAATACTGTATACATTGTCTTTTGTGTAGCCGCCATAGTACAGTTCAGTACACATAGTGCAGGGAACGGATTGAATAAAGGAAATAAATAGGTGGTGCTAGCGAGAGCCAGTTACGCCTATTTATGAATATTGATTATTAATATTCCACAAAATATTAGTAATTAATAACTCCTTTAACAATAATAGTCAACAATGGAATGTACAGGGTGGGCCATTTATATGGATACACCAAAATAAAATGGGAATGGTTGGTGATATTAACTTCCTGTTTGTGGGTGGTGACCATGGCGGCCATATTGAAGTCGGTCATTTTGGATCCAAGTTTAGTTTTTTTCAATGGGAAGAGTGTCATGTGACACATCAAACTTATTGAGAATTTCACAAGAAAAACAATGGTGTGCTTGGTTTTAACGTAACTTTATTCTTTCATGAGTTATTTACAAGTTTCTGACCACTTATAAAATGTGTTCAAAGTGCTGCCCATTGTGTTGGATTGTCAATGCAACCCTCTTCTCCCACTCTTCACACACTGATAGAAACACCACAGAAGAAATGCTAGCACAGGCTTCCAGTATCCGTAGTTTCAGGTGCTGCACATCTTGTATCTTCACAGCATAGACAATTGCCTTCAGATGACCACAAAGATAAAAGTCTAAGGTGGTCAGATCGGGAGACCTTGGGGCCATTCAACTGGCCCACGATGACCAATCCACTTTCCAGGAAACTGTTCATCTAGGAATGCTCGGACCTGACACCCATAATGTGGTATATGGGGTACAAAGATAGTGGGGCCATTCTTCATCAATGGAAACCTCAAGGCAACTGGAATTGTGAAATTGCTACATGATGATGTGTTTCCCTCTTTATGCACTGAAGCTGGCACGTTCCCTGAGTTTTTCCAGCAAGATGGTGCACCATCACATTATGGGTGTCATAATGGGTGTCATATAAATGGCCCACCCTGAAGAATAAGTAACATTTGTCAAATGACAAGCGTGGTACTTATAAAAGCTTGTCATTATGAGTGAAAAAAAGTAGCCTAATAGCAGGCTATATAGTCTAGGAACCTGAGGTTGTACATGTAGCTGGTGGAAACAAGACAATAAAGCTACGGAGTTATCTACTTTCGATAGGTTGTTGTGCCACACTGTTCACTGTATGAACAGGATCATCTCAAAGATTGTATGGAGGAAGAAAACAAGGTAAAACATATTTGGGGTGGGGAAGGGGTAGGGGGTATAGACCCGAGATCACGATCCGTATAATAGTAGTTGAAAAGTGGTGTAGCATGTAGTCTGTCAGTTAGGGTTCGTATTTCACATAGAAAAGGGCTATAAAGAGCTACCGGGACTTTCCTTTGATATATAAATTAAGGAAGCAGGATGTCTTGCGATAAGACATCAATGGGGTCCAGAGGTTCACAAACCGAGTATGTGTATGATTGGCGAATGCAGCCACGTCTTCAATGTGCTATCATTGATCAACTTTAAGTAGCCATGGAGATATAGTGGGACATTTTGTGCTTCTCCATAGAGGCGGGATAAGGATATTGGCTGCAGCTAACAAGAGAGGAGGGAATGTCTAAACGCACCCCGTTGGCCCTCACTCCAGCCAAGAAATATCATGGCAGGTGAACGTAGTGTTGATAGGGAGCAAATAGTCCTAGAGCTCTCCAAAACAGAAGTCCAGTATGATACCAATCTGGGGCAGGACCACCAGGTGTGCAGAAATGTTCCCCTCCCTGAGCCACACCTCAAACATGTAGGTGTTGTTGGTTTTAACTTGTGTAACTTACCATCATGATAGTATTTAGTATAAATTTTTGAATACAAGAGGATGGCCCATAAGAACATTTATAAATGTCAGCAACTGCTGCAGGTGATAAGACAAGTCCTAGGTCTCTTTCCCATAAGGAAATATACGCCCATTTTATTCACACTGACTTAGTAAGTATAAGGTGATAAATACTAGACAAAACCTTGCAGGGTGGCTTAGTGAGTGCTATTAGAGTCTCAAATTGTGTTAGTTGCCGATCTGGCAGGCCCACAGGAATATAAGAGTTGAAGGCTGCCTTAAGTTTGTTGTATTGTAGGAAGTTCAACTTTTGTGGGCATTTTTATGCCCACAAGATCATGATCATTCAAACAACCTAGGGACTTAGGGCTCATTCAGACAGCCGTATGTTGTCCGCAAAAATGCAGATCCATTTTTTTGCGGATTACATACTGACCCATTCACTTCTATGGGCCCTTTTTTCCATTCCATGGCTCCGCAAAACAAATGAAACATGTCCTGTACTTGTCAGTGAAAATCAGGACATAGCCCCATTGAAGTCTATGGGACATGTTGAACTGTCCGCAAAAAAACGGATCCGTATTTTTGAGGACATCATACGGCCGTCTGAATGAGCCCTCAATCGTGCCTTCTTCTATAATATTTCCTAGTGGGGTTTCTAGAGTGTGTAGGAGATCAGGCGAATAGAGATGTTATTTGTCAGCATACAGCTCAGGTAAGTCTTTTACCCTTGCCAGTGGTGGTGGTGGGGAGAAAATAAGTTGCATGTGATGTCCACATACTGTACGTACTGCAGTATTAGTGAGGTTGTTCCTGAATGTCAGAGTGTTCAAATAATGTTAAAAGAGTTGTCTTAAGAAGATATTTATTATAGCATATAAACATCATTGAATCACATTCAATGGTCAAGGGATACTCCATCAGTTAGGGCGGAAGGCTCCCACTCTGGTGGACTCAGTCCAATCATGTGCAAGTGCATCTCAATAAATTAGAATATAATCAAAACGTTTTTTTCAGTAATTCAATTCAAAAAGTGAAACACATATTATATAGAGTCATTACAAACAGAGTGAACTTTTTCAAGTATTTATTTATGTTATTGTTGATAATTTTGGCTTATAGCCAAGGAAAACCCAAATGTCATTATCTCAGAAAATTAGAATAATTAACCCAAAACACCTGCAAAGGCTTCCTAAGCCTTTAAAAGGTCCCTTAGTCTGGTTCAGTAGGCGACACAATCATGGGGAAGACTGCTGACTTGACAGATGTCCAGAAGGCTGTCATTGACACCCTCCACAAAGAGGGTAAGCCACAAAAGGTCATTGCTAAAGAAGCTGGCTGTTCACAGAGTGCTGTATCAAAGCATATTAATGGAAAGTTGAGTGGAAGGAAAAAGGGTGGTAGAAAATGGTGCACAAGCAACAGTGAGAACCGTAGCCTTGATAGGATTGTTAAGAAAAGGCCTTTCTTAAATTTGGGGGAGATTCACAAGGAGTGGACTGCTGCTGGAGTCAGTGCTTCAAGAGCCACCACACACAGACGTATCCAGGACATGGGCTACAAGTGTCGCATCCATGTGTCAAGCTACTCATGACCAATAGACAACGCCAGAAGCGTCTTACCTGGGCCAAGGAGAAAAAGAACTGGACTGTTGCTCAGTGGTCAAAGGTGTTGCTCTCAGATGAAAGTAAATTTTGCATTTTATCTGGAAATCAAGGTCCCAGAGTCTGAAGGAAGAGTGGAGAGGCACTCAATCCAAGCTGCTTCAAGCCTAGTGTGAAATTTCCATAATGATTGATGGTTTGGGGAGGCATGTCATCTACTAGGGTTGGTCTACAGTGTTTTATCAAGACCAAAGTCAGTGCAGCCGTCTACCAGGAAATATTAGAGCACTTCATGCTTCCCTCTGCCAACAAGCTTTTTGGAGATGGAATTTTTATTTTCCAGCAGGACTTGGCACCTGTCCACACTGCCAAAAGTACCAATCCCTGGTTTAATAACCACAATATCACTGTGCTTGATTGGCCAGCAAACTCGCCAGACCTTAACCCCATAGAGAATCTATGGAGTATTGTCAAGAGGAAGATAAGAGACACCAGACCCAACAATGTAGACGAGCCGAAGGCTGCTATCAAAGCAACCTGGGCTTCTATAACACTTCTGCAGGTCCACAGGCTGATCGCCTCCATGCCACGCCACATTGATGCAGTCATTCATGCAAAAGGAGCCTCAACCAAGTACTGAGTGCATTTACTGTACATACTTTTCATATGGCCAACATTTCTGTGTTAAAAAAAAAATTACAGTTGGTCTAATATAATATTCTAATTTTCTGAGATAATGACTTTTGGGCTTTCCTTGGCTGTAAGCCATAATCCTCAACATTAACAGAAATAAACACTTGAAAAAGTTCACTCTGTTTGTAATGACTCTGTATAATATATGGGTTTCACTTTTTGAATTGAATTACTGAAAAACAAACAACGTTTTGATGATATTCTAATTTATTGAGATAAACTTGTAGTTCAAGTTCTCCAATACGTTTAAAAGGCCAGCATGTGATACTAACTTTCCCTGCAGAGGCAGTGTGGCAGCTTCCCCTAAAATTATTAGTTGATCATCAGGGGTTTCAGCAGTTGGACAATCAGCTAATTGCTGTAGTGAATTAAAAAATAAAAATTGTTTAGCTGGCAGTCACAGGAATGACTGTGTGTGGTCCAACTTTCTTTGAAGTTAATGATATGCAGAAACCTATTAAGCAGAAACCTATTATGTAGCAAACACGCCTAGACTATATATATATATATCTTATACACACACAAACGTGGGCTTATTCTTCCATACAATTTATAATTACCTTAGACGTCCCCTTTGCAGAGTAATATAGGCCAGAGCGGCGCAGGAAAAAAAAGAAGCGCTTCCATACTTTTCGGCCGCTCTCCTTCATATGTAAATAGCCTTGGATCTCGGGCCAGCTGCCTGAGTTGAGGAAGTTCTGTCAGGGAGAATAATCATCAGATTTCAGCCAGGTGATGTGTATAAAGTGATCTTGGATACCTTTCCATAAGCAGTCCAAACTTGCATTAGTTGTCAAGTCTCTGTAATCCTAAACTGCTTGATGCTTGCTTCAACCATCTCTAAACTGTCCACTCACTGTACATAATGTCCAGGACACTGTCACACTATCAGCTACAACTGCGAAAACCAGATTTTAAGCATCTGAGATGTCCTGGACATGGCAGGTCAGCTCCTTGTTGGTACTTCTCAGTTACCTACCTGTATAAGCTCTGAGTGAGACAATCCTTTGTGAGATTCTACATTTCCAGCAATCATGTCCTCCGGGAATAAAGCATACTACGAGAGAAAATACAGGGCTGCTTTTATTCATAATTCAAGAATATGTTCTTCTTCAGGCAGGGGTGTGTTTGAAAACCCCTATCTTCCTAATACGAAGAGTTCCCTGATGTACTGTACATACAGGTATTTAATATACATATTTATTTAAACATCTGTTCTTTTTATACTTAAAGGGGTTGTCCAAGTTATGCAAAAAAATATATAGCTCTGCAAATCTGATGGGCAGCAATATATAACTAAGTTCAGCAAGTTTTAGGCAAAAAAAATCTATATTTCCTCATTTCCCTGGTTCTCTTCTGGCCTTTGTTTACATGCAGTAATAACAATCTCTGCCCCTCCCCCCTTCTCTGCAAAGGCAGTGAATACAAGTGCTGAGTGATATGTCTGTCTGCTGGAATACTCAGCAGCATGTTGTATGTGTAGGACTACAAGTCCCAGCTGTACAATGACACTGCTGATACACACAGGAAATTCTCCCTACCTGTTCTTGTACAATACAAATCCTCTATATCTCCTTGCCCAGCATTTGTCTCCTCTCACTGCTGCAGCTACTATTTGTTGTAAAGCCTTGGGCCCTCAGTGTGTTCTGGCTGAAGGGGTTAATGTTTTATCTGAAGGAATCCAGGGAGAGAGCAGATAGCAGGAGCCCGGCAAAGAAAGGGGGCGTGGCCAGTGACGTGGTGTACAGACTCTTATCTGATCTCTGACGCTTGTGCACGAAACATCAAAGACCGGGGAGATAAGGTGACATCACAGGTCATGTGACCCTCAGTCAACTCTGAGAAACCAGCAGCTTTAGAAACACAAAGTATATGGGAAAGTTGTTATACCTGACAAGTTAGAAACATATAAAGAACAAAAAAATAACTCGGACAACCCCTTTAAGTGTCCAGTGGGTGACTTACATGTTCCCTAATAAAATGTAATTTCCAGCTCACCAGCAGCAGATGTAGCTCTGAGTGCACGGACGGTTCAAGAAATGTCCAATGTCCAAAAAATCTTCCTTCATTCAGAACATGTTAAAATGGTTTTACCATGTTTAGTCATAGTAGTGAATTTATTGCAGTATTCTATAGTGGATTTTAATACGTTATTAATAAAAGAAGATTGGTTTTAACTACTTGACCTTTTTCAGACATTTCTGGAACCCTTCCTAGTCTGAGTATCTAAAGGGGGAAGGCTGCCATTCAGTGACAGAACCACCCACTGGACTTCTAAGCATAGAAAAAAAACTTAAAGAGCACTTTTCATGGGTCCAGACATTATGAAATAAGTAGTGGGTTGTGTAGGGCATAGTGAAGGGATGTAAGATACTTACTAGTTTATCTGTGCGCCGCTACGTTCGCTTGCTGTGACCCCTTTTACTTTTCCAGCCTGGTATGTGAATTAATATCATCGGTACAGAGAGGAGGAGACGGCCGTGTTTCTCAATGTGCGTCTCCTCCCAGGAGGGAGAAGGTTAGCTTTTTTTTTCTCCCTGGCTGTGACGCTCTCCGCTGCGATTGGACAGTTCACAGCAAGGGAATAGGAGACGCCCATTGCGAAACAAGGCCATCTCCTCCTCCCTGTACCGATGATATTATTTACATACTAGGTGGGAAAAGTAAAAGGGGAGCACATCAGGGGAACGGAGCGGCGCACAGATAAGCTAGTAGGCGATCTCACATCCTTTCACTATGCCCTACACAACCCACTACTTATTTGATAATGTCTGGACCCATGAAAGGTCCTCTTTAAATTAGTAAAACACAAGTCCTACAGAATCTTTTCACACAAAACTATTTGCCATTCTCCTCAACTCTCACTCCTCTATAACATGCTGCTGGTTGATGGGGCTGCACGTAAAACATGACAGGTTCCCTTTAAGGGCTTCCACAAACCATTCCTCTCCAACCATTCCCATGCGCTCCCAGGAGCAAGCCATGGGAGTTTGATAATGCTGCTGTAATATTTATCACTAGGGTTTGAAGCTCCATCCTCTCGTCCCTACTGCTAACTACATTCTCAGCAGGATGTGCCACCAAATATTTAATATATATGCCTAACTTATTCTACACAATATAAGATGCTATTACTAGTGGGGAAACCTATTTTTTTTGTCCATGAGCCTCCACCAATCTTTGGTTAGTCAGTGATGACTCTACACTTTAAAGCAGAGTTCCTCAACTTCAGTCCTCAGGGCCCACCTGCCGGTTATGATTTCAGTATATGCCACCGAATTAATACTTGTGGTAAGTCCTGATGTATAGACACTGCTTTAAAGAGCATCTATAAAGGATCTATAAAAGGAGTTTGACACGTCACTTGCGATTGCAAATGCATTCCAAACATACCTGTGTGTATATTGTGTCTGTATTCCATGTCCAGGAAAACACTTTTACTCTGCTGAAAAATGGCTACAAAGTGCCCAGCTAGGCACTTGTTTAGTTATATTGGTGAAAATGACGTGACACACTCCCTTTAAAGGGACATATACCCAGACATATCCCCTTTTTCACCCAGGTAGTGAAAAAAGCATTTCATGCTCCGATGCTCTCCCTTGCCCTGCACGATCCAGCAAGGGCTTTTTCATTAGATCAGGTGACGTACCGGGTCTCTACTAGGCGGAGGCTTCCACTTAGCAGTGAGCCTGGTGACGTCACCGGAATGAATGGCCAGGCTTTAGAGCTGCTATAGCCTGTAAAACAATGCAAGAATGTTTACATGAACAATTGGTCATTCCATTCAGTATGGACAGGATTCTTACAACGGATCCTGTTTGTGGAAAACTTTTAGACTGTAGCTGTAGCCACCATGTCTTAGAGTATGGTTGGAGAATGTATTGAATGGAAGAAACCCATGTGAACACACAGAGAACATACCACTACAGTGATTGATGATCATGCTACTATATGTGGTGCTATATTTGCTTACGTCAATGCAGTTAAGCTGGAATAAGTTAATAATGGTATTTTGCCATTAGGGTTATTTACGGAAGACTCAGCATGTACTGAGTCTTCCGTGATCAGTGTTGCAGAAGCACAATGCTTAAAATATTCAGCAATGTAGAGGAGTCTGACCAGGACTTATTTGAATAGCAGGACAGAGGGGAACATGTAATTATCTGAACAGGCCCTGCCACAACCATTAATCTGTTTTACTGTAGACATATGATCCTTTGTACTCACTGGAGATCCCCGAAACAGTTCATACTTGGTAAAATTCTTGCGAAAAATGAACTTGCTGTCTCCTCCAGCAGGCCACATGGCCTGCACCTCCACCACAGACTCGTGATCTTCAAGGCACCTTTCTACAAACCAAATGAGAACATTTTCATGTAGCCAACTCTGAGATACTTTGCTATACTTTGCTACAGCCACTAATGGAAGCCATTAGTCTGGCCAAAGGGTCAATGGAGTGATTTCTATAGATTAAGAACGTATATATTTATATCATAAAGGCTCATGTCAACAGACAAGCAAAGGATCTGATCCTTTACTGTAGGATCAGGAAATACTTTCGTAAAGCAAACAATATGCAAAGACGTATCTCCCAATAAACAGAACCATCCCACCAGCACCACCTATTGGAAGTGGTTCCCTATGAGACAAGATTGGTCTTTCCAACTGGCCTTGGCATTTGATAAGTGAATATAACCAAGCCAGAAACAGACAGCTGTTTCGGGGGGGTTCGCCCCTCATCAGTATGGAGTAGTATTCTGGCTAGCTGAGTGTGATGCCTTGGAAGCAGCAACACCCTGAAACAGCTGTCTATGGATGGGTAACTGGTTTGACTATATTCCCTTGTCAATCCCAATACCTGGAAAGTCAGGTCTTGACTGATAGGGAGCCAGTTCCAAGAGGTGGCGTTTGCAAGATGAGAGGGAGACACCTATTTGCATATTCATTTCCCATGGCGCACTGCCAATAAGTCTCCATACCATGCAGTGCTTTCAGTAAGACTTCATACAGGACTGGTCTCTTTAAGGAGATTCAGCACCCTGACAAAAGCAAGCAAGAAATGTGGCTGCATGCACAGAGTCTTATGCATAGGTACTTCATGTATCATCATTTTACTGTATGCGATAGGCTCTGTTCACAATTGCATCAGAGGCTCTGAATAGGCCTCCAATAGTCTCCATATGGTGCTGTTAGTTAGCCAGAAAGCTTTGAGGCTTCTGTTATAAATGGAAGCCATGACAGATCGAAATGCAGCCTAAAATTCAGTCTTCATTCTGACATTCTATTCATGAATCAGTTCTCATCTTCTTCTTCTAAAGGGCTATTATTATATTGAATATACTGAATAATACTCAATATGCTGGTGCCTAGAGAAAGATTGTTCTCTGCATTGTCTTAGGGCTCATGCCCATGGCAAAGCCACAGGTACAAAGCCTGTGAGACGGCAGATAAAGTCCTATGTACTAGTGCTACTTATTTCAAAACATTGGAGATTCTGTATTCCAATATAGGCTGTTTCGATGCAGCACCTAATTCTCTCCTAAAATGAATGATTCTATGGGTGAATGCATCTGTAAGCCTACCTGCATTGGAATATACAGACTTTGTTTCCTCAGGGTTTCCAGATAAATGTGTGAGAAAAAAAAACTTTGTGTGTACACAGTGGTAGAGCATGGGTGTGTGCATTAGCCCTTAAAGGGAACCTGTCAGGTGGTTTACACTGCCCTAAAAACAGCATAGGATAGAGGATGAAAATGGGAGCTCTGGGATATGTAGTTTTATACAATTTGGAACAGGATTTCTAGGATAAAAGTAGACTAAATCCTGACAGGACTCCTAGTAGACACAGTGAGAGTCCTGCTTACCCCACACATGCAGCGATTGACAATCTTCTGTGTACACATACTGATATTAAGGCTGTCAATCATTCTATGTGGGCGGGGTAATAAGGGCTCCCAGTCTCTCTCCTAGGAGTCCTGTCAGGATTTACTTAGTGTTTTACTCATAAATCCTGCCTCAAATCATATAAACCTATACATCAGAGTTCAGCTTTTCTCCCTCTATAATATCCTCCTCTCAGATGGTGCAGCAGAAATCACCTGACAGGTCCACTTTAATGGTCAACCTTATTTCTATAAGGAGCATATAACAACAAATAGTTACATGACAAGTATGGCTGATAAACCACAACCCTAGAAAAGATAATTTACTGAAATGCTCTGTGGGCTGACAGATCACTAAAGATTCTGTGTTATTGTATCATAAAAACACAGGTATATCTGTTCCACTTACCAAGTCCCAGATGTGGGTGAAGCTCCACTAAAGACCAGCTCTCATCACTTAGGCAATGTGCCCTCTCTACCAGCATATCACACAGATGTCGTGCCGTGGCTCCCGCTGTCACTTCTAATGATCGGCATGTGCCATCCTCACTGTATACTTTCACCATCTGCTCTTACAGAAAAAAGAATAATCATTGTTTCTGACATACTGTATATACAACACCTCTCAACCTGTATCATATGATGACCCAATGTTATATCTAGTGTTGTCCTGCGCCTCAGTGCTGATCAGCCTAAGTAGCAGTGACCCATGTAGGTTACAATAGGTACTACACACCATAACAATGAATACAGATTTGTGCATCACTTTTCTAATAATAATGAGTTTTAATGACTTGTGATGGTCATTCATACAAATTGGATTATGCAGCTATTTTTTTGAGCCAATTCATTATGTATGAAAATGCAGTTAGTCCATGTAAAAATAAATAGATGATACGAGTCTATAGTCATGTATAGACTGAACCAGTATGGTACTTACATGAGGACCTCCTTCCAGTGGAAAACTGCTATTGGGTGTGTTGCTAAGGATTGGGGAAGAGTTGCAGAGTTCTGGGAATGGGTTTGGGATGTCAGGGAGTGATGATGATCGTGACTCCTCATCTCGTAATCTCCTACAATAAAATGAATATTCAGAAAGAGTTTTCTGGGGAGCATAGAATGCTTGTCATCCACATAAGTCATGGCTGATATTGACAAATTTTCCTAGTATAATAATATGGTCAAAAAACATCAGACGCCACTCCAACACCTCATAATAACCTACCCCCATCTTCCACTCTGTATTAACAGTGGCTGTGACCGTTTCACATCTAAAGATAGCAGGTCAGCTTTTTCTGGGAGCCCCTTGTGTGGTGTCAGGCCACGGCTTGTGCTTCCCTCCCTTTCATATGGGTTGTCTGGTGCCGGACTGTGACTGCTCTCCAAGGCCTCCAAGTCCATACTGCCCCCTAGAAGGAGAAAAAAACAGAACTTTAATAATCGTCTAATACCCAGTAGCACTAATCTATCTCAGTTTGTGGTTCTCGATAATTTGCTATGCCATTATTAAATCAATGGTGGTAAAATATGTGTTTTCCTCTGGATCTGAGGACTGTCCACCAAATACTCACAATGTTCTCATGCCCCTAAGTTCTACACAATATTTCATAAACCAATATATATTACCAGATTTGTAGCTGCTACAAGCTAATACTAGAAATATGTTATCAGCTTCAAAACAGAGTTTTGGAGTGGACCATATGGACAGGTAGCAGCTGGCAGAGCAGACCCATGGTTCTACTTGCACCTTTCACATTGGGACAGTTAATTGGTTTAAATTGATATAGACCTTCAAGAGGAAATTGAATGCAGTGCTGAGTCTGAGGCGATGTGACATATGGACAATTTCCATGTGGGCTGTGTCTTTAAGCCGTAAGGTTGCTGTTTGGCTTTTGTTGTTGGCATGGATTCTGCTTCTTCAGCTAATTTTCTTTCCCGCTCTGACCTGCAGCCGACCTGATTTGCTCCTCCTTCTGGGTTTAAAATGTAACTCTGAGGGAGGCAGACTTTTCTGATACCTGTATTATTAACACATTCAGCACAGCCATCAGCTTCTGTACATGGCATATCTCAGCTTAAGGTGTGGCAGGGAGTAACTGTATTATTATACTTCCGTACAACATGCAAAAGTGCTTAAAATGATTAGGCCTGCAACATGTTTATTGTAAAGTGGGGGAGACTACAATCCCCATCATATCCTGCTGGACTGCTTCCAAAGCAGTTAAAGGAAAACTGTTGAGTTCATCTGAAGCTGCTTATAGCACTATAATCCACCTGTATGAATTACATTACATACATTACTAGATTTCTACTAGACAAAAGATACTGACAGCAGGGGCATAGATAAAGGCTCATGGGCCGTGGTGCAAGAGTTCAGCTTGGGCCCCCCTTCCCTCAGTGCTTTGTGGCCAGGGACAGGGAAGCACATAGCCTTCATGCTGCCTGAGGCAAAAATTGAAACTGCACCCATGTCCCTTCCCCCAGCCAAATTCTTGACCTAACCCCTTCCCTCCAGCCAGAGGTGTAACTTGAAGATTCTGGGCCTCACTGCAAAATCTATAACAGAGCCCTCCCAGCACGCACTTTCTATAATACCAGTGTCTTCTTATGCAGCACCCAGTAGCGACTGCTACCTCTGCACCCCCTATAGCTACACCCATGACTGATAAATCACAAAGTAGGCACAGATTACATCGTCAATAGCTCCATAGAAAATAATGCAATTTGTTGCATACAACCTTTTCATGGAAATTGAAGACAACCAAATAGCTTTCTATCACAACAACAAAAAGAACATATTGGGGCAGATTTACTAATACTATAAATGGTTAAGCTTAGGCTGTCCCAACAAATTCTGGTCTATGACTAGGCATTTTTGTCTAAGTCTAAACCAACTATTGGTTGACAGAATTTTATGGCAGAATTTTGCCATATTTTTGGTGCAAAATGTCTTAGGCCAAGGCCCTTTTCCGTTAAGTAGAGTAATGCTCGCTTTTCAGGCTAGGAGCAGATAATCTTTCTGCAACAGTTACACCAAAATCTAGGTGCACTCACATTAGAAATGTTGGCCGTTATTGCCCCTCTCAGCAACACGACATGAATGTCTGCAAATAGTCTCTAACCTTACAGCAATGCTTTACTCAACAGATTTTGTTGCAGACATTTTCTGACTGAAAATCCATCCCATTCACTTGAATGAGGTGTTTTTCTGCAAGCCCCATTTAGAGGAATGATACGGATTTTCAGTAGCAGAAAATTTCTGCAACAAAATCTGCCACGTGTGAAGGCACCCTTAAAGTGAAAGCTTTTACAGAAGTAATTGATCTGTCAGGCAAACTGATGCCAATTGGTGCATTTTGCACAACCATACAGGATGCCATTACATACAGTTGTGAGCAGGAGGACTTATGGAAATCCCTGAGCAATGAGTAATGCTTTTACTGACGTACAGGAGATACTGAATGCCAACTAATTTAAGGAATGAAGTCTGCACTCCCATTCAGCATGAGAAAGGGGAATACTGTTAGATTCAGTAACCATTAATAATGCCCCCAATCAGGGGCGGATTGGCCATAGACCTTACAGGGAAATTTCCCAGTGGGCCGATGCCCAGGGGGCTGCCTGAGCCCTACTCATGGCTGGCCAGCAGACGTTCTTGGGGATGCATTTTGTGATTCTGGCAGTATTTTGTGATGGACTGTGGTATTTGGCTCTGTTGGGCTTGTATAATGTGCAATAATATGGTATTGCTGGCCCTGCTTTCCATCAATTTGGACCTGACTACAAAACGGGGCCGCTTTTAGTATTTTTTCCATGGCCTCTTCAAGTTCCCAGTCTGCCCCTGCCGCCAATGAGAGACCTAGGGCTGACATCACACATCCATCAACAAGCAGTCAGGCCCCCTTATGCAACAAGACAGTTTTGTGAGTGTACTGCAGCAATGAATGGGAAGAAAAATGACTGGCAATATACTGTAAGCCTAATAAAAACCTTATTATATGTGAGCAGCTTCACTTTAAGGAGTGGAACTTGGTTTGATTTAGAGAAATCCAGGACTGTCATCTAGAAATAATAGCTTTATTCACACATAAAAAGAACAGGTAGAACAGCCAGTACAAGTAATCCTCAAAACCTTAAGGCATGCTCCATCATTGTTATTATTCCCTTTTATTTAGATAGCACATAGAACATGATGGATTCTTTCACATCACCGGACATAGCTGTTTACCTTAAGCTAAAGCCAATTCCATGGCAAGCCAGTCAACCAGCCATGGGGTTAAGTATGAAGTTGGGGCTGCATCAGTCAGCTGGGAGGAGCGTGAGAAAGTTCTCACCCTCTTTCTAAATATCAAAGCCCATGATTAATGTAAAAATGAAAATTAGACCTATTGTATGTGACAGTTTCTTAATAACAAAGCTACAACCACGCATGGTACCTCAGATGGATCCAGAGAACTCCGCATTTATTGTTCCAATTGCTCTGCTTAATATGTTTTACAATTGGCGGTGTCTAACAGCAAGGTGGACAGAGTAATAAGGAAAAAAACAAACAGCAGGTGGCACTATACAGATTTTTGTTGAATAACTTAGTGGCTATATTTTAGTTGCAATTAAAAAAGTATTCAGATTCAAGTGCTGCTTTCAAAAATGTAGTATATTTTTCATGGGACAACTCTTAAAAGGGAGTATGTCACCACGAAATACATTGTTAAACAAGGCACAATGCCTTGTAAGGCTAGATCAGCTGAAAATTATGGAACCTTTCACTTAGCAATCTATTTCTTCAATCTGGAGAAAAAGTACTTTAAATCCATATGCAAAGGAGCAGTTAAGTGCACCAAGGGAGGGCCTGAGCTACTCTAAACATCATTACTCCTCAGTCTTCCTCTGCCAGCCCCTCCCTCTCCTTCTTGATCTACCCTGTATATACACTAAATATCCTGGCAGTAAAGGAGTAGTACAGTAGTCCATATTGGTATGATAGGGATGTTTTTTTTTACCTGTGACAGAGGTTGACAAGGTACAAGAAAAAGTCTGGTCTTAAGGAAATGTTCTTTAGTGTCACCAAGTATGGGTCTGGCGTTAAAGGGAGTCTGTCACCTCCTAGGCCCCTCATAAAGTACATAAAGATGCCCATAGCAGTAATGTTACCTTTGGCGCATTCCTCTGTGTTTTAGAAGTCCCAAAAACGGAGTTTTAAATTTATGCAAATGAATCGCCGCATGAGCCCGGAGGCGGCGTTTAGTTCTTGGAGCCCGGGCTCCAGTCCTTTTTAACATGCAATCCCCGCCCCCACTACTGCCTCCGCCCGCCCTGCACCTCGTTGGGGTCCTCCTTCTCAGCCGGTGAGATCTCAGTCTCTCGCTGGGCCAGGGCATGCGCACTGAGATCTCACCGGCTGAGAAGGAGGACCCGAACGAGGTGCAGGGTGGGCGGAGGCAGTAGCGGGGGCGGGGATTGCATGTTAAAAAGGACTGGAGCAATGCACCAAAGGTAACATTGCTGTTGTTACAACATGTGCTATGGGCATCTTTATGTACTTTATAGGGGCCTAGGAGGTGACAGACTCCCTTTAAGAGTGTTGATAACTGGCAAAGGGCCACATGACAAAAGATCCAGGCTCCTCTAAGCCTAACAATGTCATAGATCTTGGGTCTTATAATGACCCCTCTAACAATGGCCCTTTTCATCTTGGACCTGCTATAATAGTTATGTTAAAAAAGGAGCGATATTATACACATAGCTGGAATGTCTTCTCTGACATTACAGAAAACTTTACTGTATGGAGATAACACTATGGAAATTTTTTAAAGTCAAGCTTTTAGAGCAAGTGAGGATAATACAGGTATGTGATCCAAATGCTCCGATGGTTCCCACACAAAGGAAACAAGACAGTTTACATTTTTTTTCTGTCTTGGTCCTCTTGCAGGAACTTTAAGTGTCTGTAGTCAATCCTGTTTAACCTTATCCAAGCCAAACCGGAGAAAAAAGAAACCTCCAAGAAGTCTTTGTATGTCTGTACAATTTCTGGATAATGATAAAGATCTACATCTTTAAAGGAAATGAGTCATCAGAAAATGACCTATTGTTTAAAAAAATATGTAACACATTTTTAAAGAATTTTTGATGATGTTATTTTTAATTTTCCATGTCACTATCTACGTATATTTAAAGAAAAACCATAAAATCCTACCTTTTTCACATTGGCCACTAAGCCTAATAATAGGCGCCACTTCTTGGTCTGTACAGATCACTTTACTGCAGTTACCTGCTTATCGATTACAGGAATGGTTACAATGACAGGTAAGGCCTCTTTCACACTAGCGGCAGCACGGATCCGGCACCTAAAGGGTGCCGACGGATCCGTGCTGCCGCTGATACATGTGTGGAGCCGGAGCAGCGCTCCGGCCCAACACATGTTGACACAGACATTGGGACAAGACACAGAGAACATACATACATACAGACATAATACATACATACATACACACATACACACAAACACATACATACTTACATACTTCAGCCAGGGACGCCGGCAGCATTTCTTCACGCGCCTCCTGCGCGCAGTGATGACGATTCCCCACAGCGCCCTCTGCTGGGCGTAGTCGGGAAACGTCATAGCTGCGCGCAGGAGGCGCGTGAAGACATGCTGCCGGCGTTCCTGCCTGGAGTATGTGAGTATGTATGTGTTTGTGTGTATGTGTGAGTATGTATGTATGTATGTATGTATGTATGTATGCAGGGCCGGCCTTAGGGTAGATGGCGCCCTGTGCAAAACTTTCTCTCGGCGCCCCTCCCCCCCCCCCGAGTGACAGTACTAACGTCATACAGTATAGAGCTATAAATACAGTGCAGAGATATATAGAGTGATATAGGTAGGTAGAGTAAGACAGTATATATATATATATATATATATATATATATATATATGTATTTATAGCTCTCTATACTGTTCTATATCACACTATATATCTCTGCACTGTATTTATAGCTTTCTATATTGAAATGTAACCTAATATAGCGCACATACCTCTTACATCCAGTGACGTCTCCTCTAATATAGATCTTCTCTTTCCTCATCTTCTCCTTTCAGACCAGACGCCATTTTTCAGCCATTTCTCATCTCTGCAGTTTGACAAAAAAAAATCTTAGTTTACACAGTGTCCTAAAATAACTGCGCCCAGCAAATAGTGTTCCGTAATAGTGCGCCCAGTAATATAGTAAACATAACGCTCCCCAGAAATAACTGCGCTGATACTGTGCCAGGGTGCCCCCACAGTAATAGTGCCCCCCACAAGTCCCAACTAATAATTCTCTGCCAGAGTGCACTTGTTAGTAATAGTGCCTCCAACAGTACTAATGTCCCCACTGTGCCCCAGAAGTAATAATGCTTCCAATGTGCCAGTAAGAAGTGCCCCCCAATAATGTGCCAGAAGTTCCCCCCATTGATTCCCCCCCAAAATCATGTGCCAGTAAAAAGTGTCCCACCCCCATAGATGCCCCCAAAATGATGTGCCAGTAAGAAATGCCTCAGTGCCCCCATGTGCCAGTAAGAAATGCCCCAGTGCCCCCATGTGCCAGAAAAATGCCCCCAGTGCCCCCATGTGCCAGTAAAAATGCCCCCAGTGCCAGTAAAAATGCCCCCAGCGCCCCCATGTGCCAGTAACAATGCCCCCAGTGCCAGTAAAAATGCCCCCAGTGCCAGTAAAATGCCCCCAGTGCCAGTAAAATGCCCCCAGTGCCCCCATGTGCCAGTAAAATGCCCCCAGTGCCAGTAAAAATGCCCCCAGTGCCCGCATGTGCCAGTAACAATGCCCACAATACCCCCATGTGCCAGTAAAATGCCACTATGTGCCAGTAAAATGCTCCCATGTGCCAATAAAAATGCCCCCAGTGCCCCCTTGTGCCAGTAAAAATGCCCCCAGTGCCAGTAAAATGCCCCCAGTGCCCCCATGTGCCAGTAAAAATGCCCCAGTGCCAGTAAAAATGCCCCAGTGCCAGTAAAATGCTCCCATGTGCCAATAAAAATGCCCCCAGTGCCCCCCTTGTGCCAGTAAAATGCCCCCAGTGCCAGTAAAATGCCCCCAGTGCCAGTAAAATGCCCCCAGTGCCCCCATGTGCCAGTAAAAATGCCCCCAGTGCCCCCATGTGCCAATAAAAATGCCCCCATAAAAAAATAAACACTTACTTACCTCCATGGAGCCGGCAGCGATGCGATGCAGGCCTCTTCCGGCCTGTGTCCCGCGCTGTACGGCTCAGGCGGCGCGATGACGTCATTGCGCCGCCTGAGCTGGCCTCTGATAGGCTGCAGGCCTAGGGCCTGCAGCCTATCAGAGGAACGGGCAGGGGAGACGCCTCTCCCTCCCCTGCCCCGCATCTCCAAAGGCAGACTATGGAGATGAGCGCTTCCACAATGGAAACGCTCATCTCCCTCTGCCCCACCGCCGCCCCCAACTGTGCGGCACTTGCAGGGCACGGCCGGGCCATTAAGGGGGCGCTCTGGCAGGGCGCCCCCTTAAGTGGCCGGGAGTGAAGCGCCCTGTGCAACCGCACGGGTCGCACACCCCAAAGGCCGGCCCTGTATGTATGTATGTATGTATGTATGTATGTATGTATCTCTGTATATGTGTAGCCGGATCCGGAATGACCCCCCATTGCAAGTCAATGGAGGACAGATCCGGATTACTGGTGTGTCACACCAAACGGATCCGTCCCCATTGACTTGCATTGGGGGTCATTCCGGATCCGTCTTGGTGCGGATGCCTGGACCGGAGAGAAAACCGCAGCATGCTGCGGTTTGTTCTCCGGTCTGAAGACGGAACGGAATGCTTTCAGGAGCATTCCGTTGTCTTCAGTTCAGTTTTGTCCCCATTGACAATGAATGGGGACAAAACTGAAGCGTTTTTTCCCGGTATTGAGCCCCTATGACGGAACTCAATTCCGGAATTTAAAAACGCTAGTGTGAAAGTAGCCTAAGACAGGATCCACTATTCATAATAGGTGATTGTCAAAGCTTATCTATTCTTCCCTTGTCCAATTACCTCTGCACAGGTCACAGATCGTGCCTAGAAACTCTCCCATTAAAGTCAAAAAGGTCCCCTCCAGACCATTATGTCTATGGCCCATGTGGCTGCCATAAAACAATTTTCTTATTGCTTTCTAAATGCTGTTAAGAACAGCTCAGGCAAGATGGCCACCCCCATAATTATGTTCAGGAAATAGAATACAAAAATAAGAAAATAAAAACAGATTAGAAAAAAAGTATATGTGTCACTGTCTGGTAACTGGCAGATAAAATTTTTGTTACACATTTCCTATAAGTTATTGATGTTTTTCCTAGTGTCCCAATTGCCGTAAGTTTGTGATAGTCTTCAAGGTATGATTCTCTTTCACTCTGCCCATTGTGTCATTTGTCTGGTTAATTAAACCTAGTGTAATATTCTGGGCAAGGCATGCTCTTCGCTCTCAGTGGGCCATTTAAACAAGCAAAGCTTGCCATGCATGACTTGGGTTAAACATGACCTTTTTTAAAAAGCTATTGAAATAATTTAAAGCAAATATTTAATTTACAACACGCAAGAATCTCATCTGCCGCTTTATTCCCTGCAAGCATCTGTGATATGTGGAGCAATTAAGAGTGTGTAACTTCCCGCTGAAAGGCTTATTAAACTTGCTAGCATCTCTGATTAAGACCTTTAATCGGATTGCATGGAAAATCATTTGACTGCCATCCCTCCATTTCCAGGGCTTGTTTTTCCTAATACAATTACTTGAGCCACTATGCAAATATCATTTGCCTTAATGTGCGACTCAGCAGAGCACCATGGCAGTGCTGAATAACGCACTATAGATTGCAAGTGTTATTTGACCTAAGGCAGTCAATTAAAGGGGTTGTTCAGGTTCAGAGCTAAACCTGGACATATCCCCTTCTTCACCCAGGCAGCCCCTCCGAGATGTGCATTGGAACATTTCATGCTCCGATGCTCTCCCTTGCCCTGCACTGTAAGGTCTTTTTTGTTAAAAAACTCAGACTCCTAGGCGGAGGCTTCCATCTAGCAGTGTTCCCGGTACCGGCAGTAATGGGCGCACTTTAGCAATTTTAAAGGGTAAGGCAGCGCTAAAGCACACCCATTAGTGCCGATGACGTCACTGAGAACACTACTAGTTTGTAGCCTTCACCTAGCAGAGACCCGGTATGTCACTGGATCTAATGAAAAAGCCCTTGCCCAGCGTGGTTCGGCGCAAGGCAAGGGAGAGCATGAAATGCTCCGATGCTCATCTCAGAGGGGCTGTCTGGGTGAAGAAGGGGGATATGTCCGGTTTCAGCTCTGAACCTGAACAACCCCTTTAATTAAGCATTTGCTTCATGTTTTTTCTACCATACATGTTAAAGGGGTTATGGGCATTTGTAAAATATCTATTGAATATGTGATAAAAGTCTAATGTATGGCATAAATCTCAGGCTTGGGGGTGTGTGGCCTATGCTTCACACAGAATGCATCAGCTGCTTGGCAGATTCTATGGCGCTTGTTGTATTCTGAACTGGAACCATGAACCAAATCAGAGGCCTCAGGGACCATTGTAGTGGCTTAAGTACGGAAGCTTGTTCTGGCACTGAATCAGGGATCTGTGTCTTGGCCAGCTCTGGTGAATTTTCCATTTTCCAGTAGCCGTACTGGAATACATTCTACTAATCACAGCTTTAATCTGTTCCAGTGCACAACTTGAGTACCTCAGCCTTCCTGGGTGATCTCACAGACATCTGGATATGACACAGCAGTCACAAGTTAGGGCTCTGTTTCCTACTGTCTAGCTTACTAAAAGGAAGGTTGTTTTTTAACCAGATTCAATCTCCCACTTTCAGTGGCTCAGCTCTAGCATTTTGGTCGTAGTCCAGTTTTCCTTTCTGATAGAGTTACTCCATTCTGGAATCAACAATTTCTCTTGTGTCTTATTGACAATGATGTGTCTTGACCCACTTTATTTGAGGTAGTGGATTCACAGTGTCGGATATGGCTGCATCAAGGGCTATGTCAGCAGATAATGTTCCCTAACATCCAGACATGGAGCAATGCGTAGTGTTATTTTAGGGGTATACTAAATCTGGAATTGCTTTCAGCATGCTGATCAAGGTTTGGTTCATCTTCTTGCATAGGCCATTACCTTGAGGGTGATACGCATTAGTCCTCAATAGTGGGCAGCTATACAAGGCACAAAGTTCCTGGAACAATTTAGATTCAAATGTTGAACCTTGAGCTTTGAGAATCTTGTCTGGACAACCATAGGGTAACAGGAAATATTTTCAAAAGGCTGTGGTTTTGGCTATTAAGTCTCTGACAAGTATGGCAACCACAAATTTGGTATAGAGGTTAATGATGGTCATTGCATGAGTGTACATGAACTGACTTGATTCAAGTTTGACGTGATCAGTAGAAAAGATATGGAAAATATTTTGGAAAAGATCCAAAATTTTGGAAAAGTTTTCTGAGTGCCAAAATGTCCTAATCTGTTGTGATATATTTCTAGGACCATTTTTGCATCTCTGCAGTGTAACATAACTTGATGTAAATGCTCATTAGTGATAGCATCAAGGGTTCTTCGGAGCACTAGGCCTTTCTGGATGAAAAGTTTTCTTGTTGCCGCCATAGGAGGATCAGTTCTGGATCAGCTCTTAATTTTCAGATTCTCTCTAGCATTCTTCCACTTGTGAAATAATCTTGCAATGGCTCTCAGTCTGGAGTTGGATCCAATGTCCTTTTTCCAAAGACGAATCAGAATTGGACTGTTGCTGGTAGTTGTTGCTTTTGGAGTTTTGCTTTTGGACTGGTTGGTATTTTGCTGGGAGAATCTGGTGTAGAAAGGTGGCATTTCTTCTTCCCAGTCGTCATCTGATAGAAGATGGAATAGAGTCTTCTTTTGTAGGCAATCTGAACAAGGCATAGGTGTTCTCATTGGATTTGCCGTGTGGTACTTGATCATGAAGTCGAAGTACTTGATCATAAAGCCTTTGCTCTAAGGCTCCTAGTCAAGCAGTGTTGATTGTTGTCCATGTAAATGGTGAAGGATGTGGCCGCTGGCAGTCCTTCGAACTTAGAAGAGCTGTAGTTTTGGTCATTCCTTTCTGCTCCTCTCAAGGACAGATGGAATGGCTGGTTGTAATCAGGGTAGCCAAGTATTGGTGATTCTATGAGCTTCTTCTTGAAAAGTTGTAAGGAAATCTCACATTCTTCACTCCGCACAATAGGGATCTTGGTATTCAAGTAGACTTAGAATGGCCCTTCAGAAGTTCTTGGAGAGGCTCAGCAATTTGTACGAAGTACTGTATGGTATAAATCTTCTGTAGTAGCTTGAAAAGCCAAGGAAACTTCTTACTTCCTTGACACTGGTTGGAGTTGGCCAGATCTGAACTATGGCTACTTTTTCTGGATCTGGTTTCACATCTTCTCCACTGAAAATGTGTCCCAGATATTTGAATTTAGGCTTAAGTAGGTGACATTTGGATGGTTTAATTTTAGCCCATGTTCGATGAAGGTTTGGAAAACTTTGGCTAAGTTTTGATCAAATCGAGCTTCGGATCAGAGATCAGAAGTTGATTTGTTCAAACACTTCGGTTTTAATGCTGTCTCCACGTAGAGCATTAAAATGTATTGCCTCAGTGTAGGTAAAATTAGTTTCACCTGAAGTCGCGCAAGACTTCGGTGAATTAATTTGGTAATCTCATCCACTTCTTTACAAACATTTTAAAATAGCAAACCTCGGTACCAAACCCAACTTCTGATTGCTATTTAAAATGTTTTTAAAGATGCAGATATGATCACCGAATTAATTCACCGAAGTCTTGCACAACTTCAGGTGAAACGATTTTTACCTCCACGTAGGCAATACATTTTAATGCTGTACGGAGACAGTATTAAAACCGAAGTGTTTGAACAAATCGCCTTCGGATCTCTAGTCAAAAGCTTGATTCACTCAACACTAGTGCTCTTCATAATATTTTGAATAGAGGATCATTTACAGCAGAACTGTCCCGGAGTTTTTGTGACCAAGGCATTGTTCCATTAATCTCTGAAAAGTTCCAGGTGCATTGCAGAGTCCAAATGGCATATAAGTGAACTCGAACAGGCCAGTGGGAGTAGTGAAAGCAGTCTTTTCGCTTTCTTCTGCTGCCATTCGTACTTGCCAGTATCTGCTGTAAAAGTCTAGTGTAGAGAAGTAGACAGCAGATCCAACAGCTGTCAAAAATTCTTCTATGCATGGCAAGGGGTATGTATCTTTGTGCGTTATGCTGTTAATTTTTCTGTAATCCATGCAGAATTGGATTATTTTTGACAAGGGCTAAGGAGGAAGCCTACGGGCTGTGGCTGTCTTGGATTACATTTGCCTCATTTCTTGGATCATTTTCTTGACTGGCTGATGGCATTGGTCTCTATTAAAACTGAAGTGTTTTTTGTTTGTATAGCAGAGGTGCACAGGAAGGTTAGTGATGACCCCAAACAATCTTTTTATGGTTATTTGCCCTAACAGACTTAGTCAGGTCACTTGGTACATGGTAATTGAGTCCTGGATTACAGGATTTGTACAGTGGTTATGCATGTCTATTTCCAAGATGGAGACGGCCTTAAACTTCTGAGGACTTACTTCTTCCAGGGAACTTGATATTTTGGTTCAACTTTCTGGGCTTTAGTTTCCTCTGGGCAAGCAGGACATTGGTTTTCCAAACCTTGGAGGGCTTTCTCTCACTGATTCCTGTACTTGAGTAACCCCTTGTGGTCTGGTGTATAGACAGTGGTACAACTTGATTCCTTAAAAGCAAGAAGGATGAATAATAACACCCACAATGCGCCTCTGCAACACAGTGCAGCCATAGGATCCACAAAGCATACTGTAATAGCACAATAAAGTCTTATTAGGGTTGGAAATGCAGTTTTAAGGCCACTGGTTTGGTAGGACACAAAGGATTTTGATCCTGTTCGTGATGCCAAATTATTGCTGCAAACCCTGCAGGAGTGGTAGTGGCTCGGGCTGCAATAATCATTCACAGTGGCAATCCTCACAATGATGTGGTGCCCTTGGTGTTATAAGGCAATGTTGTATGGGTGCAAGGCAGGAGATTTATGTTCTGTGGCTGGCAAATGATGCTGGAGTCAGTAACCAGGCCAGTTATAGACTAAAGAATAGGAGTTGTAGTACATCTAACAGTATCAAAGACAGTTCCAAATAATTCACAGCACAAATCCCAAATAGCGATATACAGATATTGGCAAGGATGGGGGCCATAGTACTCCTTTCCTCTATCTCTCCAAAGTCTTCCTCCGCAGAATCTAAGGCTAGCAATAGCGTTTTTGCAAACTTGTCTGTAATTCCCAGTTGAGGAGTACGGGATTAATATACCACTGGCCAAGGCTGTTGTCAAAGCGTGAAAGGGCGTTTTAGCAATGTCCCTCTCACTGATGTAAAGCCTTAAACAGCAAATACCTTACTGACTTTTCAGCCTTGCAGATTCTGGACCTTTCTGGTTATTACTCTCTTTCTAGCATACTGTAAAGCACAGATGGCTTCCTTGATGCAAAGCTCCAACCTCTCAACTCCCCAGCCAATACAATACTACACTACAGAACCTAAGTCCATCACCTACACTGACAAGCAAAAGGGTAACAATGTTTCAAACTTTTGACTTTCAGGCTCCACGTCTAACCATCCACTATAGCTTCGAACGTGAGACTACCATCATTTTATAAACAATCATCTTGGCTATCTCATACATTAATTGGACTCGCAACTATGTAGCATATGATTAGTTTTGCAGATTCTTGTCATGTAACTGCATTGTTACTGTTTTGCTCCTGGTGGTGGAATAATCTTTTTCTTCTTCTATACAAATTACCTTTTATCACATTCCCTAATAGCTCAGTGTGTTATTAGGTTGATTCCCAAGTAAAAGGCCATTGGTTGGAATCCAGGAGCAGCCACTAGGAAGATTTCCCAAGAAAAGAGAAATATCGTCATCCAGCTCATCGATAGCAGTATCTCAGCCAAGACAATTTCCAAACTGCATCATATGAGTGCCATGACAGTTGGAAGAATATGAAATGAAGTCTATCCATGCATTCCAAAGCCAATAGATGGACATCCAGGCAAAATATCGACAAGTCAGCTTATCACAAGGTCTATAAGTTCTGGCATTACAAGGTGGCGGAGGTGGCTCGTATACTTCGTAATAGTGAGATCACAAACATCCAAAAAAAAAACCGTGAAGAAGCCTTCAGTATTGTTATAAGAAACATCGGCTTGAGTTTGCAAAAAAGTACAAACATTGTAGAGTAGAATATTGGAAACGGGTGATTTGGAGAGATGAGACGAAAGTCAATAGATTGGACTCTGATGGGTGCAAATGGGTCTGAAAGAAAGAAGGGAAAAGGGGGCTGACGGATTGAGAAATTGAAGGAATTGTCAAGTCTGATGGAGGAAGCCTGATGATATGAGGTTGTTTCACAGCCAAAGGTGTTGGATACTTGACCAGGATCAATGGTGGTCTCAATCCTGAGCTATATGTGAGTATCCTACAAGACGAGTTACTTCGTACCCTTGAGTACTATGGGTATGAAAAGGAGTACATAGTGTTCCAGCAAGACAACGACCTAAAGCATACGTCGAGATTGGTGAAGAAATGGTTCAATAACAATGAAGTAGAAGTGCTGGATTAGCCCCCATAGTCCCTAGATCTCAAACCTTGTGGGTAGAGTTGAAGAAAAAGCTGTATTCGTACCCAAATGAGTTGACCAGTATGCACCAACATTGGGAATGTATAGAAGAGACCTGGGAAAAGATTTTGGTGGAGACATGCTTGAATCTGATCGAGAGCATGCCCAGAAGGATTCAGACAATGTTGAAAGCCAAAGGTGGATTTACAAAATTCTAACAAAATAATAAAAATTTAGAATTTTAGGAGAAAACAGTAACAATGCAGTTACATGACAAGAATCTGCATAACTAATCATATGCTAAAAGTCCAAGTTATGTATGAGATAGCCAAGATGATTGTCTATAAAATGAAGGTAGTCTCACGTTCGAAGCTGTAGTGCAGGGGTGGCCAACCTGTGGCTCTTGAGCCACATGCGGCTCTTTGCCTCTTCAAGTGTGGCTCTTTTGGTGGAGCTGGAAAGCAGCCAGGCTGGCTCACTCTCCACCCCATGCACGGATCTCCTTTCCTGATCGGGCACCGTTGCTACTCTGCAGCTCCAGCTTGCTCTCTACTATGTCCTGATGCACACAGTGTCAGAACGTAGTACATGGAGACGTGAACTATGACCTGACGTTGTGCGCATCAGGTCACAGTGCAGAGCGTGTCATACCTACAGAGTAGCAGGTGCCTGATCAGGAGCCCGATGCCTCAGAGGGAGGAGCTTTTTTTAATTATAGAACTGAGCATGGGGGCCTGATCCAAGCATGAGAGGTTCTGATCTGAGCATGGGGGGGGAGATCTGAGCCCTGAGGGTCTGATTTGTGTTGTCTTATCTGAGCATTGGGGATTCTTAATTTGGGGGTCTGATGAAGATTGGGGGATATTATTTTAGGTCAGATGAAGATTGGGGGTCTGATTTAGGAGTCTGATCTGAGGTCTGCTAGTGAAAACTAAGAAACAAATATTTTTCATCAGACCTCAGATCAGATGAAAAATATTTTTTTTCATTTTTTTCTGTTAAAACCTAGGTGCATCTTATAGGGCGAAAAATACGGTGACTCTCATGTAAGTGTATAGCTTGTGGCTCCTGGTAGTCATATGTTTTTTTTCTGGCTCTTTGTGTTTGTAAGGTTAGCCACCCCTGCTGTAGTGGATGGAGAGATATGGGGCCTGAAAGTCAAACGTTCAAAACATTGTTACCCTTTTGCATGTCAGTGTAGCCAGGATTGTTAACCATGACTGATCCATACAGAGCTATACTGTGCTATACACTACATCAGAACATTAAACAAGAAACAATTAGCAAGTACCTAATTCTGGAGTACTGCATCCCCATACATCCCTAGTGATTGCTAATGCCCCCATGCACCTGCATAATTGGTTCAGAACACCCATATACACATTAGAAGATCAGCAGGTCTTGCAGAAATTGGGGTCTACGGCCGACATTAATCTAAGATGTATGCTTCTTTATAAGTTAGTAGCTCTTGTCCTGAAGATACAAAAGAATGGTAGAAAAGCCCAGCTCAGTTATAGGAACTGGAAATTCCTTCAAGCTGAGAAATGTCCTACAGTTCAAAGTTAGGCCAATAATACTTAAAGTGTGTCACCACACTTCTAGTACACTTTACAAGAATGAGATCAATGCTCCTCAGGTTTTAGAATTTCAGGTTATTCAGTAATCATTCCAACATCATCACAGTTTATCATTTTTTCGATTTTTGTCTCCAAATCTCTGCAAATATGCTTTGAAATCTGAATGATGTAGCAAAACCTGTAGCATATACTAAATGTTAAGAATATGGGAACGTTGTACTATAAAGCTTGTCAATCTTAAAACGTAAAGTCACCAAGGTCAAGGAAACCTATAAAGCTTCAGATGGCAACTTGGGCTACTTTGATGTTCCAGAACATTTCAGTTGATGTCTGGTTTCTATTGCATGAGAAAGTGATACTTCAGGTACTTATCTGAAACACTTCATTGTAGCCCATAAGGAAACATATAGATTAAAATGTAAGATAAGCCATTGTCATGCATTTTTATGCAATGCAAACATTCTCCATCTATAATAAAGTAACTTAGATCAGAACATGAGTCATATGCCAGATGCTGTAGCTTGTATGGCACTTTTACTGGTTTATAGTGTCTGTGGACAACATAATGACCCCTCTTGTCTTTCCTCCAATCGCTTGAGGTTCTCAGAAGTGGAGATATTTGACATAGAGTAGTCATTGTGAGGAGTTGCTTTTTCTGCACCTTCTATCGGTAATCCTAAGAGGAACCTCTCCTAAAAAGGCTACTTACAGAAAACAGTAGATTACATTCAACTGCACATAGCATGCAGATATGACAGACTTTAGGTTTGCCATCCATAATAATTGTTACCAGTGAAGGTACTACAGGTAATGGGGAATCTCTTCAATGGGAGTCTTAGGTATGCTTTCAGGATCTAGGGCTGATTTATATGACCTAGCTCTGGCAGGGGAACACAGTCCGTGTATCGCTGCATCACCCAGACTAACTGCAGCTCCCCTGACCCAAGCTGGCTGCATCACAGTGTTTTATGATGCAGTGTGATCCTATCTGATCAACAGTCCATCATTAAACACTATGATGTAGTCAGTCCAGGTTAGGGGAGTTTGGGAGATTCGGCCGACACATGGACCGCCGACAAAAATAACATTCATGTGAATTGTCCCAACAAGGATAGTATATTTTTGATAATCCCTGATTATGGTCAGATGCCCAGAATCGATAATTTAGGTGTCAATATAAACAATTTCACCTAATGAACAAGCTTTTTGCTAGTTCATCAGGTGATCTGTGGCAGCTTTACATTGGCCAATTATAAGGAACAAGTGTTTGTACTACTGTCCGTTCCGGATAATTAGCCAGACAATTGCCCAGTGTAAGTCTACCTTAACTGATAGGTATAGGATTCTATGTGCTTGGCTCCCCATCTCTATTCTGGCATGCCTACTCCCTAGCCTATAATTATAACATGGCACAGTGGTTCCTCCTTTCCTCATCATATTGTTTTTTTGTGGCCTCTACACTTCTTTCCCTTTCTCTCGTCTGTCTCTCTTTTCTTATTCTGTATTTTCTTCTCTTGCCTCCTTTTAAATTTTATTTCCGTGTCAATCTTCCAAGGTGCGTCAACATTATCATTCATTTGAGACGGACTCCTTTTACAAGTGGTTACTCTTCTTGAACACTTTTATATTATCTTGTTTTGCTATGTCATTGTTACCTCACTGTAATGTGGACTTATGTTCTTCTGCAGCCCTGGAAGTTTGGTTTGCTGCTACATGATTGTACTAAAACCTTTTTTTATATTTATACTTGAAGATTTAATGAAACCCTTGAATAAACAAAATGGACAAGCAGTGCAGTACATAGAGAAGTAAGGGCCCCATAGCAAGGATCAAACCAGGCCCCCCCACACAGGACAGAAGGGTTTCCGCCTAAACCCTTTTCAATGACCCTTGGGCAATTATTCCACTGCCTCATTTGCTAAAAGTTGTTCCTTTAGAGGGTAGAGTCCTGACCAAGTTTTCACCTCCAGTAGAAGAGTAGATAATCCCAACTAAGACTGGGCACCCTCTTGCCCTGGGCCCCATAGCAGTCACATGGTCTGCCGCTATGGTAGTTACGCCCCTGTGGACAAGCTGCTTTTCCTCACTTCTGCACGTGGCATCATAGGGTTCCAGGTCAAATTTGAGAAAGGCTTACCATATAACATAGAATCAAATTATAATCCAAGGAGAACTTCAGGCAGTTCCTGTTATTAATGCTGGATGTAACTAACTTTGTGAGCAAGTTTCACCAGCATGGATACTGTCACCACATTATTTCTACAGTTCCAGTTAGTCAGTTGGTGAACTTGATGGACACGAGTCTCAATGACTAGATAACTATGCAGTTACATTTAAACAATAATACACATATCCTGATAGAACATTTATAACTGCTACATAATGAAAGAGGCATTTAATTGAGGGTCCTTTTATACCGTCCGATGCATGGCCATAAGGGATATATTACACACACTGTTAATTGAGAACAAAAGAATGTATGTCTACACTGGAACCTAAAATCTGCATGTGTAAAAGGACCCTGACAATCGGAGATATATTAAAGAAGAACTCCCGCAAAATTTTTTATTCTCTGACCTGTTAGAAAGGTGCATGATATAATCTGTAGTGATTGTCATTTTCTTATCAGTGACTGTTTCTGTGAGTAAAAACCTCTCTTCTTATTGTAGCTGGGTCATGTGACCAACTCCCTGACCTCCAACTGACCCAGGACAGAAAGCCAGTAACTGCTCTATTCATTCCTATGGGAGCCTCACTTTCAGTCTCATAGGAATACATAGAGAATTAGACTTCCTGTCCACACATAAGTCTATGAGTGAGTTGGTGGGTCTAATTGCTGGTCACATGACACAGATAAGAAACTTCAGGATGATAGAAGTCAAAAATTCAGACACTGGTAAGAAAATGACATTCACTACAGATTATATCATGTACATTTCTAGCAGGACATGGAATAAAATTTTTGTCGGGAGTTCTTCTTTAAGTCGACTGGCACTCATTCAAAGGCCTTTCACATGGGCCAATGCAAACTGCATGGGGAGCGAACAATCATAAATGCGATGGTTTGCATATTGTCGGCAGCACATTCCCTGTTTACTCATTTGGCGATCAGTTTTCAATTGGATTAATGATTGGCCAAATGAATGTTGCTACAAATGTTCTTTCCCAAATTATCAGCCCATGTAAAATGGCCCTAATTCACAGGTACTTTAATCTGTTGCCTCTCCTTATGTCTGTTTTGGTAACAAACTTGCAATAGAAATTCTGGAGAATCTATTCATTTGAATCTACAATGCTCCCAACAGATAATAATTTACTGTAGATTGAACTTCGCAGAGCATGCTGTAATTTGGGTGTCTCAGGTTAGCAGATAACTGAGTTGTGTTGTAAATCGCCTCCTCGAGTGAGACCTTGACTTATAGGTAATCATGAAAAGTTTTCTTCCTTCTTTAGGAGAGCTAGTCATACAAATTCTCTCTGTAGTTTACAGCCTGCTATAAAGAGTTTAGTATATAGCCTGCCCAGAGATAAAAGCTACTGATAAAATTCAAATGAGAGTGACCACTGATTATACATAGCTGGTTGGTGCCTATATTGGCCTAAAGACAACCACTTTAAGTGTGCAGAAGGGGTAACCTATTCTGCTCCTTCTACAATGGGTCCCAAGTCAAATCCATCTTTGGCCTGACAAGTGTATGGCATATTTACCCACAACACCATAGATCCTCCAAGCCCAATGGGACCTGGTATCTGCCCAGGTTTTCCTGGTGCTGATGCTGACGTTCGCTGTATGCCAAACATCTACTCTCCATAGGATTCACAGGTCTTCCTCACATTTCCTGACCAATAGTTGCTCAATGAAACTCCATGGCGCAGAATTCAGCAAATGTGGGTAAACATAGATATTGGGCTTTATTTTGACCACTTATTTCCTGTAGCCGCCTTGCAAGCCACCGAGCAACATACCCACTTAAGTTAGATACTAATCTTGAGCATGAAAGTTTTCTGGGAAAATCCTTAGACACAATTGAAAGGATTCTCCAGGAAAGTTCTCCAGGACTGAGTATATATAGAGCAGTGAGTACAGACATGCAGTCATACTGTGTCCTCTCCTCAATAAACCCCACCCCTTCACATTAGACCCAGAACAGGAATTCTCCTACATAGCCTGGATAACAAAGGGTTAATAAGGAAGAAAATCAGTTGTATAATACTGTCTGAAAGGAACAATACCGACTTGTCGCCAGAGCCTTTGGAGGGTGTGCCACTGCCCCAGGTATACAAAACACCCCACACAGCCACAGGGACGGGTGTGTCTTCCTCTGCCAGGTGCCAAAACATCCTGATTTATACAAGAATGATTCATTGTTGGCAACTGTAACTGGCCCCATCATATGAACTTCAGAAAAAAAGAAATTTTTTTTTTCTTATTAACTGCTGTTATTCCATTATTATTATAGAACTTTATTAAATACTGTAGGAAATATCTATACAATAATGCTTATTATGTTGTAGGACGCAACGTCCACCAGGGGCACAATGAAACTTGAAGGGTTGTTTGGGCCACAAATACTAAGGACCTATCCTCAAGATAGGTCACCAATATTAGATCTGTGGGGGTCCGACACCCAGCAACTCCACAGATCAGCTGTTTTGGACAGCTGCGGAACGGAGAACATAGAACGTATGGAATGGAAGCAAAAGGCTTTATAAACTGTGTAGTTTCTATTGACTGGAATGGGAGTTGAGCTGCAGTACATCATCATGGTCACTACATAGTGTACGGAGATGTCATAAACTGTATAGCTGCCTGAAACAGCTTATCGGTGAGGGTGTTGGACCTGAAAATGATGACCTATCCTGAGTCATTGCTTTGAAACCCCACTTCAGTTCCAGGGCTATAACATTTAATCATAGGGCCACATAGCTAAACCTGGGGCGGGATCTCATGTGTTTCTAGGGATCTGCCCTAAATTTTCCAAGCAACTTTCCTTCTCTCCTTCCATAATCCACTGTGAACACTAATTGCATTCCACCTAAAAGTGGATGGAGGGCTCTTTGCGGCCGGGCCCTATACTAGGATCTATGCCTGTAACTCTAGTAGTTTCAACTATCTAAACTTATGAGTTACACATTTTCTCAAGGCAACATCGATGGACAGCTCAAGCTCTGCATGTTTACAGACTCTTGGTATCTCCTCCCATCATAATGACTTGCATGGATGTATATTACTAGAGCATGGGTGGCATAATCTTGGCTGTAATTTTTTAAGGAAAGCAATAAATCACCTGATTATAGGGTTTTATGGAAGTGTCTATTAGATTGAAGTTAGAGTAGAGGCTGGGAGAAGAGGCTACATGGTTATTATCTAGAATAAGTAACAATTGGCTTTTTTTTGCATATATATATATATATATATATATATATATATATATATATACACTCACCGGCCACTTTATTAGGTACACCTGTCCAACTGCTCGTTAACACTTAATTTCTAATCAGCCAATCATATGGCGGCAACTCAGTGCATTTAGGCATGTAGACATGGTCAAGACAATCTCCTGCAGTTCAAACCGAGCATCAGTATGGGGAAGAAAGGTGATTTGAGTGCCTTTGAACGTGGCATGGTTGTTGGTGCCAGAAGGGCTGGTCTGAGTATTTCAGAAACTGCTGATCTACTGGGATTTTCACGCACAACCATCTCTAGGGTTTACAGAGAATGGTCCGAAAAGAAAAAACATCCAGTGAGCGGCAGTTCTGTGGGCGGAAATGCCTTGTTGATGCCAGAGGTCAGAGGAGAATGGGCAGACTGGTTCGAGCTGATAGAAAGGCAACAGTGACTCAAATTGCCACCCGTTACAACCAAGGTAGGCAGAAGAGCATCTCTGAACGCACAGTACGTCGAACTTTGAGGCAGATGGGCTACAGCAGCAGAAGACCACACCGGGTGCCACTCCTTTCAGCTAAGAACAGGAAACTGAGGCTACAATTTGCACAAGCTCATCGAAATTGGACAGTAGAAGATTGGAAAAACGTTGCCTGGTCTGATGAGTCTCGATTTCTGCTGCGACATTCGGATGGTAGGGTCAGAATTTGGCGTCAACAACATGAAAGCATGGATCCATCCGGCCTTGTATCAACGGTTCAAGCTGGTGGTGGTGGTGTCATGGTGTGGGGAATATTTTCTTGGCACTCTTTGGGCCCCTTGGTACCAATTGAGCATCGATGCAACGCCACAGCCTACATGAGTATTGTTGCTGACCATGTCCATCCCTTTATGACCACAATGTACCCAACATCTGATGGCTACTTTCAGCAGGATAATGCGCCATGTCATAAAGCTGGAATCATCTCAGACTGGTTTCTTGAACATGACAATGAGTTCACTGTACTCAAATGGCCTCCACAGTCACCAGATCTCAATCCAATAGAGCATCTTTGGGATGTGGTGGAACGGGAGATTCGCATCATGGATGTGCAGCCGACAAATCTGCGGCAACTGTGTGATGCCATCATGTCAATATGGACCAAAATCTCTGAGGAATGCTTCCAGCACCTTGTTGAATCTATGCCACGAAGAATTGAGGCAGTTCTGAAGGCAAAAGGGGGTCCAACCCGTTACTAGCATGGTGTACCTAATAAAGTGGCCGGTGAGTGTATATATGTATATATCCTTTACAAAGTCTACACGTACAGTGTAGAGAAGGCTTCCAGACACAGGACGTCTTCATTATGACTACTTTTTACAGTATATAACATATTCTTGAAGGGGTTGTCCAAGTTATATATAAAAACTCAGACTACCCCTGGAAATGGTCTAAAATAACAACGGTTTTCTCCCCTGCTTCTTCTAGCACTGAGCTCCGGTCCTCCTACTGCTGACGTAATCTTCTTGGCTGCAGCATTGGTGACTCAGGTCACTGCTGCAGCCAATCACTGGCCTTAGCAGTGCATGTGACATGTACACAGAAAGTCACTGCAGCAGCCAGGAACACAAAGAGCAGAGGTGAGGAGCGGAGCTCAGTGCAGGAAGAAGCAGGGGGAAAAAACGGTGAGTATACATTTATTTGTTATTTTAGGCCATTAGCAGGGGTTGCTCAAGTTTTTTTATTTAAAAAAACAACCCTTTAATTTAAAGGAAATATGTCACCAAATTGTTTTCTGCCATTTAAAACCAGATAGCGACACCTTTTTCCTAATCTGATTTTATTTTCTGATTGCAGATTTTTTTATGTTCTATTTTCTGAACACTGTCATGAAGGCTGCCATCTTGCATGAGCTGTTCTTAACAGCATTTAGAGAACTGCTTTACAGAAGCCACATGGGCCATGGACACAGTGGACAGGAGGTGACCTCACTGACTTTTATGGGAGAGTTTCTAGGCATGGTCTGTGACCATGTGCAGAGGTCAGGAGGAAGCAGATACGTTTGGACAATTAAATGTTGTGAATGGTGGATCCTGTGTTATCTATACACAGAGGTGATATCATTACAGGCAGGATTAGAATGACAGATAAGCAGATAACTGCAGTAAAGTGATCTGTGCAGTCCAAGAAGTGGCACCTATTATTACGCTGTGTGGCCAGAGCGAAAGCTGCAGGATTTTATGTTTTTTGTTGTTTTTTCAAATAGAGATACTGACATGGAAAATTAATAATATCATCACCAATAATTCTTTAAAAATAGAGATACTGACATGGAAAATTAAAAATAACCACCAAAAATTCTTTAAAACTATGTTTAACATCTGCATATCCCAGAAGTGCATTGCAGTCAGCTGTTTTTAACCCATTCCACCCCTACATAGACAATAGTCCTTCAACCACCTTCAAACCCCAATTTCCTCCTTCATTGTGAATTCAGAAGTAGGGACAAATAAAATGAATTAATTAATTAATGAACGAATGAGTGAATGAATGGATGACTGGTGTCTATGCTGCTTCACTTGCTTCTCTATGAGATGACCACTCTGGCACTGAGAGGAGGAAGCGAGCAGGGAGAAGGTGCATCAGAAATTCAGCCACATGAAAAATAGCAGGGGGGGGCTACCAGAGAGAGAATATTGTACATGCCACTAATATGAAACATCATGGATTATTTTTTTTGCATAAAAGCACCTACATGTGGTGCTCTTTTTGAAGGGGAGGAAATACCACCTCAGGGAGGCCTAGTTTTACATTGTGTGTCTCCTGTATACCTCCCCAGAATCCTTGGTATGTTCTATAGAGTCAGACAAGAAAATATAGTCTCTTAGGTATGTTCTTTACAACCAGACAGACAATTACAGTCTTCTGGGTATGTTCTGTACTGTGTCTCCTCAGTATGACGTGCATGCTTAGTAAAATGTTGGCTGCTAAATTAAGACAGCAGAACATTCAGAGTGATATTCTTTACAGACTGTTGATGAATCTTATTTAATAACTTTGCAATGCAATGAAGTGATCAGGCACTCAGCCTGTTCATCAATATACAAACTAATAAATAGATGAGGCAAGTATGATTTTTTTTTTTAATATTTACCGCCATTTCAGGGAAAATTTAGGAAATTCGGCTCAGTGGTGAATCTAATTTTTCCTGAAATTCGAATCAAGGTCGTGAACTTCGATTCGCTCAACAATAGTTTCCAGGTAGTGATAGTATTCTACAGTGCTCTGCGAAAACTGTCAAAACAGCAATAATGGTCAATGGATTTGCCGACTATCTTGCCAGTTGTGGAGCTGGCATTGGCATATCCTGCCAAAACAGAAAATGTGGAGCCAGTTCCCAAATAGATGCAGATCAAGAACAGAAAAATTTAATTCCGTGCCACTTCACATGGTGCGTGGTGCACAATGTAGCAGTTTTTCTCACATGTCATTCCAATATATCTGACAAAAATGTCATTGTGCAAAGTATGCATTAAACTCTTGCTGACATGTTCCTTACATCACTCATGTGCACAAGATGTCAACCTGCACTACTTACTTTTTTCAAATTTAGCATGTTTATGTTCTATGGAGCCAGAGGTTACAGTAACACATATCTACAAACTTCTGGGTCTGTCGCAAGGACATTTGTCTGCTATGGGCCCCTAGAGAGGGAACCATTCTTGGTTTGACTCGTTCCCATTTTAATGGGTGGTGAGAACCTGCACAGGGATGCGTAACATTATCAACCAGATAAGGAAGTGTCAGATCTACTAGACTAAAGTAAGCAGTGCGATGGTGTCAAGCAGCACCTGAAAGGGGCCTCATTTTTATCGTTGTATGAGGTCTGATATCGTCTATGTATGCCACTCATTCGTTGGTAGTGACATTTCTGTCATTGCAGGCCTGTCATAATATATTGGAATCCTGTCTATGCTGTGATGTCAGCAAGACGGATTCATATGCTATTCAGCGAGTTCTGTATGCAGTCTCCAGGCTGTTTGTTTTAGCCTTTCTATGCCACACACACATGCGCACACGTACAAAAATCCTAACAGATGTGGACTATGAGACTATCAATGATTAACCAGCTACTAATAGAAAGTAGAGGTAAAGGCCACCAGGTGTTTAACCCATATGTGCTGGCATCACTGCCCTCTAGGGGTTAATTGTTAGGTTTGGCTTCTCTTGTCTATCAACGTGTGTGGCAGGAGTTAATAATTGACTTGATATTCCTCATGCATGAAATGACCTCTTGTTATATTGTAATCGACAGCAGATGGAGGTAGGGAAGGCAGCAATCAGTGAAGCGACTGATCCAAAGTCTATCTATAGGGAAGGCAATGGGAGGGTGCTGTGACGCAGTCAGTGCCATTTCAATGCCACCCCTTCACCTAGTAGTTATGTAAATTCCCTTTACTTGTGTTTCTCCTGCAGTGTTAGGTCCATTCTTGCAGCAGATTCATCCTGACAGGTGCAGCACTCAGCAATGTCTGTTCCACGTCTTTCTGCTATTCTATAATCCTGTGTACACTTTCCCATGGTGAAATGGGATAACAGTCTCCATTAGGGTCTTGTTACGGGGGCATTAAGGAGGGCTAAAGCTTAACACAAAGAAGTAAAGCTGGATTTAATCATAAGCTTAACGCTGCAATACCGTTGGATCGGTTTTGCTTTCTTACAGCAAATTCTGCTATTTTCTTTGCAGCCTTCTAGATATATTCTTGTATTAAACTCCTTCAGTGGTTTACAGATCATGATTCCATGAGCCTATATGTCTGATATGCTTTATCATATCCTTACCTTTATCAGTTAGCCCCAGGCCTGAAATGAGTTTGTTACTGTCCCCCAGGCAAAATTAGATCAATTAAAGTGAGACATGGAACTTCATATGGTCTATTGATGAATATGTTCTTGTAGGGCTCCCTAATCTACCAGGCCCCGGGCCATTCCACACCCATTATGGTCTTGGACTAGGCCTGATATATACTGCTGAATTCTGTAGGCACACACCTTGAGTTCTCCTGGCCCAACCCCATCCTGTAACCTCACCTTGTTACCAAGAAAATGTCACTTCTTTTCTAGGTGTTTTACAATGTAGCATATTGTTACAAGTCTACACAATCGATTCTTAGCAGGCTGTTTTTTCCCAACAAAATATGACACGTAAAGTATGCCAAGAATGTGCCAACTTTTAACTCCTACTATATATAGACATGTAGTAAAATTAGATTCAGATGGTAAATCCGATGGAGGTGGACGAAGTACAATATAAATACCCATACAATTACAAAAATTTGCCATGAATTCCAGCAGATCCATTTAGGAAGATCTACAAAAATCAGTATGAGCTCAACCTGAAGACCATCCAAGGGGACAATTTGGAAAGAAGGTGACCAGTGCTATGCCTATTCATTGACACTGGACAGGAGAAATTTGTAGGAGCAGTGGCGTACATAGAGAAGTAAGGGCCCCATAGCAAGGATCAAACCAGCCCCCCCCCCAGAACACAAAGGTTTCTGCCTAAACCCCTTTCAATGACCCTTGAGCCATTTTTCCACTGCCTCATTTGCTAAAATTTGTTCCTTTAAAGGGTAGAGTCCTGACCAAGTTTTCGCCCCCAATAGAAGAGGAGATAATCCCAACTAAGACTGGGCCCCCTCTTGCCCTGGGCCCCATAGCAGTTTCATGGTCTGCCGCTATGGTAGTTACGGCCCTGAGTAGGAGAGTACAATCCTTGTTGACTTTAAAAATAGAAAACCAGAAAGCTTCCACTTAGCATAAAGTTTATAAAGAGACTTTCTTCTGAACATGTCTTCTCTTCAAATAATGTGGAGACCTTGTCCTAAAATTTACTATATTTCAGTAAGATAACAAGCAACTCCTTATTGCTGGTGCCTCAGGGTGCTCAGGGTTCCCTGTACCATATAAGAGGACATTAATAAATGGTGCATTGTAGATTCTGAATTGGGGCTCAGAAGCTTCTATTTACAATTCTAGTCAGAACAGTATTTTATAATAAATGTATATGTGGATAATGTGGCTCAAAAAAATAAAACTTATGAAAACTTCAGCACCTGGAGGAAATGAAACAGGTGCAAAAGGGACCTGAAAGTCTTGAAGCACAAGATCTGCATGGCAAGCTGAAATAAATTGTAAATACCCCCTCTGCACCTTTATCCTAAAGTATACTACATTCTTTATAATTCATGTAGAACCTGATGCTGAATTGAGTTCAAACTGTTCTGTAAAGATAATCAGTAACAAAGAATGTACAGTAGAACCCAAGAAACAAAAACAACATGGTTCCTTTTACTTCAAGTTTCCTAGACTGGATTACCCTGGGGTACTAAAACATTCATTACAGATATATACTATATAGGACAGAAATCCTGGTGGTCACGTCATTTCTAGGGAACTTAGGGGGTCATTTATTAAGACTGGCATTTTAGATGCTGGACTTAATAAGCCTTATAGCTGGCAGTGGAACCGCTGAAATTATGTAGAGGTGTCAGCCTCTAAATAACTTCACTGCATCCAGTGCCAGTCTAAATGTAAGCCAGCTTCCTTGCTGGCTTACATTTAGGCCATTTTCTATGTCCAAAACCATTTAGACCATTTTCTAGGCCCCTTCCCCACCCACTCCATGCCCACTTTTTTAGACCTGGCATGAGCACGGAAAAGTCGCAGATTGCAGAGCAAATAACCGGTGCACCACAATGTGCGCCAGAAATACGACTAATATATGATAATAAATGATGCCCTTAGTTCTTGCAGGATCCCTCTTAAATAGGACAGTATACCAGTCTACAGACCTCAGCTGAGATATTTATAGTACATCCTAGTTGTCCATAAATTCTGGTAGAAACAAAACCTTGTCTCCAGAGGAAATGCATTCTAATATACTGCATGTAAAAGTGAGACAAGAAAGCATCTGCCATTGGCCAAACTACCTTGTATACATATCCAAGTCTACTGATATAGTTAACTAGAGGCTTTTAATAGTTAGCAGATAGCAACACAGCTGGAGATTAGGTTGATCGATATCTTGACAATCACTTCACGGACATTAAAACATAAAAATGTCAAAATTGCAAACTAATTATTCAGCCTTTGATCCCCCAGCTAGCAGTACTGAGGAACATTTCAAATGCTAGGAATACATCTCCTGGTCCATGGGAAGGCCATTTCTGAAATATACATTTAGTCCATTCCATGATACTTCAGTAAAATTCCCACACCATTGTTTGTAGAACTTATGAAGAGGAGATACAGTACAGACAAAAAGTTTGGACACACCTTCTCATTCAAAGAGTTTTCTGTAATTTCATGACTATGAAAATTGTAGATTCACACTGAAGGCATCAAAACTATGAATTAACACATGTGGAATTATATACTTAACAAAAAAGTGTGAAACAACTGAAAATATGTCTTATATTCTAGGTTCTTCAAAGCAGCCACCTTTTGCTTTGATTACTGCTTTGCACACTCTTGGCATTCTCTTGATGAGCTTCAAGAGGTAGTCACCTGAAATGGTATTCCAATAGTCTTGAAGGAGTTCCAGAGATGCTTAGCACTTGTTGGCCCTTTTGCCTGCACTCTGCTGTCCAGCTCACCCCAAACCATCTCGATTGGGTTCAGGTCTGGGGGCTGTGGAGGCCAAGTCATCTGGCGTAGCACCCCATCACTCTCCTTCTTGGTCAAATAGCCCTTACACAGCCTGGAGGTGTGTTTGGGGTCATTGTCCTGTTGATAAATAAATGATGGTCCAACTAAACGCAAACCGGATGGATAGCATGCTGCTGCAAGATGCTGTGGTAGCCATGCTGATTCAGTATGTCTTCAATTTTGAATAAATCCCCAACAGTGTCACCAGCAAAGCACCCCTACACCATCACACCTCCTCATCCATGCTTCATGGTGGGAACCAGGCATGTAGAGTCCATCCGTTCACTTTTTCTGTGTCGCACAAAGACACCGTGGTTGGATCCAAAGATCTCAAATTTGGACTCAACAGACCAAAGCACAGATTTCCACTGGTCTAATGCCCATTCCTTGTGTTCTTTAGCCCAAACAAGTCTCTTCTGCTTGCTGCCTGTCCTTAGCAGTGGTTTCTTAGCAGCTATTTTACCATGAAGGCCTGCTGCACACAGTCTCCTCTTAACAGTTGTTGTAGAGATGTGTCTGCTGCTAGAACTCTGTGTGGCATTGACCTGGTCTCTAATCTGAGCTGCTGTTAACCTGCGATTTCTGAGGCTGGTGACTCGGATGAACTTATCCTCCGCAGCAGAGGTGACTCTTGGTCTTCCTTTCCTGGGGCGGTCCTCATGTGAGCCAGTTTCTTTGTAGCGCTTGATGGTTTTTGCAACTGCACTTGGGGACACTTTCAAAGTTTTCCCAATTTTTGGGACTGACTGACCTTCATTTCTTAAAGTAATGATGGCTACTCTTTTTTCTTTACTTAGCTGCTTTTTTCTTGCCATAATACAAATTCTAACAGTCTATTCAGTAAGACTATCAGCTGCGTATCCACCTGACTTCTGCCCAACACAACTCATGGTCCCAACCCCATTTATAAGGCAAGAAATCCCACTTATTAAACCTGACAGGGCACACCTGTGAAGTGAAACCATTTCAGGTGACTACCTCTTGAAGCTCATCAAGAGAATGCCAAGAGTGTGCAAAGCAGTAATCAAAGCAAAAGGTGGCTACTTTGAAGAACCTAGAATATAAGACATATTTTCAGTTGTTTCACACTTTTTTGTTAAGTATATAATTCCACATGTGTTAATTCATAGTTTTGATGCCTTCAGTGTGAATCTACAATTTTCATAGTCATGAAAATACAGAAAACTCTTTGAATGAGAAGGTGTGTCCAAACTTTTGGTCTGTACTGTATGTGCACAGATTCTCAACACTCATTAAAAAAGGCATGCAGCCGACCTGGTCTGAGCATCCATAGCAGTTGCATGGTCTACCTCTACAGTGCGTATGCCCTTGGGAAGACCACTAGCTAATCGCAGTTCATGTGTGACAACAAATTCGCATGTAAAGTAATGTTTTAGCTATAAATGATAATTTATGTGCTGACACCCTCAATTTACATCATGCAGACATATGCATGTTCTTCCTCCAACACAATGCAGCCTTGTACTCACATAGATTGATATATGATGAGCCTAATATGCCTAATATTGTGTAGGCATCCATCGTGCTGCCAAAACAGATTGGACCCATCAAGGTTTGGACTTCACAAGACCTGTTAGGGTGTCTTGCCTCATTTGGCACCAGGACCTTAGCAGCAGATCCTAAGTATGTCCTAAGTATGTCAATGCTTGATCAGATTGAGATCTGGGGAAGTTGAAAACCAAGTCAGCACCTTGAACTCTTTGTCATATTCCTTAAACCATTACTGAACAATTTTTGTAGTTTGGCTGGGTACATTATCCAGCTGAAAGATGTCACTGTCATTAGGGAATATCAGTGCTATGATGAGGTATACTTGGTCTGCAACAATGTTTAAGTAGGTGGTACATCTCAAAGTAAAATTCACATAAATGCCAGTACCCAAGGTGTCCCAGAGGAAAATTGGCCAGAGCATCACATTGCCTCCATCATCTTTCCTGTTTCAATGGTGCATCCTGGTGCCATCTCTTCCCCAATTTCCCGACCACCTACATTATGTAAAAGGTAAGTGTGATTCATCAAATCTTCATTACTTAATGGTCCAGTTTTTGATGCTCATGTGTCCATTGTAGGCGGTTTTGGTGGTGGTCTTGGGTCAACATGCTACATTATGTGTCTTCTGTGGGATTGGACCAGACAGGTTAGTGTCTGCTTCCCACATGCATCAATGGGCTTTGACACCAATGACCTTGCCACCAAAACACCCCACAAGACCTGCCATTTTGGACATGCTCAAAGTCACGCATATCCTTAGGCTTGTCCATTTTTTCTGCCTCCAACACAACAAGAACCTGCTGACCTACATATGCTACCCACTGAATGGTGTTATTCACTTTACCTTTTGATCGGTGTATAAGCTACATTTCTTGCTCGTAGTTTATTAATTTCATTATTTTTATTAGCAGTAGTAATGAAAGGCTGTGAGCTCCTGTAATTGAAGCATATGCTTCTGATTTGTACTGGCTTAGGCAGAACACCTTTGATACACAATAGTTACCACTATAACTTATTTGCTCAGAAATATTTTATAGCTACTATTGCCATATGTCAATAGACATGCAACAATATGATCATTTACTGAAAGGGTGCTTTGTCTTCTCTTAGGCTTTTATTCCATCAACCACCAGGACTCCTGCTTCTGTATCCACTCATAGAAAAAGCTTGTGAGTCCTGCTTTCCCACCCACTCAGAGAAAGCCTGTCAGTCCTGCTTCCCCTGCCCACAACCACAGTGACTGAAAGTGTTTCCTGCTTACAAACAGACACTGTCAATCACTGTATATGGGTGGAGTGATGTAGGACCCTGAGAATTTTTTGAGTCCTAGCAGCTATATATCCCCAAGCTTAGCATCTCCTTCTGTGGTGCTACCCTCTAATAGGATATGCAGGCTCTTAAAGGGGTTCTCCGAGTTATTTTTTTTGTCCTTTGTATGTTTCTAACTAGTCAAATACAACAGCTTTTCCATACACTTTCTGCTTATAAAGCTGCTGGTTTCTCAGGTTTCAATGAGGGTCACATGACCTGTCATGTCAGCCTGCCTCTCTGCTAATCTTGCATTCGTGCACCAGCAGATTAGAGCCTGTACACAAAACGTCATTGTGCTGGCCACACCCCCTGCTTTGCCGCTGCTATCTGCTCTCTCCCTGGATTCTTTCAGATAAAACATTAACCCCTTCAGCCAGAACGCACTGAAGGCTTTACAACAGCAGCTGCAGATGTAAAGAGACACAGAATCTGCCCTCCTCACCCTACAGACACAAAGCTGACACTGGAGCTGATTTGAAGGAGATGCAAAGTATTGTATTGTACAAGAACAGGTAGGGGGAAGACCCTGTGTGTATCAGCAGTGTCATTGTACAGCTGGGACTTGTAGTCCTACACATACAACATGCTGCTGAGTATTCCAGCAGACCAGCTCTTGTATTCACTGCCTTTGCATAGCAGGAAGGGGGAGGGGCAGAGATTGTTATTACTGCATGTAAACAAAGACCAGAAGAGAACCAGGGAAATGTCGAAATATAGATTTTTTTTGCCTAAAACTTGCTTAACTTAGTTATATATTGCTGCCCATCAGATTTACAGTACTATACTTTTTTTTCATAACTCGGACAACCCCTTTAAGATGAGAGGTGCCATTTCTGGGCCCAATGCGAAATATGCATGTGCCATGTACTGTTGTCCTCATGTGACAGACTTTTGAGCACCATCAGGCACCAGGCCTTGGCGCATCTTCTACTTCTGCATTCCCTATAGATATGCCTCTGTCCAAGAGTTGCAGACTCTTGGAGGATATTGCTGCACCATTTTGCAGTACACATAAGTCCGCTTTCGTAGATAACAAGTATTATTGTCCCCATAAAATGCTTTCCTTGTCTCTTCTAATCTTAAGGACTAGATTTAAAAAAAATGTACTATGAAAGCAAATATTAGACATTCTGTAATCTGATCTACTGTATAAACTGTGTTTTATGACAGACCTTCTAAGAAAAATACCTTCTAGGAGCCTTGTATCTCCAGAAAAGGCAGATTCCTCTTGGTGAAATACTCACAGTACTTACATTCAGAGGTACATTTCTCAGAGAAGCTGCTGGCTTTTGCTATTACCTTGAGAGCAGTCTTCATACATTCTTACACCTACATTCTCCACATTCATGCACTTCTAACTTTTGGGCCTATATCCTGTTCAGCATTTAGACTCTTGCATCACACTCACAGATTGCAATATACTCACTGCTCAATTCCCTCCTACACTTGCTTTTATTGCACATCATTCCCTCCAGAATATCTTTGATTGCTTTCGCTTATCGTCTTTTTTCACATGCCCCCTACTTACTCAGAATATTTTCCTTCACATTGTCCCACTCCTTAGGCTAGGTTCACATCTACAGGTGGAGGTTCCAGTTGAAGCCTTTGTTACACATTACATACAGCAGAATTTGGCATGGCAAAATGTAGGTATTCATGGTGAACACTCAGTGGGCCCCATTATATTATATTTTTTGCTTTTCTTCTATGAACATCTTACTCTCCCTACTGTTCTTCAAATGCCATGCTCTTTCATCCCCTCTCCTCCATATGCATCTTAAAAAGGAACTCCAGTCAACTAGCCATTTGCTTAGAATTTTGGGTCAAATGTAAACTCTGAGTATTGCCAAAGGTGTTATGTGCTTTCACTCTGGAAATCATTGAGGATCATGGACTTTGCCAATGGAATCTTTTCACATGTATCTATTTCATATCAGACGATGATTTTGACTATGCAAAATTGCGCAAAAAGAATCTAAATAATTGAACAATTCCCCGGCCTGTTTGGTAAGAATGTACTTCTTCTAGAGAGGGAAGTGCTGCATAGGTTCTTGACACCCAATAGTAAAGGTAATAGGAACAGCCAGAGCTGGAGCCCTCTTCCCATGGGCCAAAGAGCTAGTGCCACTTTAAACATGTTTTCCTAGAGTTAAATATTGATAACCTATTCTTAGGACAGGTCATCAATATTAGGTTAATGGAGGCCCAATTCCTGCAACCGCCACCAATCAGTTGTTTGCACAGGCCACAATGCTGGAGAAGTGCATAGACCTCTTTATAGTATACCAAGCACGGCACTATACATTATATGGGGGCTATGTTTGGTAAATCTATAGAATTTTTTTTAGAATGTTTTACTGTGAAGAATAAAGAACAGAGACTCATGAAACCTGCCACCGATGCTGTAAAAATGGCAGTAGTTAGTGATTCCAATGAATCTTGCAGCTTTGTAAATATCTTTATATCTATCTATTATAAATGGCTACCGTTTTGTAAATACAGCTCCTGTGGAGAATTGTGTCTCCATGGTTACAGACTACAAACAAACCCTGTATAGTCTGATCCTGCAATTATTCTCTCTTCTATTTGTCTCATACTTTTTGTTAACTTACTAAATGCACCACATCTCAGTCACAGCAGAGCAACTTTATGTAAAGTGCTAGATAGGGTCACTGAGGTGAGAGAGCGCACTATGTGAGCACTTCACTCTCCTCTTTCTAGCGATCAGTGAGGGTCTCAGCACTCAGACTCCCACTGATCAAAACTTTTGATACGTTGCTGTGGCATATAAGTTTTGTGAAAGCTCAGTGACTCCTAAAAAACATTAAGAACATTGTAAAGCTGAAAAAAACACATATCTGAAAAAGTTCATCAAGTTACACCTATTATTCTTCAATGCTGATAGTAGTCAACTGCCTCATATGAGGGCGAAAAAGAAAAAAATCTTCCTGACTACAAATATACCATCAGCATAAATCTTTCAATCAACAAGCCAGCTTGTTGACAGTCTCCATGTGACAACATGAGTTGTTTACCAAGTTGATCACAGTAAAAACAAACTAAAAAAATAAGTGAAAACAGCAAAAATATTTATATATTATTCTGTGTGTGTGTGTGTATATATATATATATATATATATATATATATATATATATATATATAGAGAGAGAGAGAGAGAGAGAGAGAATATACTGAACATAAAGCCAATATGAATAGTACATGGAGCTTCACTTTAAGTGTATGTGAAATATATCTGAAGCAATGTGATATAAAGAACTACTGGTCTTGGTCTGTCTGAGCATGAGACATCTGCTTTGCAAGAGACAGGCGACTCACTGCCCCCGTGCTCTCTTTCTTGGGCTATATATTTAGCTGTTGGCATGACGCTGCAACAGCTTTGATTTCACAACATACATTCCAAATAGAGGTAGACGCTCATGTCAGAGTTGGGTTACAGATTGTAAGAGAGCCAATTCTAGAGGGCACGTACACTGCCCTTCCCCGTCAGCATCCAGCAATCGCCACATCAGACAACATTATTCTGGACTGTGTCTGTTGCCTAATAATGGCTGAATAGTGAAGACTTGCAGGTCATAAGCCTTTTCAGGACAATCTAATGTTGCAATACAGATGGTAAGCAGGGGGGTTAGTGACTAACTCAATAACTAAGAACTTGAAATTCTATGAGATATTGCAACATGTTTATATAACAAGTAAATAAAGCATGCACATACTATCTGGGAAGCTGTATTTGCTTTGTCTTTATTATATGTATCTACAAGCTTCACATCAATATTTTAGTAACATAATATCTGTAGACATGTCCAGAAGTCATGTCACATCGTGAAACGTACAGTAAAACACTTGATTACCTTCAATAGTGGAGAATGTGGAAATTGTCTAAAATGGTCTTTTAAAGGGAAAATCCACTAACGATCCTTGGCAGACAGTCTGCTAAAATAATCTGATCACAGGCCCTTACACTGCTTGGAGCGCAGTGATCATCTGCCATCCGTAAGGGAACCATGGTGCCACCACAGTGGAAGTAAAACTTTTAAATGCAAGGACATGCTGGTACTCCAGAGACTAAAATGCTGTTTGCACCCACTCTCTGGAACTTCCACCTTTCCAGAGAATGAGGGTGACTTGACTGCTGTGCTGTTCACAAAGCCAAGGTGGCCAGGGACAGCCACATATACAATGTGTTCAGGGGCGGACTGGGAACTTAAAGGGAACCTGTCAACTCCAAAACACCCCCTGAACTAGAGTAAGCGGTGTATAGTGTAAGTGATGCTGAATCCGAATATGTAAGTTTTATCTTCATACTCACTTCCATTCCGTCGCTGTGCTCTGACAAACCTGCAGTAAAATGCATTGAGAGGACTCGTCTTTGAGTCCTCTCTATTATGTGTGTGAGCACTGGAGTCCACTGAGTGCATTTTACTGCTGGTTTGTCAGAGCACAGCGTCGGAATGGAAGTGAGTATGAAGATAAAAATTACATAACCAGACTCGATGTTACTTACACTATACACCGCTTACTCTAGTTTGGAGGGTGTTTCAGAGCTGACAAGTTCCCTTTAAAGAGGCCCTGGAAAAAATGCTAAAAGTGGCCTCGTTTTGTAGTCAGGTCCAAATTGATGGAAGGTAGAGCCAGCAATACCATATTGTAGCACATTACACCACCTGATCAGGGCCAAATACCACAGTCCATTTAAAAATACTGCCAGCAGCACAAAATACATCCCCAAAAACTTCCACTGGCCAGCCTTGAGGAGGACACAGGCGGCCCCCTGGGCATCGGCCCACCGGGAAGTTTCCCTGTAAAGTCTATGGCCAATCCGCCCTTGGATGTGTTTAGCTATTTCCATAGCTCCTACGCATCTCAATACTGCCACCATATACAGCTAGCAAAAGTGAATGGACACCCCAGAGCATTCACAAGATCCATTTAAAATTTAGGGTGAAGGCATACTAGGCAAGTCCCAAAGAAAATAACTTGTGTGAAAGTAGAACTCTCAGCATGACCTGACAAAAGAATCAGAGAATGCTGGGACCATGGTACCCAGTGGTGTAGCTATAAGGAAAGCAGGGAAAGTGGGCCCAGGGGCAGTACTAAATGATTTTCATGGCAGGCCCCCAGGAGCACACCATCAATGAGACAATGTCCTAACAGTAGCAGGGTGTTTGCAGGACCTTTGAGAGGAGAAGTGCATCAGGACCTGAGGAGAAGTCCATCAGGACCCAGTGTGACCTCATATGAGCATGCTGGAAGCACCAGGTCAGTAAGACGATGTGTCTATCAGCCTATAGGTGCACCGCGTGTGAAGAAACAAGTGCAGGCCCTGAGCAGAGGCCCCTCACACCAGCAAAGACCGTTCTACAGAGCTCCAAGCGGTCTATACCACCATTCTGCTTTCCCCTCACCTTTCTGATGAATCTTCTTGCAGACTGAAAGATTCTCTGTGTTAGAACCAACATGAGGGGGAAGGGAGGCTGCCTGGTCTGCCTTCTTACTTCATCTACCATAAGTAAATATAAGTGTAAATATGGGTGTAAATGTTTGTATATATGTGATTGTGTGTTTGTATATGAAAATATGTATGTGTATAAATATGTGCCTGTATATATGTGTGTGTGTGTGTGTGTGTGTGTGTGTGTGTGTGTGTGTGTGTAGTACTGCTGTAAAATACTATACACTATATATTGCTATATACTGCCATACACTGCTGTATACTGCTATACACTGTTATATCCTGCTGTAGAGTGCTATACACTGCTGTATACAGCTATACACTGTTATATACTGCTATACACTGCCTTTTACTGCTATACACTGCCGTATACAAACGACAAAAGAGCAGCAGTACAAGTCTTGAATGGGGGTGGGGCTTGAGAAAGGCCACATTGAGTCGGCCGAAACGTTGCATTGTTTGGAATAAAGGTCCACTATCTTCACCACATCCGAGTGCTGCCTCGTTCTCCATTGTTCACTGCCGTATACAGCTATACACTGTTATATACTGCTGTACACTGCTGTTTACTGTTATACACTGTTATATGCTGCCGTATAGTGCCATACACTGTTATATACTGCTGTATAGGGTTATACACTGTTATATACTGCTGTATAGTGCTATACATTATTTTTATATAAATATTATATATATTGTACATACATACACATGTATGTGTGTCAGGTTTGGGGCACTATTACATTCTTGAAGGGAAGCATTCCTATTGTCTGGGACAGTATACATAAATGATTTTAAGCAGGGGGCATCATGTATAAAGCCCAGGGGGCTTAGTGCATGATATTATCTAAATCTGGGGCACAGTGCATTGTATTAGTTATTGTGCTATTATAAGTTATATTATTTATTGTATAGTGGTTGTGTACACTTGTCCCATACTGAAAAAAGTTAGTGTTCACTTGTCCCTAACAAAAATTTGCTTTGTGACAAATTACTTAGTCACGAAGCACATTTCTTTGTAAATAACAGCACATTTCTTTGTAAAAAATTACTAGGAACAGCAATTGTGCCACCTTCCATCATTGAACCCCTAAGATGCTGCTTCATCACTGATCGCGGCATCTGAGATTAATATTAAGGCCTTTCAGGAGTTAACTTAAAAAACAATTGTACGAAGATTGGGTGTGAAGATTCCGCCACGGCCATCTTGCTTGAAGATCTTCAAGCAAGATGGCCGGAGCGGCCTCTTAGTGCTCAAATGGACGAGGTGAGTATTTTTATTTTGTTTTACCGCTATTTCAGGGAAAATTGATTAGTTACCACGAAGCACGAGGAAATTCGGCATTGCAGCAAATTGAATTTTCCTTTAAATTCAGATCGAAGTCCACTTCGGATACTTAGACTTGTTCAACACTAAGTGTAATTAAGGACAGCGTGATTTGCTGCAGTCACTGCACCTCTGTATTTCGTGATTTGGGAGGGGAAAGCGATATTGTATGTGGGTTAGTAGGGTTTGTTTGCCAGGGCCTCTTTTCAGTACCTGGCCAGCCCTGGTTGAATGTCCTATGTGTGCACTGCCATCACAGTCCACACATTGCTCAGTCTGCAGCCCTGACTACCTTTTTTCTGCCTCCAGTCCACTTTCAGCCTCCTGGTGGGTACATTTCTGCCTGTTGTTGGTTAATATAGTTCAGCTGTTTCTGCACCCTGCTCTTTGAGGATGAAAAGCAGGGGGAACCCAATCTAAAGTTTTGTTGTTCTGTTTTAACCCTTTCAGGACCTCCGCCGTACATGGACAGTGGCAGCCACTCAGAAGATGAACAAGCGCTGTAGCTCCGGGTATCTGCTTTTTTACAAAAAACCCAGGGACCCAGTCAGTTCTAACCACTCCCCCGATGGTACCACGTACACCTAGACCACTTCCCAAAATAAATACATTTTCCTGCCTGCAGAGATGTACAGTATATGCAGCTACATATAATGTCCTGATACTGGCAGCAGGAAATTATTATGTTCAAGGTGGCCTTTAAGTCTGTGGGTCCTGTATCAACCATATTAATGAATAAATACCCTCAAATATACAATAAATTCATATACATTCATATATATTATACAATATATTAATATATATGAATTTATTGTATATTGGAGGTATGTATTCATTAATTTATTGACAGGATATATTATATGTATATTCTAGGTTGAGTTGTCTGTTTTTTATAGTTTTTATATGTATCTGTGCGGTTACTTTTAAACTGGGAATGTCTCTTTGTTTACATTTAATTTTTTATTTTATTTTTTTTGTCAATTAATCACCTGAAGCTTTTTTGTCTTTTGTCTTGGATATCTGCATCATGTTGATCACGCTGTGATATTGCTGCCAGCTGACATTCAGTTTCCATTAATTAGTTTTGGAATGATTAATGCCGCACAGGTATACACTCACCGGCCACTTTATTAGGTACACCTGTCCAACTGCTCGTTAACACTTAATTTCTAATCAGCCAATCACATGGCGGCAACTCAGTGCATTTAGGCATGTAGACATGGTCAAGACAATCTCCTGCAGTTCAAACCGAGCATCAGTATGGGGAAGAAAGGTGATTTGAGTGCCTTTGAACGTGGCATGGTTGTTGGTGCCAGAAGGGCTGGTCTGAGTATTTCAGAAACTGCTGATCTACTGGGATTTTCACGCACAACCATCTCTAGGGTTTACAGAGAATGGTCCGAAAAAGAAAAAACATCCAGTGAGCGGCAGTTCTGTGGGCGGAAATGCCTTGTTGATGCCAGAGGTCAGAGGAGAATGGGCAGACTGGTTCGAGCTGATAGAAAGGCAACAGTGACTCAAATTGCCACCCGTTACAACCAAGGTAGCCAGAAGAGCATCTCTGAACGCACAGTACGTCGAACTTTGAGGCAGATGGGCTACAGCAGCAGAAGACCACACCGGGTGCCACTCCTTTCAGCTAAGAACAGGAAACTGAGGCTACAATTTGCACAAGCTCATCGAAATTGGACAGTAGAAGATTGGAAAAACGTTGCCTGGTCTGATGAGTCTCGATTTCTGCTGCGACATTCGGATGGTAGGGTCAGAATTTGGCGTCAACAACATGAAAGCATGGATCCATCCTGCCTTGTATCAACGGTTCAAGCTGGTGGTGGTGGTGTCATGGTGTGGGGAATATTTTCTTGGCACTCTTTGGGCCCCTTGGTACCAATTGAGCATCGTTGCAACGCCACAGCCTACCTGAGTATTGTTGCTGACCATGTCCATCCCTTTATGACCACAATGTACCCAACATCTGATGGCTACTTTCAGCAGGATAATGCGCCATGTCATAAAGCTGGAATCATCTCAGACTGGTTTCTTGAACATGGCAATGAGTTCACTGTACTCAAATGGCCTCCACAGTCACCAGATCTCAATCCAATAGAGCATCTTTGGGATGTGGTGGAACGGGAGATTCGCATCATGGATGTGCAGCCGACAAATCTGCGGCAACTGTGTGATGCCATCATGTCAATATGGACCAAAATCTCTGAGGAATGCTTCCAGCATCTTGTTGAATCTATGCCATGAAGAATTGAGGCAGTTCTGAAGGCAAAAGGGGGTCCAACCCGTTACTAGCATGGTGTACCTAATAAAGTGGCCGGTGAGTGTATATAGGTGAATGTTGTCAGCCTTTGTCTACTTACTTTTTTCCTGACGAAGCCGTTGGTGAAACGTGTTGGTTAAGTGGGGGATCTCCATGCAGATGTCGGGTGTTTCACGTATTCTCTTTTACTGTCCTATGTGGTCTTTTGTTACCAGACTTTATTCACAGTTTACCGTAAGGCCAGTGTACATTCTGGTTATTTGGATGTTTTGGCTTGGATTCAATACTAGTGCAATCTATTTCTGGTATGTTTATAGTGAAACTTGCCCTGGTCTGCATATGAGTTTGTCCCCTACTAGTTTGGTTATTTTAACCAGTTCTTCCTTCCCTTACAATTATGTGGATTCCTCTGATTTTAATGCAATCGTGTTTTAAGAGTATTCAATAAAGTTTAAGTAAATTTATTATTTGGTGAATTTATTTGATATAGGCTATAGCATCTTTTTTGTAGGCTTAAAGAGGACCTTTCACCACTCCTGACATGCCTGTTTTAATAGCTTCATGCATTCTCCATGTACTAACAATTCTGGAACGTCTATTCTTATGGCTCTATGTTGTGCCATTCCTTTATTATTTTCATATAGAAGTTATGAATGAATTGCTATTTGTCTTCAGTAAAGGAACAGAGGGGAGGTGACCAGTTGGCGGTGTGTACCTGCAAAGACTGACTCTATCCAATCAGTGCTGCCATATTCAGACTGTGCAGGTACACACCCCCAACTGGTCACCTCCCCTCTGTTCCTTTACTGAAGACAAATAGCAATTCATTCATAACTTCTAGTGCAAATAATAAAGGAATGGCACAACATAGAGACATAAGAACAGATGCTTCAAAATTGTTATTACATGGGAAATGTATGAAGCTATTCAAATAGGCATGTCAGGAGTGGTGAAAGGTCCTCTTTAAACTGTCTATAGCCAGAGCACTGTGAACAGGGGATCATCATTTTATCAATAGGTAGTGGCTCTATATAAGAGAACCACATCCATCAGATGTTTATTAGGGAAAACACAAAAAGGAGGTCTAATAGTATGGTCAGATGGGGGATTTGGGGTTTTTAGTGCAGAGTCGCTTCAGAAAACCAGACCGAATCTGTGCTGAAATCGCCTCCCATTGCTGCGCCACGGTACATGCAGTTGAGGATTTTTGTTTGTGCAGTTTTCAAGACTGGGCCAAGAATATACAGGATGATTCTTGGAGTGGTTACGACATCGAGAGGAGCTTAGTTGTAGACACCTGACAACTGTGCAGGCAGAGACAATTATCATACCACAGACACAGTTCCTGGCATAGAAACAATTGTGTCAAGGAAATAACAGCTATTTGATACCATATTGTAGAAAATATGCAGCAGCAAATAACAAGAGGTACATACCTAAACAACTGGGGCTAGGCGACTATTTTTTGGAGTCTGCTTTTAATCCAAAATGTAATTTCTACTAAACCATTTATGATTGTATCTGTTGCACATCAGTAGGTTTCCTGAAGGTCACAAATTGACTGTTCGGTCAAGAAATTAGTGACAAGTGGCTTGCTGAGATGGGTTCATAGATAGAAAAAGATACTGGCTAGATCCTAGGTTGTGGAATACTTGTCATGTGTCTAGGGGGTGCTCATACCGTTCTCATACTGTGCTTCTAATAGGCAGCATAGCTTTGGTGAAGTATTTGGTTTAGAAACCTTAAAGAATTCCGAGATAATTAAAAATTTCAAACCCCTACAATGTCTGAAAATAACATCATATACTCTCCTCTTACTCCAGTTCTTGTTTTTAAACAGCAGGGGTCATATGCCTGGATACGATATGTGGCTTCTGGAGCCAATCAATGTTGTCTAAGCATCGGGAGTACTGGAGGATCACCATAGACAATGGCATAGGAGTAAGGGGTGAGTATATGCTGGTTTTATGGGTTTTAATTTTAAGATATTGAAGAGGTTTTTAATTATAGAGATTTTAAAAAATATTTTCGACACCCCCTTTAAGAAAAGACTAACTTTAATGGATGTCAATGGGGAATGTTACAAATGAGACATTCCACATCTCTTGTAACACCCAGTCAGTACATGGGGGTATATATTAGCAGTGCTGGAAGTGCAATACTGCTGCAGGCTACTAGCTGAAAAGGTTACACAAACTATCTAAAGTAACTGTTATCAGGCTGGCAGAACATTCTTCTTCACACAGCTGTGCTTTTATGTAAGAATTCCCATTCCAAAACGCAAGAAAACAGCATACATACTCACGTGGCTGAGAAACTAGCAATACAAAGTGTCCGCACCACTAGTATAAACATGATGATAAAAAAAGAGTATATTCATATTCTAACCTACCGTATTTTTGCCCTATACGACGCACTTGCCCATAAGACCCTAGGTTTTTTGAGGAGAGAAATAAGATAAATACATTTTTAATCAGACCCCCAATGTTAATCAGACCCCAAATCAGACCCCCAATGTTCATCAGACCTCAGATCAGACCCACAATGTTAATCAGACCTCAGCTCAGACCCCCAATGTTAATCAGACCTTAACCCAGACCCCCAATGTTAATTAGACCAACAAGCAGACCTCAGATCAGACCCCCAATGTTAATTAGACCTCAAACAGACCTCAGAACAGACTCACAAATACTAGTGGGGTCAATTATTAAGACCGGCAATTTAAACAGTAGTCTTAAAACCCCTGTGCTGACGGTGTATGCACCAAAGTTATGTAGAGGTGCAGGCCTCTATATAACTTTGGCTCATGATCCACCGGCGTACACCAAATTTAAATCTACATCAGCTCCCTTGGAGATTTAAGTGATTTTCTACAACAAAAACGCATAGAAAATTATAAATGAGATAAGCCCACGCAACCTTTTTCAGCCCTGGCATGAGCAGTGTAGACGGGTCATAAAACACTGGTTTTCCACAAAAAAAAACCTTTGGGCCAAAATCTGCGACAGATATACGTCAAATGATAAATGATCCCCTATATACTTACATATCCAATATACAGTGGTCCCTCAAGATACAATATTAATTGGTTCCAGGAGGACCATTGTAAGTTGAGTAATCTGTTCCAAAGCCTCAAAATATCATCCAAGATAAGAGAAAATGAAGATTTAAGAAAAATAAGCAGATAACTAAGACAGATAAAACAAGTCCTTACCTACACCAGTCATTAGTAGCTGCTAACTAGCAACTAATCCAGCTATTTTACCAGAGAAGTGGCCTTGATTGGTTGGATCGGAGTCTGAGACATTGAGTCTGGTTTCAACTTATGATAGGTCATAAAAGACCATTGTATGTATCCTGAGGCCATTGTATCTTAAGGGATCATTGTACTTATGGAGTAATTTATCAAACTGGTGTAAAGTAGGACTGGCTTAATTTCCCATTACAAACAATCAGATTCTACCTTTCATTTTTGACAGCATCTTTGGAAAATGAAAGGTGGAATCTGATTGGTTGTTATGGGCAATTAAGCCAGTTCTACTTTATACCAGTTTGATAAATGACCCCATTAGTTACTACATCAGCATGGTGGGTACTGGCTTATTTAAAGGTGTTGTCCCAGCTCAGCATTTAAAAAAAAAAAAAAAGTCAGTGAATTTTTTGAGGTTGGTGGTACCTGACTAGATTATTTTGGTGATAATTATCATAATTTTACAGCTCACAGTAAATGCTAGTAATGAGTTCTTATCAGTATATTGAGCTATAGACATATATTACTAATAATCTATATAATTCATGAAAGGTGTTACCCAAGACCTAGAATGCATGGGCCCCTCACAGAGGTTGTACTTACCTCTCTCCCCGGGACCCATGTCACTTCTCATACCGGCACGGCCACTGTTGCATCTCCCCGTCACCCACGATGCTAGGGAGGCTCGTTCCCATTGTGGCATGCTGTAGGCTGCCCTCCCGTCACCGAATGTTTTTATCCACGCGACGGGGAGATGCAGCAGCAGCCGTGCTGGTATGAGAAGCAATGTGTGTGACGGGGAGCGAGGTAAGTAAAATCTGTGTGAGGGGCTCGGGCATATGGGGTGGGGCATTATAGGGGTTGGATAACCCCTTTAAGGTTTTCCAATTTGTCCGCAAAAAATGTTCTGATCCAAAACAAAAAATTTACTTAAAAAAATGGTACGTTGTGCTATTCATGTGTGTGCTCGGGTGAACATGGAGCTCTCCTACAGACTTAAAGGGGTTGTCCAAGTTATTTTCATTGATGACCTACCTTCAGGATAGTTTATCAATAACAGATCGGTGGGTTTCCAACACCATGACCATGCCAACGCTGCTTCCTCTTCATAGAAGGCAGGCATCTTGTATAGGAATGAGCTGTCACATTGAAATGAATAATTACACCTGCTCACCACTGCGGATACGATGGTCAGCAGGTACACAATGAAGAGGAGGCAACGCTGACCCCCGCAGATCTGATATCAATAACCTATCCTGAGAATAGGTCATCAATAAAAATAACTTGGACAATCCCTTTAACTAGCTGCTCTGATCCTATAATGTTCCAGGACAATAAATCATTCCATATAAACTACTTACCAAATGCCACATTCAGCATAAGGATTTCTTAGGGTATATCTCAAGAGGATTGCTGACTTGTAATAAAAACTTGTCTTCTGACACATTCATCAAATGTCAGGTTCCCACACCTCTGATTCTTTTTGATCTGAGGAAAATATTTCTCATATTTTCGGAAAGGTGCATACGTGACAAGTGTGAGAACACTGATTATGTATAATACTAACAATGACCTGTCATGAATTCTATGTGAGTTCTATCCCTATTTTCATGTACTCCAGTTTTCCTAAATGTTCTCCTGTTACTTTTTTCACTTTTAATCATTAGCCTCAAAGTGGTATTCCGGTTGTGAGACATTATCCCCTATCCACAGAATATGGGATAACTATTAGATCAGTTTGGGGCCTACCGCTGTGAACCCCACGATTAAGGATCACGAAAACGGGGACACTGTACCCCTTGTGGCCCCCAGCCCCCCTTCCCGCCGAAGTTAACTGAACAGCAGATTGGGCATGGGTATTGTCATTCCATTCATCTCTACGGGAGTTCCAGAAATGGCGGAGCAATGTACTTGGTTGTCTCCAGAACTCCTGTAGAGATGAATAGAGCGGCAGTGCTCATGCCCAACCTACCACTCCGTTCATTTCAGTCAAATCTAATAGTTATCCCATATCCTGTGGATAGTGGATAACTTCTTACAACAGAATTACCCCTTTAAAGGTTTCTTTTTTTAGGGATTTTACATTGATGTTCTGCCTCTAGGAGAGGCTATCAATATCTGATCAATGGAAGTCCCAGGGTCACTGGAGCACAGCAGCACCTAACCCAAAAATGTCCATGCATGTCGCTGTATCTGGTGTGGCAGCTCAGCCCATTTAATTGAATAGGGCTTAGCTGCAGTTCTTGACACAACGGCCTGGATTCATGTAATGCCATTCTTCATGACGTTGCCATAGGCATATGAGCTTGGCCAATCATGCATCCTTCTTTCAATTGGGAGAGGGTAATGCGCTGATGCCAGAGCCGTCTGGCAGCAGCTAATCTCTCCTAGATACAAAAGGAATGGCAACATGTCAACATGCCTGATTCTCCTCCACCACCCGACAACTGTTGTGTGAAGGCCTCCATACATATTCGATATTTGCATTTACCCTTTTCTATTATCTGTAGGCTAGAAAGAACAAGGGGCAAATGTATGAAGTAAAACAAGAGGTCCAGGAGTGGAGAATGTCCATGCTGTTTTATAGCACATTTATACCTGGTTGATGGCACAAGTAATGAAAACACTGTCACAATTTCATACATACATGGAAAAGAAAGTGTTAAAAACCACCCAGTATGCACCACTAATTTAGAGATATGAACACAATAACCTATATATGCCTGCATTTTTATCACCAGCCTATTCTACAATCCCCTTCATTGTTATCTTTCTTTATAACTGTCTGCCCCCGATTCAGAGCCGTAGAGATGTTGGCAGACAACACTGACATTGTTCCAGCTATTTTTGGGAACACAATAAAGACAATGTATGCTTAGACTGGAGCAGAACCCAACCAGGAGTCCAATAACACCAAGTAACATATCACTGAGGTGATAGTCGTATTTGTTTGCCTGACATTATATCAGCCCAGAGTTGACTCCAGGCATATCTAGACCCTTGGGAGACATCACAGTGGACCTCCTCCACTTGAGAAACATTCCAGTACATCATGCTTGCCGAGATCATTAATTCCACATATGCCCAGTGGGCCATGGCATCTGCCCACGTTTCCTTGGTGCTGACACTGGACCCTGACCAGCCACCTAGATATGTGTGCGCATGTTGCTTCCATCTGAAAGACTTACTGCCACCCAAGTCTATTCTTCAGCTACAAAAGCAAATCCCAGACGTGCGGATACTATTGTTTTTTGCTGCAGATAAGAGTCTTACATCATGTCTAGGTTTTTGATTACCATAAAATATGTGACTTCCGTTTTAACACTCAGAGCCAATGATTAGCTTTTCGTGCCACAGTTCGGGTACACCTACAGCTTGTGAGTTAATCATTATGTGTCATCCTTGGGCAACATACCTTGCATCATGTGGTTGTGGAACTACATGTAGTAGAATGCCCTGCCAACTAAAAAGCTAATATAAGTATAGGTCAGAAAACAGTTGTAGCTCTAAAAGTTGTGAAACTGCAATTTTACTGTCTTGTCAGCTCCAGTTAATAGAATAAGTTTAGGACTGTTTTTTAGTATTGCAGTGTTGTGCTACACAACACAATGGGAGCAGAACCCTAACAAATCTGTGCTTCTCCAGCTGGTTTACTATAAATCCCATCAGCCCATTACGTACAGCAGGTTTAATCAACTAATGGATTAATATCTCAGGTTAGTCATTAAATGGGATGTCACAGTTGGAGGATGAAGCCAAATTCATGATTAGCCGATCACTACAGGTCCCACTTCTCCAATTGATCAGTTCCATACCATTTAAGCAAGAGGTGCTTTTTCTAGCGATGCTCTCCTCTGGCTCAGAAGAAGGGGAAGGGAAGTGTCCAAAGAGGAAGCCTTCTAAACTGTTTTTATTTTCTTATTGCAGATTTTTGAAAACACAATTATGGGAGTTTTCTGAACTGTTAACTGCATCTAGAGATACGTTTACAGCAGCCATATGGTGCCTATTCCTAGTCTTAGTGTGCAAAAACTGCAGGATGTTATGGTTGGTCTTGGGCTCTGGGAACAAGTGAAGAGGTGGTCATGGGCTTGGTGGGAGAAACACTGTTGGGCACTGGGGACAGGCATGTTTGGACTCCTTGAACTGTTGGTGACACCCTGTCGGGCACTTTGGACCTAATTTGCATACCACACAAAGTTCTTTTTCTGGCATTTTGAAAGATCACTAACTAGACAAAGGTATAGTTTTAATCATGTTACACAGCACTAACTAACATTGCCATCACTTTCATACAGTAAAAGTAGGTGACAGATTCCCTTTAAACCCTTAAAGCATAATGCCGTACGTGCAATCATGCCGAACTCCGTCATTTAACCCCTCAGATGTCGTGATCAACAGTGATCGTGGCAGTTGTGAGGTAAGGCAGAGCGATGTGGCTCCCTCTGAATTCCAATCGGCACCCCCCCCTGTGAAATTCTGGGGCTCCAATCAGTTACCATGACAGCCTGGGCCCTGCTGAGACTTCCCAGGGCATAGCATAGTAACCTCCCTGCTAAGCTGTACATGAGGCACACCTCAGCAGGGAGCGCGTCAAAATTCTATTCACCCTAGTAGATCTCTATTAGGGTGAATAGGACAAGGGATTCCCTCTAAGTGGGTTAATAGTTATGAAATAAAAAGTGTAAAACAGTTTAAAAAAAAAAACAAAAAAAAAAACACCAAAATATTAAAAGTTAAACCACCCCCCTTTCCCAATTTTACAAATTAAAATATACAAACAATAAAAAATAAACATATTAGGTATCGCCACGTTTCAAAATGTCTGAACTATCACCATTTTTTAGTCAGCCGTAGTCCCCCTAAAAAATTGAATAAGAGTGATCAAAAAGCCGTACATACCACAAAAATGGTACCAATAAAAACTACAGTTCGTTCTGCAAAAAGTCCTCATACAGCTCTGAAATATATAAAAGTTATGGTTGTCAGAAAATGGCGATGCAAAGAAAATTTAGATTTTTTTCCAAAGGTTTTATTTTTAATTGTATTGAGCTGCAGAATAAGGATGTCATGTCATTTTTCATGAACAGTGAACGCTGTGATGTCAAAACCCCCAAAGAAGTTGGCGGAATTGTGTTTTTTTTTTTATTATACCCCACAAAGATTTTTTTCCCCGTTTTCCAATACAAGACATGGTAAATTAAATGGTGCCATTAAAAGATGCATCTTGTCCCGCAAAAATATAAGCCCTCATATGGCGATGTGAACAGAAAAATAAAAAAAGGGGAGGAAAAACGCAAAAATGAAAATAGGCCCAGTCTTTAAGGGGTTAATAAAGTCTTTTTGATATTTTTAGGATGAATATTTTGCCTCTTCTTTCCCAGTTAGGATAGGCTTTTTCTGGGTAGTTTAGTTATGCCTCAAGAGCCTACATTTTTTAAAATCATTTATAGATTTTTACTGTTTTTTAGCTCCAAAGGTACAAAGGGTTGCACTAATGCACTCGGCATAAACCAAATAACTCTATACGTATTCTGGTGAGCAGCCTATCGTTGTATATCATTTTCTGTTTTTTCTTTTTCTGATTCACATTTCTTTTCCCATAAACTTCTCTACTGGACTTGATAAACAACAGGAAAACTACATTTACAAAATGACAATAAATAAAAGGAGCACAAAGCCATAGGTCTTACCAAGACTTTTTAGTGATTTCTACTGTGAAGAAATTCCAATTATCACATGACGCTAGTATTTTTATTATTTGCATAGTGCTGGTTTGCTTCACAATAACAAATGATTGTATTTTTCCATTTTCACACTCCAGTATGCATTGACAGCATTCTCTACACACCCTGCACTAGCCTTCTGCCACTTCTCCCACCTCCACTCAGCACTGTAAGAGTAAGGAGGAGCTCTATTTGTTTATTTCTGTTGCTTATATGGCGCAGACATATTCCTCAGCGCTGGACAGAGGTCCTATGCATTGTCTCAGACTCTGGTTTTGTCACAATAGATCCATTTCTATTCATAGGGTTAATAGCTCTTTTGTGAACTCATGCCCCATGGTGGACATACTGTATGTCGTCTGGCACAGAAATGTCCCAAGCATGGCAACAATTGCACAGCATAACTATTCTGCAGATATAAAATGTGGCTCTCATAAGAAAATAGACTGACCTTTTTGGTAGTCTGAAAGCTATGGCCGTTAACAGCAATATCCTTCTCCCTGAAGTCTACATTCATAAACATACTGCAAGCTGAAATATAGGGAGTTATTTGACAAGGCAGGGTCTGTAGAATTTCTTTAGCTTCCATGCTGCCAGTGTCCTTCAGCCCAACTGAGTAAATTATTCTCAGTGCTCAAACACTATATCATCAATAAAGTCTAACATGTTTAGTATCAAAGAAATAGACCCTAGTGGCAAGCGAGCAAGTGATTGGCTCCAAAGGCATCTTTCTGACTGTTACTGAAGCAAGGCCTGAGAACAAGCATGAAGTCTTGGGAAGACTTAAAGAGGTATTCCAATTTGGCACCTACACTAAGGCCCTCACCTATTGTAAATGTTTTCTTACAGCCATTGTTCACTGGTTCTTTGTTACTGCTATCCACGTAGATTTTGATGGAGAGAGTCACATGCAAGAATTTCTAAGGGCACACGTGGGTGGCATACATATTCAAAACAGACAGCAACTGCATTGAAAACTGACCCCTTAAAGTCAATGGGGGGAATTTATGATGAGGCTAAAATAACCCCAATAACGAAAAAGTTGGGACACTGTATAAAATGTAAATAAAACCAGAATGCACTGATTCGCAAATCTCATAGACCCATATTTATTCACAATAGGTCATAGAACACATACAGTGGGGAAAAAAAGGATTTAGTCAGTCACCAATTGTGCAAGTTCTCCCACTTAAAAAGATGAGAGAGGCCTGTAATTGACATCATAGGTAGACCTCAACTATGAGAGACAAAATGAGAAAACAAATCCAGAAAAATCACATTGTCTGATTTGTAAAGAATTTATTTGCAAATTATGGTGGAACATAAGTATTTGGTCAATAACAAAAGTTCATCTCAATACTTTGTTATATATCCTTTGTTGGCAATGGCAGAGGTCAAACGTTTTCTGTAAGTCTTCACAAGGTTGGCACACACTGTTGCTGGTATGTTGGCCCATTCCTCCATGCAGATCTCATCTAGAGCAGTGATGTTTTGGGGCTGTCGCTGGGCAACACAGACTTTCAACTCCCTCCAAAGGTTTTCTATGGGGTTGAGATCTGGAGACTGGCTAGGCCACTCCAGGACCTTGAAATGCTTCTTACGAAGCCACTCCTACGTTGCCCTGGCGGTGTGCTTGGGATCATTGTCATGCTGAAAGACCCAGCCAAGTTTCATCTTCAATGCCCTTGCTGATGGAAGGAGGTTTGCACTCAAAATCTCACAATACCTGGCCCCATTCATTCTTTCATGTACACGGTTCAGTCGTCCTGGTCCCTTTGCAGAGAAACAGCCCCAAAGCATGATGTTGCCATCCCCATGCTTCACCGTAGGTATGGTGTTCTTTGGATGCAACTCAGCATTCACTCTGCTCCAAACACGACGTGTTGTGTTTCTACCAAACAATTCTACTTTGGTTTCATCTGACCATATGACATTCTCCCAATACTCTTCTGGAACATCCAAATGCTCTCTAGCAAACTTCAGATCTGAGTCCCTGGCAGCGTAGTGTGTTACTGACGGTAGCCTTTGTTACGTTGGTCCCAGCTTTCTGCAGGTCATTCACTAGGTCCCCTGTGGGGGTTCTGGGATTTTTGCTCACAGTTCTTGTGATCATTTTGACCCCAAAGGGTGAGATCTTGCATTAAGCCCCTGATCAATTTTGTTTCTGGTGTCCTTCGACAATTCTTTGGTCTTCACCATAGTGGAGTTTGGAGTGTGACTGTTTGAGGTTATGGACAGGTGTCTTTTATACTGATAACAAGTTCAAACAGGTGCCATTACTACAGGTAATGAGTGGAGGACAGAGGAGCCTCTTAAGGAAGAAGTTACAGGTCTGTGAGAGCCAGAAATCTTGCTTGCTTGTAGGTGACCAAATACTTATTTTCCACCATAATTTGCAAATAAATTCTTTAAAAATCAGACAATGTGATTTTCTGGATTTGTTTTCTCATTTTGTCTCTCATAGTTGAGGTCTACCTATGATGTCAATTACAGTCCTCTCTCATCTTTTTAAGTGGGAGAACTTGCACAATTAGTGGCTGACTAAATACCTTTTTCCCCACTGTATCAGAAGTTAAAAGTGAGACATTTTACCATTTCATGAAAAAAAAAATATCTTAGAACTTGATGGCAGCAACACATCTCAAAAAGTTTGGGAAAGGGCCATGTCTACCATTGTGTAGCATCCCCTATTCTTTTAGAGTGTGTAAATGTCTAGAAAGTTAGGAGACCAATTCCTGGAGTTTTGGGAGAGGAATGTTGTCCAATTCTTGTCTGATGTAGGATTCTAGCTGTTAAACAGTCCTGGGTCTCCTTTGCAGGATTTTTCATTTCATGATGCGCCAAATGTTTTCAAATTGGTGAAAGGTCTGGACTGCAGGCAGCCAGTTCAGCACCCAGACTCTTCTGTGAAGCTATAATGTTGTGATGAATGCAGTATGTGATTTAGCATCATCTTACTGAAATATGGAAGGCCTTCCCTGAATAAAACATTGTCTGGATGGAGCATATGTTCTAAAACCTCTATATACTGTAAAGCATTGATAGTGCATTTTCAGATGTGTAAGATGACCATGTCATAGGCACTGATGCAACCCCACACAAGAGATGCAGGCTTTTGTACTGTGCAAGCTGGATGTTCCTTCTCCTCTTGAGTCCGCAGAACACGGCGTCCATGGTTTCACAAAAGAATTTCAAATTTTGATTTATCTGACCTTCCACCTTTTTTCATTTTGCACCAGTCCATTTTCAATGAGCTTTGGCCTAGGGATGACAGCTGTGTTTTTGGATCGTGTTGACATATGGCTTCTTCTTTATACAGCTTTCACTTGCAACTGTATTTCACAGACAATGATTTCTGGAAGTGCTCCTGGGACCATGCAGTGATTTCCAGTACAGAATCATAACCGTTTTTAATGCAGTGCCGCCTGAGGGCCCCCAGATCATAAGCATCCAGTACTGACTGTTGGCCTTGTCCCTTGTGCACATGGATTTCTTCAGATTCTCTGAATCTTTTAATATTATATACTGAGAATGGTGGGATATTCAAAGTCTGTGCAATTTTACGTTAAGGATCATTTTTCTGAAACTGTTCCATAATTTTTAGATGCAGTTTGTCACACGTTGGTGAACTGCTGCCCATCTTTGCTTTTGATAGGCTATGCCTCTCTAACATGCTCTTTTTATAGTTCGTCATACAAATTGCTTCTCCAGCTGTTTTTTTTTAGTACCACTTACTTTTCCAGCCTTTTGTTGCCCCTGTCCCAAATTTTTTGAGATGCGTTGCCGCCATCAAGTTTTAAATGAGTTTTTTTTTCATGAAATGGTAAAATGTCTCACTTTCAAAATCTGATATGTGTTCTATGATCTATTGTGAATAAAATATGGGCCTATGAGATTTGCAAAGCATTGCGTTCTGTTTTTTACATTAATTTACATTTTACACAGGAATTGAGGTTGTATTTTAAGTTGTGCGTTGGTGAACTTAGCTCCAAATTTATCATATGTCGCATTTTGATTGTTTAATTAGACGCATCTTTAAACCTAACACTTTTGTATAGAACTAAGTTAATACATGTAAAGTAGCAAATACTGGCATCCCCCATGTAATAATTCTGGAGCATCTATTCTTATGACTCTTGTGTCATTCCTTTATTATTCCTGCTACAAGTTCTGAATAAGGTCCAGATGGGTGTTATCAGTTGGGGGGGTGGAGTTCCCTGAACAGTCTGACACTAACAGCACTGATTGGACAATGTCAGACTGTGCAGAGACACCTCTCACCACCTGACTGGTAACACCCATCTGGACCTTCATTGCAAACTACTAGTAATTCATTCATAACGTCTATCAGGAATAATACAAGAATGTCATATCACAGGGTTGATATGTTGCTAAAACAGACATGTCAGGATAGTCTGATTATAATGGGATCCAGCCATTTTCCATCATAAATGCTGGGTTTCAGCCAGAACAGGCTGCCTGATCGCCTAACGCTAGTGTGAACATAGCTGCTTATCTGCTTTCTATCCCTGAAAAATAGATATTTTTCCTCAATTTTGCTGTAATATGCATTAGAGTTTTTTAAATCTGTTAACTTCTTGCATTTTTTCCAAAGGATGTCATTAGTTTTTGATGTGTATTTCACACAAATGAATAAAAACTGGAGAATGTTGCTGGGGCTACACTGCCATCTTGCCTGTACAAACTCGTGTCCAAACAAGGATTGCTGTCTAGCACTGGAGCCATTCAACTGAATGGGGTCACAACTCGCTGTGACCGTGACCCTAGAATCATAAAATAATCCTATGCTGCTGAAATTTTTGTGATTCTGGGGGGGCGGCAACTGCGACCAGATTCATTTCAATGGACCGTGATCCTTGGTCACGGAACAGGTGTCACGACCAAGGTCGGTGTGTACCCCTAGATTAACTCACAGCACCTTTAGCGGCCACGAGTGAAAAGTCTATTTTTTTTCACTTGAATTGACTAGTCCTGCATGAAAAATGTATGGAGACAGAACATACTGCGATTTTTCCTAAAGAGCCAGATGGTCCGTGAAAAACAACACCAAGGAGATATAGGGCATCCTACCACTGCTTTAGAACATGTCTGAAGAAGTGGATGTCACTGAACTCAACTCTCTCCTACCGTTTTAGCATAACGGGGTAGATTTATCAAAGCTGACACAGAGACAAGTTCTACATCACCCTTTTCTTGTTTTGTCAGAGTTTTGTTGCCCTGTTCACATCGACAATACCATACATAAAATATAAAAAATATCAATATAATCAATCAATATAATATAATCATCAATATAAGAAAACACTGCAGCCCTAATGGAAACTTGACTCTCTTATAAATCATAGGGATCGGAAATTGTTGGGATCAATCTAAAAAGCAAACCCTCCAATTTTTGTATCCAGTCTGGATTTTGGCTTAAAGGGCATCTGTCAGCAGATTTGTACTGTACCTATGACACTGGCTGACCTGTTACATGTGTGCTTGGCAGCTGAAGGCATCTGTTTTGGTCCCACGTTCATACGTGTCCGCATTGTTGAAAAAAAATGAAGTTTTAATATATGCAAATGAGTCTGTAGGACCAACAGGGGACCAAAACAGATGCCTTCAGCTGCCAAGAGGACATGCAATAAGTCAGCCAGTTTCATAGGTACAAATCTTCTGACAGACGCCCTTTAAGAAAACACATTCATAAACTGTGTGTATGAGGCCTTACAACTGTGACACATTCGCTATATGGAATGGACAAGCATTACAGCATATATTTAATACATTTATTAAAAGTTTAGAGGCTACTTTCATCCAAAAGCACAGTGCCTCACCTGTTTTCAGGCTGTCTGTGGTATTGCAGCTCAGCTGTGTTCACTTCAATGGAGCTAAGCTGCAAAGTTGGTCACATTTCATGGACAGGTGTTGTTGCACCTTTTCTCTAACCCTGTACAGTTGCTTTAAAGAGGACCTGTCACCTCTCCTGACATGCCTGTTTTAGCAACTACTTGCATTCCCCATGTAATAACAAGTCATGAATGAATTACTAGCAGTTTGCAGTGAAGGTCCCAGTGTTATCAGTTTGGGAGAGGGGGTGTCCCTGCACAGTTTTACACTATCCACTCAGTCCTGCCAATGTCAGACTGTGCAGAGGCACGCCCTCAACTGGTTACACCCATCTGGAACTTCAGGGTAAACTGCTAGCAATACATTCATAACTTCTAGCAGGAATAATAAAGGAATGGCACAATAAAGAGTCATAAGAAGAGATGCTATAGAATTGTTATTACAAGAGGGGTGCAGGTAGTTACTAAAACAGGCATGTCAGGTTACAGGTCCTGTATAAGCACTTCTGGAACAACAAGTTTCAATGAGATAATAGTATCCTGACTGACCTACTGAATCACAGCCTGTTTACTTATATATACCATCATTTATGTGTGTACATAGATTATCCCTAAACCAAAACCAGCTCTACAGGTCATCAGTGTATAGGTGGGATGCTGGAAAATATCCATTGTACAGGGCCCGGGCATATGGTGGACATTTAATAGTCTAGGATAACCCCTTTAACATATATGTGGGGCCAATGAAAAGCTGTCCCCCCACCCCCGTCTAGAGAAAATAAAGAGGCATGCAAAATACCCAATAAAACTTCTCATTACACCAACAATCCCTGAAAAGTCTGGGTTATCTGCATGCTGTAAAGGGATTGGCCTACCTCACACAATGGTGGCATATCGCCATCTCTGAACAGGGCTCCCAAAGCGAATGTGTGCACACTGCGCAAGCACAGCCACCGTCCATTCACTTCTATGGGAGTGCAGAAAATAGCTGAGCGCACTCACTCAGCTCTTTTCGGAACTCCCATAGAAGTGAATGAAGGGCACACTGCGCAGTTTACATTGCAAGTCGCCACTATAAACCGTGGCCACATGAAGGTCAGTATGGCTTCCCACTGAAAACAATGGGAGGCAGGTCCAGCGCAGATGGCAGCAACTTTTTGGTGCGAATACGCGCCAAATCCTGCTATTAATAAATTCTGTCTGAACAGGGTCAAAAATAGTGACAACCACCGATACCCCCTGAAGTGTCAGATCTAGGGGCACAACATTGCAGGGCTACATTTAAATGGTCACAAACCTAACTGCCCAGGTTCCCAATACCCATGTGGGGCCCAAAAGGACAGGCCGCTCCAGAATCAACCTAAATATACGATAGACCCTTTAACTTCCCCATCACCAAGGAATGTAAAGTGAACCCCTCCACCACCTTCGACCCCCAATTCATTTACAGTTAACCCTTTCACTACACTTGCGCACTAGGGACTTTGAAATGACAAAATAAATTATCTAAAAACTGGCAAGTCGCACGTTTCTCTTTATTTTCTATTAAAGTGTCCCTTGCAGCAATGAGTTCTGATTATTCAGACCTGTGAGGGGCACACATCATAAGGAACAACCTAACCAAAAAGTAAGGGGAACCGCGCGAACCCATTACTTTGCTCCTCTATGACCCACGACAATGCAAGGCTGTTGAACCCCACTTATGATGTCAGCAGCTTACCGGCAACTTAAGATTGCTTCTTGACGGGCAGGAGGACAAGTATGACAAGTCTGCTCCGGGAACTTACACGTTAAATGCAGTATACTGTATGTTAGGAATAATTGACAAATTTTCTGTGAAGGTCCAGCACATTCTACAATGTATCAGGGCTTTCCTGTGGACACTGTCAATGAGTCCAGGAATATAGGATCAGCCTTCTCTGCAGCTAAAGCGACGGCAGCTTTAAGGAAGCGAAGCCAGCAAGAAGGCAGGCGACACTAACATCGGGAGATGAACAAAATCAGAGCAAAGAGGTAAAAATCACCTGACATTAAAACAGAAACACAAAATGCCCCTGACACTAAATAAAAGATGTCAGCCGGACCACCCGCTCCTATATCATTCAACATGCCCGTTACCTGCATCACACACTGGCCCATACTACCGTACCCTACAGACTACACTGATACATTGTCCATTATGTACATGACCCATGAGATATACTCCAACACCATTATCGTGTACACTCAACCGTTACATACTGTATATCGTACACTTACATCCAGCTGTTAACCCATACCTGTCTGCACTATACTTGTAGCCTATCCTCCAGGCTACGCTTCGTATCGCTTAGTAAACCTGTAAGCTTAGCCACCTGCGACTCACTGGTTGACTTAAAACCTCAGCTTGACAGAGTTGCTGGTGCTTGTAGTTCCCCGGCAGCAAGACAGATACAAGTTGTCAAGCTGTATCATGTTCCTATCTTAACCAGTATATCCAGTCCCACAATGAATACAGACTATATACAGAACCTCTGCCTATACACTTCTGCTGATCTCTACCGCAGCCTGTACACATACAGCTCTACTTCTACTATAGCGCTAGGCTAACACACAGTTACACACAAAACACATATTAAATCACACTGACCCTGCTCCATTTTAAGAAGGGTCTTCTAAGATGATGATAAATGACAGTTTCCTACCTGTACCAATGACCAGTACAGAGATCCAGGGGGGCGGTGGGGGGGGCCTCTTCACCGAGTAGAGAACTGGCAATTCCTGTTTATCCTCCTCTCTTTATCTACCTGTCTTGATTTACATGGGCACACCTCCCAGGTGACATCACCTGGAAACACTTTTCCCGCCCTCTTGAAATATGAATCAGAGGCATCTTATGGAGTGGCCCGACCAGGAGTCTATGTGGAAACTGTATAGCTGTCAGGTTCAGTATAGAGCGCAGATCTGCTGTCTCAGCCTGGTGTCTGGGCGTGCACATGTTGCTATGTACTTAAATGCTATCTTTTCTGCTGTATGTATAATAATCATGGAAACTCTCGGGTAGGAATAATCTGCAGCACACAAATGCAGCTATTAGGGAGGTAGATGTCATATGTGTACATACTGTGCATTCCCTGCTTAGCAGCTCTGGGAACTCTTGGACTGGCTCCAATGCCCATGTATAAGCCTCTCCTCCTCTGTCTGTTGCTTAGGAGGGAATTAGTAGCTGAGCTGCACGTTTCGTTAAGAGATGGGAGGGTACGGGTTGAGTGAGGGAGGGCACAGGCTCTTAAAAATAACAAACAAGATGTCCAGCATATCCTATATTGGCCAGAATGACTTGTCCATCATCTCCAACAAAGTCACATTATATCAACCAAGATGCTGTCCATAATAGCTATCCCAAGTACCAAACAGAATCTCCATCAGTGGTGCACGTATATGAAGCAGATGTAGCAGAGCTAAATGTGTCACACATGGCGCACTGTGATGTAACACTGAATTACTCCAAATGACAAATTCAGCATTGCTGCAACTTATAACTTTGCCTCTTCTGCATTTATATCTAGCACAGGCCAAAAGCACATGGCACTGTATTTTAGGCTAATTTCACACTTGCTGTTCAACTGCGTTTTTTGTCTGGCCTCCGCTCGGCTTGTTTGCTGTGCTGCGGCCGGACGTCCGGCGGCACTATGGACTAGCGTTAGCACAGATCTGGCAAGCTGTTCCACCACCGGAACAGCCTGCTGGACCCTGCTGCCACAAGTGTCAGAGTTGCTCTACCAATTATGTTTGCACTGAAAATCCACACAAATAATTCACATGGCGTCAATTTCAAAATCCGCACTGCAGTTAAAATTTCTGCACAAAAATCCATGTGTAACACGCACCCTGTGCAGGTAGCCTATGGGTACGGCCACATAGGGCAGATTTTCACAGCAAAATCTGCAGCAAAATCCACTTTTGTCATGTGCTGATTTATTCAGTCAAATTTATCGTGGATTGTACCCTCTGCATCGTAAAGTAAAAATCCGTGCTGAAAATCCGATGCATAAATTGACATGATGTGGATTAAAAATTACCGTGCCGATTACAAAGCAGACACTCTCCGCAGAGTGTATGATATTTGTGCTATAAACGCTGTGGATTTTCTGCACGTAATTCCATTAAACAAGATTGTTAGAAAAGGTTAAATCAAGATTGCCTGGAATATCTAAAAGGCCACTGAAAGTTATCAGTACAATAGGTTAATTGCTCTAAAGGTCCCTTTAGACGGGGCAATTTAGCAGGCGATTGTCGAGAAGGAAGCGTTCCTTCCCGGGAATCACTTGCTCGTCAGTTTACATGCAGTGATCCCCTCCACAGTATGAGGAGGAGCGATCCCTAATGCCATCAGTCTTACCCATATAGACTTGTTGTTTTCCGGCAGCAGAGTGTGTTTAGATGGCACAATCTGCTGCTGGGAACTACGATTTAGGTGCCTACACAAACTATTCAATTACCCAACCAACGAGTGTTTCTCATAGGAGCACAATGAATGAATACTGGAGTCTATTGGCATAAGATGCACCAAATTTATTGAAGCAGTATGTTCGGTGACGTCTCCGGCTCTGATGGCCCGGCTTTAGCACGGCCCTAGCCGTTTTACAGGTTAGGGCAGCACTAAAGTCCACCCATCAGCGTCAGTGACGTCACCGGGCTAACTGCTGGGCGGAAGCCTCCACCAGGCAGCCCTAAGGAGAGCCCGGTGCATCCCCTGAACTCCAGAAAATGCCTCCGGTGCTCAAGTCAGGGGGCTGCCTGGGTGAAAATGGGGATATGTCCGGGTTCAGCTCTGAACCAGGACTACCCCTTTGAGAGGCGATGCCTCTTAACGTTTGGTGCATCTTCTGATATCCGTGCACCAGAAAATGAAATGTATGCCACCGATGGGCTGGTTTTCTGGTGTAAATGATGTCAACTGTGTCACCTCCTTCAGCTAAACCCCAGCCTCTTTTGTAAAAGTGCTGTCAGCATTGGAAAAGCTCATTTTCGTGGTGCACAGCTTTGGTACATGCGCCCCACAGTTTGTCATACAGGCAAAGTAAGCGACCATTAGATCCACCACTAATGGTGAAGTAAAAATCAAAGCACAATATAAAACAGTATGTGCTATGTTGTAGCAGCCTGGTGTGGCTCTTCTGTGCAGAGTAAATTTGTAACAGTTGCATTGAAAGGACGTGAAGAGTCACAAATCATTCTTTGAATTCAGTGGCCCACATTGACTAATGTAAGTGCACCTAGGTAATCTGGCGCTTCAAGGTTTAAATTATCTTCGCCTAGCCCAACAAGGGGTGTGGTTTGTCAGAAAGGGGTGGGATTACACATAAAGGGGCCGACATTAAGAGCCAACATTTAGCAACAATATTACCACAGTTCTGGCATAAAATTCTTTCTCAAACTAAGCCAGCCAATCACTGGTAGTTAGCCAATGTCAACGGCAAATGTAACAGATCTGATTTCAAATGGATCCCAAGGAATCATAATAGGGTCTATCAGTTTCCATCAGGGTTCCTCTGTTTCAATGACAAGAATAGCTTTGCAGACTATGTTATCCTTGTCATCAAAAACACTACATCCACAATGGACTGGAAAAAATTGTCAATGTAAGGGCGGGCTCACATCAGCGTTCACAATTCCGTTATTGCTTTCCGTTATAAATGAATTTGTAAGACAGAATTCAAAACGGAAACCTTTAGAGGCATTTCGTTTGATCCGTCATAAGAGAGGTCTATGGGCAATCATAATGGATCCGTCTGGTTTCCGTTATCCAGGACAGAAAAGAAAGTCCTGTCCATTATTTTACATTATAACCATGTGATAATGGAAAGCAATAACGTCATTTGTAACAATGATGTGAACCCGCCCTAAGCAGAGCCTTAAGGTGGCCATACACATTAGTCTAAAGTTGATCAAAACAGGCGGTTTCAACCAAAATGAACGTAATCGGGTGAAATTTAACAATGATCAATCGTTTTAGCCTATCGATGACTAACCAATATCATGTGAAATAAAAAATAAGTTGGCCAAGTTTAATATATTCATCCGACAGTCAGATGAAAGATCTTTCTTTGAAAGTTTGTTCCCAGTCTCACCAATCATGTATATCCTGTTTGATCAACTGTAACGGCCAATATGGACTAAAATGTGAAAGACCGTGTCTGCGAACAGATCGATCACCATATGATCGTCTGTTCAACTGCTGTTCAACCATTAGCCAACCTCTATCTAATGTGTATGGCCAGCTTTAGATACAGGGGCATAGTTATAGGTTTTGTAGAGGTAGCAGTCCTGATTCCAGTGTTATAAATGACAGATGGGCCTAAGAGCTTCAGTCTGTGCCTCTGCTTAGATACAACTTATCAGCCCCATTCTGTTCCTGACATTGTGGTAACAATGTGCTCACCATTAGATATCCATAACATGTAGTTAATATGTTTTTAGTAATTTCAAGGATGATACACAGCTACAACCATAATAAAAGTAATGCTAATAACAGTGATGGAAGGCACCAGTGACTCATCTTATTGAGACATCTTAATAACCACCTCAGTATGACAAATTCACCTGCCGCTCCCAGCACGGGTAATAGTGAAAAAACAGGATAGACGTGTGGCTCATGAATGATAGAGAGCACAGGAATGCTAAAAGAGTTGTACAGGATTAGAAAAACATGGCTTCTTTATTCTAGAAATATCGCCACATCTATCCACAGGTTGTGTCTGGTATTGCGGCACAGTTTAATTAAAGTGCAATGGGTTGACCTGTAATAGCACATGCAACCTGTGGGCGCGAGAAGTCCTGTGATGGGACAGTAGTCGCCATGAACACCCAGGACATTTTACCTGTTCAAGGAAAGTGGAGAAGTGACCCATTGCAACCAATCAGATTACAGCTTTTATTTACAAAAGGTCCTCTCAAAAATAAGAACTGGAATCTGATTTGTTGCCATGGGCAACCCTCCATGTCTCCCTTACCCCAGTTTTAATAAATGCACTCAACAATGTTTTTTCCTCTAATATAGTGTCAAAGATTGAGAAAATAAAAGAAAAATGTAGGTTTATTTGGCGCGCTCAAAGGCTAGGCCTTAGAAGACTGTACCAGTCTCTTCCAGAGAATCGTACACCAGAACGGGGTGGATTGGCCATAGACTATACAGTGAGATTTCTCAGTAGACAGATGCCCAGGGGGCCGTCTGCCAAGTACATAATGAGCTTATCTTCTCAGCGTTAATTAATGCTAGAAACATCAGGTACTTCTGCACATGGCCGATGGCCTTAGGGGCTCTCCTGAATTAAACTGTATTGCTGGGTGGTGATACTGTTAAATATTGGGGCAGGGGTGGCATTATTTTGTGCTGCACTGTGGTATTTGGCTCTGCAGGGGCGGTATTTTGTGCTGCACTAAGTTATTGCTGGCCCCGCCTACTTATGTTGTCTCTGCCTAGGTGTGCTGCCCTGTCTTCTGTCAATCTGAACCTACCTACAACATGGGGCCACTTTAAGTTCCCAGTCCGCCCCTGCACCAAAAACTCTTACTTTTTTTCAATGAACTGGTGAAGGAGAGTAATTTAGGTAGCATGACATTTGAGAGTGCAATATTTTTTGTAGGTCAGCTCAATCTGTATATATACCAAAAATGTACATATGCACCATAGATGAAGACCATGTGGCTGCTTTACGGCCCCTACAAAATGGGGACTGAAAGCATGCCCGAGGTGTTAATGCCACTGGCCATCGCTTGGTAAGTCAATTAGGTGAGTGGTTACAAGACTATCTTAAATGCGGTTGGTACACTGTTAGGTGGTGTGAGTGTAATTTGGACCTTAAAATAAGTCTACATTAGCCCTGCATGAAACTGGTGTGGGATAGTGGATATTAATATGTAAGTAAAGAGCACAATGGGATCAGGCCAGACAGGACATACGTTATATACAGTATAGTGTCTGTAATTCTAGAGGTGAATCATCTGTGATACAATTGTTATGTAATATATAGACAGCACAGATGTGTTGACATCTTCTCACCTGCCCCCGTGGGCGTTTAGATTTAACTCCAATCCTGCTGCTACTTATCCTTCAAGTCAAATATTTGCATTGGGTTGCTGTGTTAATTGTGTACGTCTAGTATTTCGCACTGACAGACCGCTCATAGATGAAGACATACTGAGAGATAATAAAAATACATGGCAAATTGGAAAAAGCTACCCCCCTCTTCCCCCAGCCAAAAGCTGTTAGATGTAGTTATTCTTATTGTAGTACAGACTGAAAAACAAACAAGGATAGGGCCGGCTGAACAGGTGAGTAAAAGTAGCCCTTTGCCCAACCCCACTTTTGATAATCATAGAGCATGCTTAAAGGGGTTGGTCACTTTCTGGTTACTGTTGACTGATGTGTTTGTGAGATGATTATATGCCACTTACTAATATAGCCTTTGTTGATATTCTGTGCTATTTTCTATATTTCATAAGGTATGCCCCCTTGTTTTCTAAGTCTTTTGTGCTGTCCTCAGTGGTCCTGTCCATAAAATGGCTGCTGATGGAGGGTCATGTCCCAGTAAAATGACCTCCATTCAAATATACTGTACCTGCCATCTGCCCTACACTGTTGGGAGTTTAGTTGTCATGCAGTGTGTTTGAATAGAGGAGGCAGAGTAACGTGTCTGGTCACATGACCCTCCATCAGCAGCCATCTTATGGATAGGACCTCTATGAGGACAGCACAGATTTGCCTAGCAAGGGGACACAGCTTATGAAATATAGCAAACGGCACAGAATATCAACAGCAGCTACATTGATGGGTTAGGTAGGTACAATCACAGGTAAAACATGGTCCACCTAAAGTAATTATCCTTAAAGGTGTGGCAATAAGAAGAACTTTGAGGAACTTACCATCATCCAAGCTGTCTTCATTGACATCACACTCTATGGCCTCACAGCTTACCCGTCCACCACCATTCTCCTTTAAAGGAAAAGTCTACATTGTGATTACTGCTTTACCCCACACCCCCATCTCAGAATAACGATCATATTTACTTCAGATACAATAGGGTAGTGACCTTAGGTCCAATGGAAACAGTAATGTAGTGCCTGATGATAATTTAAAGTGAATATTCTCCTTTTAAGATCATGCCTCTTTTTATGTTCAAGATTCTGTACTGATCAATTTTTAACATATTTTTATAGCACGCAGAGCTCAGTTTTCCTGATAAAGAGCTTCAAATTCTCTATATAGCGACTAAATGATAACATTTTGGACATTTGCAGTCACCACTAGGGGGAGCATACTGCAAACAATTTATAGTAAGCTCACTCTAGTGGTGGTTGAAGGTACAAAGTAGAAAAGATTAGTACAGCACCTGTTTGATGACCAGATACGTTCGGCAGAATGCACGTCTATTCAGGGGTCCAGTCCACAGACTCCAAAACATTCATGTGGAAAAGAAGAAATGAAGACAACATCCTCTTCTTGCTGAAAATAGTGGTGTTTAATCCATCAAGATACCCATAACACATGCAACGGCACATGTTATGGGTATCTTGATGGATTAAACACCACTATTTTAAGCAAGAAGAGGATGCTGTCTTCATTTCTTCTTTTCCACATGAATGTTTTGGGTGGCTGAAGGAAGCCAGAATTTTGGTATTTAACCTTAAAGGGGTTTTCTCACTTCAGCAAATGGCATTTATTATGTAGAGACAGTTAATACAAGGCACTTACTAATGTATTGTGATTGTCCACATTGCCTCCTTTGCTAGCTTGATTCACTTTTCCATCACATTATATACTGCTCATACCCAAGAATTACAATCACCCTGCAATGCAGCAGCTGTGGCCGTGCTTACACACTATAAGGAAAAGCGTTGGCCTGTCTGTTGCCCAGGACAGCAGGATTTTGCATAGGCCGGCACCTTTTCCTCTAGCATGCAAGTACAGACGGCGCACTACTATGGAGCATCACTGCTCTCGCCTGTATCAGCACTGCTCTCCTAAAGCCTGGCATACGTGGGCTATGTCAGTCTTTAGCAGAGTGGGCACAAGTAGGAGAGCGATGTCTTATCTGAGTTCCTGCCCTGCGCTCTCCACTCTGTTCTGCTAATAGCCTGCATACAACACTGGTATGTGACTAGTGTGTGACACCAAACGGATCCGTCCCCATTGACTTACAGTCGGGTGAGGACGGTTCCGGATGGCTGCAGGTAGGGGAGCGCAGGGGATCTGAGCATTGAACAGCTAGTTACGAGCAGGTTCGCTCATCTCTACTGATAACATTTGTATTTACTAGTCATTTCTTCTTGGCTTCTCACTTCTATGAGGCGCATGTGTGTGATTCAGTGTTTTCCTATATAGTGTAACAAATAGCATAAATAGTCAAGACAGATCTTTTCTAACCCCTTACGTGACATGCTGGTATTTAGCTCAACATCATTCAGTCTGTCTGGGATTACATGAAAAGACAGAATGATTTCTGCAAGCCTACATCCACAGACGATATGAGGATAGTTCTCAAAAATGTTTGGTATAAGTTCCTTCAAAAACCGTGTGCAGGTGTACCTAGAAGAACTGATGCTGTTTTGAAGGAAGGGTGGTCACACCAAATATTGATTGGATTTAGATTTCTCTTTTGTTCATTCACTTTCTTTTTGACTTTTGACTTTAGATACATACAGTATTTATATACACATATCTTAGAATTACTTGTGTCCTTATATATGGAGGTTAAAGGATGGAGTTTTCTGCTTTTGAATCATGGATGGAGTTTTCTGCTTTTGTCCACTTCTGTCTTGTTTCTGGTGCTAGCGGCTACTGTAAGCAGGGGTGCAGGACCCCGAATGATCTGATAATGTAAAGTCTCTAGCAGTCACTAGGAATGTGGAGTATCTTGCACATATGTGTCCACTCAGCAGGTACACTAAAGCTATGAACAGCTTATTAAACCTGATATTGTTCATTTCACTGCTTTTTCTGTAAGCACTTTGGGGGTCATTTACAAACAGATATACACCACTTTTTGACATACAACTGTCGCAGATAGTGGCGCAAAGGTTATTTGCATTGCAATCTTTGACTTGTTCCCCTTTTCTGACGCTCACGCCAAATCTAAAAAAGGGGTTTTTGCATGGGTGGGGAAAAGGGCGGTCTCATTTATCATTTTCTACACCTGTTTTAGGCATAGAAAATGATCTAAATCTACACCAGCAAGGGAGCTGAGGTAGATTTAGAAAAGTGTACAGTGTCCGCCTAAGTTATGTTTTTCTGTAACATGCTTAATGTAATTATCGCCCTCTAGTTCCGAGGCAATATGCATGACAGTAACAGGCTCAGTGACACCAGCAGTCCTCCGCAGAAATCAATGCTCAGTGGTACAGATGAGTGAATCGATGCGTATGAATCAATTCGTCCATCAAGGGGCTGTCCCCGCTGCTGAAGAAGCTCCCCCCATGATGCTTGACTAATAGGGCCGGACATCTCACCCAGTCCTGACAATCATATGCCTGCAATGCTGCTCCAAGTAGCAGCCCAAGCGCAGAGGCTCTGTTTCTGATGCCATGTGCCGCTACACTTCCAGCTCGTTTCATATGGACAGTTGCTGCTTAGGTATCGGCAGCAGAGCCTCTGTGCATGGGCTGCTGCTTGGAGTGGCAGCGCAGGCGCATGATTGTCAGGTCTGGGTGAGATGTCCAGCCTTGTCAATCAAGAGTCGGGGGGGAGCTTCTTCAGTAGCGGGGACAGCCCCTCACAGCTGAAGAACTCTATTTGATGAACTAATCGATTTGCTCATCCCTAGTTAGTGGCTTGAGCAGGTTCACACCACCAATAATTTAGGAAGACAAGGCCAACCTGACCTGTGAGCTCCCACTACACAGGCCTCATAGCAGCCATATATAGAAGTTCAATTTTTTGAAGTCTTATAAACCATAGATAGAGGTGTGCCCTGCTTTGTGAAATAACAGGGCATCTTGTCTAAGAACTCAGGATTTCGATTTCCCTCTGTTATTCCTCCTCGAAATATATGAATAAATTGACAACAGTGGCTCTATACAGTCTGACACTATCACCACTCATTGGACAGCGTTAGATTGTGTAGGGACATGCCCCTTTGCAAAGGGAATGGCAACATCCGGTTGTAAATGTAGTCCTACATTTCTAGAAGGAATGGGAGAAGAATGGCACAATACAGAATGTTAGATGCTCTAGTAATATTATTTCATGGGGAACATAAGTATTTCAAATTTTCAGTCAACTCTTTAAGACACCACCATTTATACACTGGTAGCTCTCTGCGTTAAAGGGGCATCCCAACGCAAAAAAAATCTTTCTCCTGGCCTGCACATACTGTAAAAAAAAACAAACATATGTTATACCCACCTTGTCCATCCCCTGCCGCTGCCATCTGGGTGCCGGGGTCCATGCTGCCCTCCATTTCCTGCTTCTGGCTCAACATGGCAGGAAATGGCTGTCAATGTCCCTCAACCAATCACTGGCTGCAGCAATGACCCGCCCCAGCCAGAGATTGGCTGAGCAGCAATCCAAGCCACTTCCTGTTGTGTCGAGACAGGACCAGGAAGTGGAGCAGAGCTGGGCACCATCCAAATGGCAGCAGCTAGGGGTGGTTAGCGAGGCGAGCATAAGTTCTGTTATTTTTTTTTACAGCATGTGCAGCTGGAATACCCCTTTAGAAATAATTGGTCAGATCTATTTAAAAATGTATTAGAATCTCCACTTAAGAATTGTATGGCTGTCATGTGATACCTCATGGCCAATCAGTCAAGAGGGTACAGCACATGCCTTTGAAAAGGCCCCTTAATGGGAGTCTGGAGGGCTGTTGAGTGGATGCAGTAGCATCTAACAGATTTCTTAGTTTAAAGAGGACTATCCTGCGACAGACTTTAGGATACTTTAGGATAATGCAGTCCTATGTAAAACAACTGATAATAGATTATAATATAATCATGAGTTGTGCTGAATGGAAAATGGTATATTTGACAAACTCAGCTCTGCTACAGTTGTCACTGCAAACTCAGAGCTGCCTTGTTTGCTCAGCTACAATATGGCTGCTTAGTGAAATGCACTGCAGGAGTGGAAAGTTTTGTGAAGCTGTGGCAGGCAGAGCGCCCCTTCCCCACGTGTGATCTAAGCCGCATGCCCGTGTCATTTCTTACCTTATTCTCAATGAGCAACTCACACACTCTCTTCTCATTCGAGACTCTTTTTTTTCCATTCCTCTTCTGAAAACAACACAATAATTGTTCCAGGACATTCCTCCAACAAAGCCTTCTGTTCCTCTGCCACCCAACTGGGTGAGAAGTTCTCCTCTCCTCGCCCAAAACCATGGGGCACTCTGCACCACTCTGACTCTGGCAGCCAAATAAATTAAAAAAAGATTAGGCTTGTGCACGTTCGCTTTCCATGTCTTTGTCAACTTGTGACGACAGGAAGGAATAAGTTGCTGTGTCAGTAGTCCTAGAGGTTCCAGACACTGTATCCAAGCATCACCAATACTCTGAGCTTGTCCAGGTGCTGTACCCAGAAATCTGACAGCGTCCTATCTCCTTTTCTCCAGCCTGTATACGCCTGGGACTCTGCAGTGACGAGGAGACTCAGTTGTTGACACAAATCACACACATAGTGATAGCAGACAGAGTCCAGACAGTCCAAAATATTCTGCTCTCCACGTGGAGACTAAGTCGCCCCTCACAGTATTTGGCCTTAACAACTAAAGCAGATATAGGATTAGAATGCAAGCTCTTGGGAACACTGCTTCCCCTGTAGCACTGATCTTAACATTAACCCCTGCAAAGTTGTGTGCCACCCGAGCTGCGATTGTTCAGTACAGTACAGTACAAAGTGCTCGTGTCCTTATCTTCAGACTTTATAGATCCATGTCTTATCTACTGCAGTTTTATGAAAGGGAGCGTAGGTTACCTGCAGAATACCTATGGTGACCGTCAGCTTAGCAGGACCTTTAGTACCAATACCAACCCAGTGGAGCCATGTTACTCTCTGGCTTCCTGGCTCTGGTAGATGTTCTGGTAATCTACAATAGACAGTAAGTTAGAATTTATGGCATGCACATGCAGAGGTGTAGCTAGGGATGATTGGCGGGACATTTAGTCTGGGGTGTTGGGTGCCAGTGATGGCACCTGCCAATTTGCCTTGGCCAGGCTATCAGATCCAAGGTTAAATAGAACCTTTACCCTGGTTAAGGAAAATCTAGATATGATTTACTGCAGTAGTGGGGGTTTAACAGGAAGCTCCTAGGCACCAAAGCAAAATCTTTAATTAGTCCCTCTACCTAAAACTAGTATCTTCTTATGTGGCAGAGAGACATTTGGGTTCCCTCAGGTAATGGGGTATGGTTTCAACTGGTATCTCTGTGCCTTCATTAGTACAACAGCTTGTGTTGGTCCCATGTTCATATGTGCCTTCATTACTGAGAAAAATGATGTTTTAATATATGCAAATGAGCCTCTAAGAGCAATGAGGGCATTGCCATTACTCCTAGAGGCTCTGCTCTCTCTGCGACTGCTGTGTCCTCCTCATTTTGACTGACAGATCCAGGCAGCGTAAACAGCATCACTGTCAATTAAAGTGGAGAGTGAGCGGCAGTTGCATAGAGACCAGAGCCTCTAGGTGTAACAGCCACGCCCTCGTTACTCCTAGCGGCTAATTTGCATTTTTTAAAACAGACTTTTTCTCAACAAATCGGGACCAGATGCCTTCAGCAGCCAAGCGTTCATGCAACAGGTCAGCCAGTTTGATAGGTACAAATCTGCTGACAGGGGTCCATATCATGAACTTCAGTCTGCAGTACTGAGCTGTCAGAAACTAATCCAGAATAATTTACATGGAGGCAAGGTCTGATTTCTGTATGAGGCGGTTAATATAAAGTCTATTAGAACAAGCTATGTTTATAGTGATAGTTCTGGCATATAAGGATGATCTCTTAGGCCTCTTTATTTGGGTCACCCTTGTCCCTCCCAGTTGCAAGCCTTGCTGGAGTTTATGCTTCATTATAGTTTCCTGCGATCTTGTGCATGTATTCAATTTTAATAAAAGCACGTAATAAACCGACCCGGTCTGGGCAGTTGTCAGCAATGTAATATTTAATCCTTACAATGGTGTACATTCAGGCTGGGGATTTCTGGCAGGGCCTCCAGTCTAGGGCCTCTCTCATTTCCTACCTGTGTAACAATAGACCTTGCATTCAACAAAAGAGCAAAACTAAATGTAATTGTGTCCAACCGCCGGGAAAAGTGATACACATTGTTTGCACAGCTGCCGGTGAATTGTGCTATAGAATTAATGGAGTATTGCACACTTATACACATACGTGTCAGCCATTACTCCAGGTGTCACAAGGGAATACAGGTATCTGATACTTTCTTTAAGTGAAAGGACTAGGTAAAAAAAGATAAGTTCAATTGTAAACCTGTCACAGAGTGTAAATTATCCCTGCAGTGGTGATAAACCTCGCACGGCTGAGCTTTATACCATATCTATATGCATTAACGAACAGTCTGATGTCATACAGTACAGTATTGTACTGCCTGATCTGCCCAGCAGCAGCTACAACTGTGACTGGACATAGCAAACTACACTGAGGAGCCGCACACCTGCACTTTTTATACCAGTGACAGCACTAGACGGACATGGAAACCTGTTTAAAGACACCTATTTTGATATTCATATTAGTAGAAATTTAAAAGTGACGCTCCAGTCAAAAGCTCAAAAATAACATGCAAGTCAGTACCTAGAGAAGATTATTACCTGCTATTCATTTTCCCCAGTGCTTGCTGCTCAGCTGCTTTTAGCTCAGCACCATTAGGGCAGAGTTGTGATCCATGACTATAGTATAGCTACAGTGCTTACAGGGAGACAGAGGTAGTCTGAGACACACCTCCTATCTCATGATTGGTTCAGTCTGCTGTCCTCTCCTCCCCCCCTGCAGCTCCATCTCCTCTGATTGGCTGCTGTGTATAAGCACAAGTCTATTATAGGTTCCCCAGGAACTCAGTGTATAGAAAAAACACCAATGAGAAAAAGAGGATCAGGCCAGTTATTGGGAATAAACGCTCTTACCACAACTCTTTGTTGGGTGATCGTATCATTCATGCAGCACCTAAAACCAGCATTTGTTAGAAGGACACTGCCTTGTGCAAAGTGAAAGGGGGACGATTGATTGTCCACCCCCCTTTACTTTGCATCAAGTCATACAATCAGGTCCTTGAAATGAGCGCCAAAGAACATGTATATTATCGATTGGTGCTCATTTATTGTCCAACACTGGCTTGTGTAAGAGGACCTTTAGTAATGGGGAACCTGAAGGGTCGCTTTAATCACATCATGACGCATGTCAAGTGTTGCTGCTTTTTCCCAGTGAAGTGTTGCAAACTTTTGGGAATAAATCCTGCAAAACCCAGCCCCTCTGCTCTTGAGTGACAACTGTGGTGGTCCCCTGGATAGAACATCGTATGAATCCGAAGACCACTGCAACCATCAGAGATGGAAGGGATATGGGAGGGTCTAGTGCAGAAATCACAGGACACTTTGACTTGTTAAGTTAAGAAACACCTAGTGGACGCGCATCAGATAAGGTCAGTTTCAGGGATTCCCTTGACCGACTGCAGGTTGTCTGACTCAAACTCACAGCATTACAGTGATCTAAAATACTGTAAATTTCGGCCCGACTGTGGCCCAACTGGACTGTGGTCACATGAGGCCCTGTGTACAGGACAGTAGACACCTGGTTGGGTTGGAACTCACAACATCATAGATCACTATAATGCAGCGAGTTCATGTCAGCTGAGCTGCAATCCATCCAGAAATTGCTGCATTTTTCTTGGTTGTGCTACCATAATGAACAACAATATAGCTATATTTTAACTAGTTATCACATCATCTATCTACGGCAGTTGTATAGGGGCAAAGGGTTAAAAGGTGCAGATAGATTCCCCTTGTGTAAGTGGAATGATTTATGCTGTAGACATTTGCAATAACATAGTAAGGGGGTATCTTCAATTGTTTGGTAACATACTGTGATTGAACGCTATATAATGTGTACTCAGAATATCTGTGCATGGTGTAGGCACAGCCAGGGTTAATTATCCCTTCCCAACCCTCTTAGGGAGCATAGGGTGTGGGCTGGCTTCACCCCAAATTGCAAAGAGTACTAGTTAGTTGGAGGGACAGCATGAAGTGAGTAGGGAGCAGAAGCTATGTGCTCCACTCCTCAGGCCTCCAGCTTCAAGAATCCAAAGACTAATGGATCCCTGTGGGATTCTCTGCTTCTGCTACAGCAAGAGAGAAGGAGAGACAAGATTGGAGAATCGGCATGGCCAATTTTGGAGTCAGTAAGCAAGGTAAACTGCGTAAATCTTTACAGACCCTGCTGCTTTGGAGGGGTAACAAGTTTAGCCTGCATGTCACCCTGCAAATTGCAGGCATTATTGATAAAATACAGTCACCAGAAATTCTAGAGAGACACTTTAGCAAGAGAGTGTAACCAGAGGTCCACTGCTCTCAACACGCATGCACAGACATCTGAGAAAAGGATTCATACTGTGTACAGACTGTTGTTGGATGTATCACATTCAGTGAAAGCATGACAGTTGTCTTGTTGAACCTGGCCCGGTAACTGACTTCTACTACACTGCACACTGGCCATTGCGTTGCATTGCTCAACTACACTTACTGACAGGCACCCATACAATGACCAACCTCAACAGCACCTCAAGTTACCATCAGGCAGGAGCCCCAACTACAGGGAGTGTCATGAGGGAAGAAAGGTTGCGCCCTCCTATACACTGCACCGACCCTAGAGGGCTACGGCCTGTGACACATTTTCTAGTCGGGGCACTACCACTACCTAGTCACATCTAGGCACTTGTACTGCAGAAGGCTGCTCCCATATGTTCCCCTTCACAGTAGTTATGCCCAGATAGGTGCCCCTCACAGAAGTTACCTTCACAATAGGTATGTCAAGATTTGCCCACCAGCAAATACTCATCTGGTCCATCTGATGATCACAGCTCAGCTGCCAGTACTCCGCAGGGGCACGAGGCAGGATACTGTTACACATCACGCTGCTCTGTTGAAGGAGCAGAGGCTGATTCCCAACCGGCACTGCTCCTTCTACACAGACCGGCAGCATGGTGTGTGACAGTACATTGTGCTGCTGCTGGGGAGCTCCAGCAGCTGAAGTGAATGGTGAAGCGGAGAGCGGAAAGCTCCCTGCTCCAACATTACAATCAGTTGAGAGTGAGACATACCTTAGCTATTCCGGGACCACAGAACAGCCACAGAAATACTGGACTGTCCCACCAAATCCGGGACGGATGGGAGGTTTGCTTACGGTACGATACACCTCACTGCACTGTGCATGCACACCATTCAATCTGTCAATTTGTGGGCAACCCCTTTTAATGTTTTTGAGTAGAGGTAAAGTTACAGGCAATGCAGAGGTAGCCATTTCCTGGTGCCTGAAGTGGACCAAAAATCAGTGCTACATAAGAGGACACCTGTAGTTTAATGGCCCTGTTACAGATTTCACATTGTCGCAAAAAAGTCTGTGTACATTTTTCTTTGTATATAGACATACTGTATTTTAAACCAGGTTATATCATGATGTCATCACAGCATAACACCAAATGACCCCAAGATGGCGCTATTATGCTGTATAAAAACTTCCAACATGTCCACATTTGTGGAAGACTATACAAGTGGTCCCTGAAGTCAATATTTTTAACATACAATGGTCTTTCCTGGGACATATAAGAGGGGTAAACATGGCGGTAGTATATATTGCAGCCTGTTCTAATATTTGTATAACTTGTCTTTCACGTCACTATGTTTAATATGGACAGTTATCTGTCTGAAGGAAAGCGCTTACTTATGAATAAGAAGCAGGATGGAAGGGAATGAAATGTCACTTAATACTCTATTAAACTGCAGGGGCCATCATTTGCAAAAGCTCTTGTTACATACATAGAAGGAATATATTACAAAGTTCAGGAGGAGTTATGAGAGGAGAGTCTGGAGAAATTGTGGAGAGACCTGAGAGAAGAGTGGTCAAGGAGAGTAACATCAAGAGAGAGAGATGAGAACACTGAGACCAGAGTTGAGGACAACTACTGGAGAGTGGCTTAGAACTAGGGTTGCCACCTTTCCCAAGAAAATATACTGGCCAAGTTAAGCCACACCCCAAAGTGGGCATGATTATGGGTGTGGCTTAACATGGGTGTTAAGTCGCTATGTCATAATGTGGCTCCCAGTATTATTAGTGCCCCCATTATTGCCCTCCAGTAATATTAATCCCTCAATTAGTGCCCCCTAGAATGGATAATGCCCCCCAGAACTGATAATGCCCCCATTAGTGACACTGGTAATAGTAATACCTCCATTAGTGCCCCCCAGAATTAATAAAGTCCCCATTAGTGCCCCCAGTAATAGTAATGCCTTCATTATTGCCCCCCAGAATTAATAGTGACCCCATTAGTTCTCCCCAGAATTAATAATGCCCCCGATTAGTGCCCCCGGTAATAGTAATGCCTCCAATAGTGACCCCAGAATGGATAATGATCCCCATTAGTGCTCCCCAGAATTGATAATGCCCCCATTAGTGCCCCTGGTAATAGTAATGCCTCCATTAGTGCCCCCCAGAATTAGTGCCCCTATTAGTACTCCCAGTAATAGTAATGCCTCCATTTGTGCCCCCCAGAATTAATAATGCTTCCATTATTGCCTCCCAGAATTAATAATGCCCCTATTAGCACCCCCAGAATTAATTGTGCCCCCATTAGTGCCCCAAGTAATAGTAATGCCCCCATTATTGCCCCCCAATAATATAAATGTCCCCATTAGTGACCAGCTTATAACTAGAAAGTCAGTATGAGTGTATATGTGTCCTTAGTGAAAATATGATTTACTGCCTGATTAGACAACGTTAAAAATCCCTTTATTTCAAAAACATTAAAAGGAAAAAAAAAAGCGTGGCTTGCTTCCACAAGCACTTATTCAGGCTTGGTTAGTGAGAGTCTGTGGTGTGCACCAAGCATATATTACACCTACTAGACAATCATCAACCATAAAAGGTTACTGCCGAAGTGCAGGGCACTATCATGTCTTGGTGGCCCTGATAATAATAACATTCATATTACAGCAGATAACTAAAAAAGCCGGACACCTCAACAGGGAGGATAGCATATCTTGCTTATTTTGCCCCAACATACACTCTTACCCTGATATTATTACCCAGTGTCCATCAAAAAAACGCTACCTATATAATTTTACATGACTGTCTATGGCTCGACGCATTTCTAAGGCCATATAATCATAGCCATTCTTCAGGAGGCTAATAACATACAAGACAGACAAGACAAACAAAACAGATGTGCTGCACGCCACTGATAGCATGAGTGCAGCAGGTAGCACATGGCTCTATGATGGCCGTAGCGCAGCCGCTCGCCTTCGCTGTATAAATAGGAGAAGCCACTCCCTCTGCCATTGTTCAGCATTACGGGCAGGAACCAATCAAAACTCAACAGGCGGGGCACGAAGCCCTACCCCTCCTGCTCCTATTACATCGCTACAAAGCAGAGAGGAACTAATTATTTACAATGTAAATACAGCGGTAATTGCCTATCACAGATGATACCCAAGAAAAGGTTAATCCAAAAGACGCTACATATTTAAAGGTTTAAACTAAATGCCCTACATTTGAAAGACCTCTATAGTGAAGGCAGTACTTGCCAAATATATTAAGTATGTTCTAACAATACCATTATTCTCAGGGCCGGACTGGGACTGAAATGCAGCCCTGGCATTTTGAAATCAAAGAGGCCCACATGCCTCGACTTTTTAAAGTCACAGCCAACCCTTTTAGAGGCTCTAAAAATTATTAAAATATAATAATTTAATAAACGTAAACCACACCAAACAAGGTAAATAAACCGCCCCCTGCAGAGAGAGATGGAAAAGCTATATCTCCTGATAGGGTACGGGTCTAGAACTCAGACCCGGACTGATTAAAACTTTTGAAATGTCTCTGTGACATGTAAAAAGTCTTTCAGTTCATCAGTGGCCCTATTACACAGATTGATGTGTAAAGGTCCTTTTACACGGGCCGATTATCGGCCATAAAAGCGTTCCTAGGAACGCTAGTGCTGATAATCGGCCTGTGTAAAAGTGGCCGTAATCAGCCGACAAACGAGCAAAACGCTCGTTCTTCGGCTGATTGGATCTTTTGGTTTGTACAGTGGATCTGCAAAAAAAAACGGATGCCATACGGAACATCATCCTTTTTTAGCGGATCCGCAATTTGCAGACTGCAAAACACAATGTTCGTGTGAATGTAACCTAATACAGAGCCCCATACCTCTTACATCCAGTATAATACAGCGCCCCATACCTCTTACATCCAGTATAATACAGGGCCCCATACCTCGTACATCCAGTATAATACAGCGCCCCATACCTCTTACATCCAGTATAATACAGCGCCCCATACCTCTTACATCCAGTATAATACAGCGCCCCATACCTCGTACATCCAGTATAATACAGCGCCCCATACCTCGTACATCCAGTATAATACAGCGCCCCATACCTCTTACATCCAGTATAATACAGCGCCCCATACCTCGTACATCCAGTATAATACAGCGCCCCATACTTCTTACATCCAGTATAATACAGCCTCATACCTCTTACATCCAGTATAATACAGCCCCATACCTCTTACATCCAGTATAATACAGCGCCCCATACCTCGTACATCCAGTATAATACAGCGCCCTATACCTCTTACATCCAGTATAATACAGCGCCCCATGCCTCGTACATCCAGTATAATACAGCGCCCTATACCTCTTACATCCAGTATAATACAGCGCCCCATGCCTCTTACATCCAGTGACGTCTCCTCTGATATAGATCTTCTCTTTCCTCATCTTCTCCTTTCAGACCAGACGCCATTTTTCAGCCATTTCTCACCTCTGCAGTTTGACGAAAAAAAATCTTAGTTTACTACTTTTCCATAATCCTCCCGTCTTCTGGACAAATAATCCTACCACCCCCAGTACTGTGCCACTAGTACCACACAGATAGTGCCCTTCAATAATTATTGGCACACAGTGTCCTAATATAACTGCGCCCAGCAAATAGTGTCCCTGACAGTAATAGTGTAAACATAACGTCCCCCAGAAATAACTGCACTGATACTGTGCCAGGGTGCCCCCCCACAGTAATAGTGCTCCCAAAGTCCCAACTAATAATTCTCTGCCAGAATGCACTTGTTAGTAATAGTGCCCCCAACAGTACTAATGTCCCCACTGTGCCCCAGAAGTAATAATGCTTCCAATGTGCCAGTAAGAAGTGCTCCCCACCCATAGATGCCCCCCAAATTATGTGCCAGTAAGAAATGCCCCAATAATGCGCCAGAAGTTTCCCCCCAAAATCATGTGCCAGTAAGAAATGCCCCCAGTGCCCCCATGTGCCAGTAAGAAATGCCCCAGTGCCCCCATGTGCCAGAAAAATGCCCCCAGTGGCAGTAAAAATGCCCCCATGCCATAAATAAATGCCCCCAAGTGCCAGTAAGAAATGCCCCCAGTGCCAGTAAGAAATGCCACCTAGTGCCCCCATGTGCCAGTTAGAAAATGCCCCCAGTGCCCTATGTGCCAGTAACAAATGCCCCCAGCGCCCCCATGTGCCAGTAAAAATGGCCCCAGTGCCTGTAATAATGGCCCCAGTGCCAGTAAAATGCCCCCAGTGCCAGTAAAAATGCCCCCAGTGCCCCCATGCCATAAATAAATGCCCCCAAGTGCCAGTAAGAAATGCCCCCAGTGCCAGTAAGAAGTGACCCCCATGTGCCAGTATGAAATGCCCCCAGTGCCCTATGTGCCAGTAACAAATGCCCCCAGTGCCCCCATGTGCCAGTAAAAATGCCCCCAGTGCCCCATTGTGCCAGTAAAATGCCCCCAGTGCCCCATTGTGCCAGTAAAAATGCCCCCAGTGCCAGTAAAATGCCCCCATGTGCCAGTAAAAATGCCCCCAGTGCCCCCAATAGAGCTCCGGTCCGTGCTACAATAAAAAAAAATTAACACTAATACTTACCTCCATCAGGCTGGCAGCGATGCGATGCAGGCCTCTTCCGGCCTGTGTCCCGCGCTGTACGGCTCAGGCGGCACAATGACGTCATCGCGCCACCTGAGCCGGCCTCTGATAGGCTGCAGGCCTAGTGCCTGCAGCCTATCAGAGGAACGGGCAGGGGATACGCCTCTTCCTCCCCTGTACCGCAGTACAATACAGGCATCTGTATCGCCGTCCTGAGGACGGCGACACAGATGACTATGGAGATGAGCGCAGCCCTGCCGCCGCCCCCATCTGTGCGCAGGGCCACGCCGCACCTGGCTAATTGGCGGTGTGGCCCTGCAAGGGGGGACGGGACCGGCCCACGGAGGGCAGCGGCCCTTCTGGCATATGCCAGAAGTGCCAGACGGCCAGTCCGGCCCTGATTATTCTATAGTGTATAGGTAGGTATTTGTAATTCTAAAACGGAAAGTGAAACAAACAAATACAGTAGATGCTAATACATGCCCCTCTGCATTACCACTGCTATCGGGACATGTCATAAGGAAGAGGTTCCATAAAGAGGGAGGCGGCAGCCCATTGAGAACACATAACCATGATGTATATGACATACGACTGTTTATGAGATCTCATCATATAGAATGAAAAGGAACCTCTACATATCACTAACCAAGCCTGAATATTTTTTTTTCCTTTTAATGTTTTTGAAATAAAGGGATTTTTAACGTTGTCTAATCAGGCAGTAAATCATATTTTCACTAAGGGCACGTATACACTCATACTGACTTTCTAGTTATTAGTTTGTCACTAATGGGGACATTAATATTATTGGGGGGCAATAATGGGGGCATTACTATTACTTGACTATCACTAACCAAGCCTGTATAAGTGCTTGTGGAAGCAAACCACGATTTTTCTTTTTCCTTTTAATGTTTTTGAAATAAAGGGATTTTTAACGTTGTCCAATCAGGAAGTAAATCGTCTCCATTAGTGACCCCAATAATATTAATGCACCAATTAGTGCATCGCAATTATATTAATTCCCCCTAGTAATAGTAAGGCTCCCATTAGTGCCCCCCAGTAATATTAATGCCTCCACTAGTGCCCCCCCAGAATTGATAATGCCCCCAGTAGTGGCCCCAGTAATAGTAATGCCCCCATTAGTCTCCCCAGTAATAGTAATGCCCGACTATTGCCCCCAGTAATAGTAATGCTCCCATTAGTGCCCCCCAGTAATAGGAGTGTCTCTATTATTTTTTATATCATTTACATGTTCAAGTATCCTTCGTCTGAACTCGCGGGTGGTTTTTTTTAAACTCCTTTTAATCGGTGTTATATTTAGTTTTCTCAGTTATGATTAAGGACTCTGTCCGAAACTCGTAAACTGTTTTTGGAGTCTGTACACTGCACTTGGCTGTTCTGAATTTTCAAATAAAGCGCCTGAAATAACACTTCACCGTTGCTGGATTTTTCCCTTCTCTTGGATCTCAGGCCTTTGCCCAGGCTGTCCGTGCAAGGTGCATATCTATGCTGCAGGTGAGCTGGACTGTTTTTGCTTAACCAGTGGTTATGCCACCCTTAAATTTACTGTTACTTGAGACCACTAATATACAGTGCCACAGATAGGGTGGCCATCCGTCCGGTTTTTGGCCCGTCAGTCCGGTTTTTAAACTCCTAGCCCTCCGTCTGGCGCAAGGCCAGGACGGACGGCCAGAAGTCCGCCTTTCAGGACAGGCCTTTGGGGTGTGCGACCCGTGCGGTTGCACAGGGCGCTTCACTCCCGGCCAGCTCTGGCAGGGCGCCCCCTTAATGGCCCGGCCTGCTCCTGTACAGCGTCTTGTGCTTGTGCCCCCCCCTCAGACCTCAGATCAGCCCACCCAGCCACTTTAAAAAAACATACTCACCTGTTCTACGCTGCCGCTGCCATCAGGTTCCGCGCTCCACTGCCTTCCCTGCCGGCGCGCTGTATGACCTGACGCTGCGCCAGATCATAGTGTGCGCCGGCAGGCAAGACAGTGGAGCGGGGAACCTGATGGCAACGGCAGCGCAGAACAGGTGAGTATGTTTTTTTTTAAAGTGGCTGGGTGGGCTGATCTGAGGTCTGAGGGGGGGCACAAGACGCTGGTCTGAGGGGGGCACAAGACGCTGGTCTGAGGGGGGCACAAGACCCTGATCTGAGGTCTGAGGGGGGCACAAGACCCTGATCTTAGGGGGCACAAGACATTGATGATTGATCTGAGGTCTGAGGGGGCACAAGACGCTGATCTGAGGTCTGATAGGGGCACAAGACGCTGACCTGAGGTCTGATGGGGGCACAAGACGCTGACCTGAGGTCTGATAGGGGCACAAGACGCTGACCTGAGGTCTGATGGGGGCACATGATGTTGATCTGAGCTCTGATGTGGGCACAAGACGCTGACCTGAGGTCTGATGGGGGCACAAGACGCTGATCTGAGGTCTGATGGGGGCACAAGACGCTGACCTGAGGTCTGATGGGGGCACAAGATGCTGACCTGAGGTCTGATGGGGGCACAAGATGCTGACCTGAGGTCTGATGGGGCACAAGACGCTGACCTGAGGTCTGATGGGGGCACATTGTGTTGATCTGAGGTCTGATGTGGGCACAAGATGCTGACCTGAGGTCTGATGGGGGCACAAGACGCTGATCTGAGGTCTGATGGGGGCACAAGACGCTGATCTGAGGTCTGATGGGGGCACAGTGAGCTGATCTGAGGTCTGATTTGGGCACAGTGGGCTGATCTGAGGTCTGATGGTGGCACAGTGGGCTGATCTGAGGTCTGATGGGGGTACAGTGGGCTGATCTGAGGTCTGATGGGGGCACAGTAGCCTGATGTGAGGTCTGATGGGGGCACATTGTGTTGATCTGAGGTCTGATGGGGGCACAAGACGCTGATCTGAGGTCTGATGGGGCACAAGACGCTGATCTGAGGTCTGAAGGGGGACACAAGATGTTGATCTGAGGTCTGATGGGGCACAAGACGCTGACCTGAGGTCTGATGGGGGCACATTGTGTTGATCTGAGGTCTGATTGGGCACAAGACGCTGATCTGAGGTCTGATGGGGGCACATTGTGTTGATCTGAGGTCTGATGGGGGCACAAGACGCTGACCTGAGGTCTGATGGGGGCACAGTAGCCTGATGTGAGGTCCGATGGGGGCACATTGTGTTGATCTGAGGTCTGATGGGGGCACAAGACGCTGACCTGAGGTCTGATGGGGCACAAGACGCTGACCTGAGGTCTAATGGGGGCACATTGTGTTGATCTGAGGTCTGATGGGGGCACAAGACGCTGATCTGAGGTCTGATGGGGGCACAAGACGCTGATCTGAGGTCTGATGGGGGCACAAAACTCTGATCTGAGGTCTGATGGGGGCACAAGACGCTGATCTGAGGTCTGATGGGGTCACAAGACGCTGATCTGAGGTCTGATGGGGTCAGAAGACGCTGATCTGAGGTCTGATGGGGAAACAAGACGCTTATCTGAGGTTTGATGGGGGCACAAGATGTTGATCTAAGGTCTGAGGGGGGGCACAAGACCCTGATCTGAGGTCTGAGGGGGGCATTTTATACTGCACACATTATGGGGGCACACATTATGGGGACATTTTATACTGGCACCTTATGTCAGGCACCATGGGGACAAGGGGAGGGGCACTATGGGGGCACTATATAGGAGTATTTTACACTGGCAAAAATTATAGGAAACTATGTAGCTCAACTGGGGGCACTAAGATTTTTTTTGGGCACACAGTTGGCATTGGCACACATTATGGGGACATTGACTCTACTGGTGGCACTAATTATTTCTATTGGGACTTTGGGGAGCACTATTATTGTGGGGGGCACCCTGTCACGCTATCAGCTTAGCACAGTTATTTTTGGGGAGCATTTTGGTTACACTTTAGTAGCGCAGTTATTTTTTTTAGAGCACTGTGTGCCAATAATTACTAAAGGAAGTACTATCTGTGGAGCACAGTGTCTGAGTATTGGGGGTGGCAGGATGGGGTGTTCAAGAAGGTGGGAGAATGATGGAAAAGTAGGAAACTAAGATGTCTGTCTGTCAAATTCCGCAGAGAGAAGAGATGGCTGAAAGAAATCATCATGGCGGCCTGGTTTGAATGGAGAAGATTGAGGACACAGAATGTCTACATCAAAGAAGACATCACTGGATGTAAGAGGTATGTGGCGCTGTATTAGGCTACCTTCACATCTAGCTAAGTGATTCTGGCAGGCTGTTTTCAATTCACTGACTCCGGCACTGCTGGATACAGAATGCCCGCCGGCCAGTAAAATGGCAGCGGTAAAGCCGGCCCATTAGGGCAGTGTGTAATTGTGAACAGAAGAACCCTTGCCGGGCTGCCTGGGTGAAATTAAGGGTACATCTGGGTTCAACTCTGAACCCTGACAACCCCTTTAAGGTTTTCCTCTCTTTTTTTTTTTTTTTGCCGGGCACTTACTGGGAGAGGGGCGTGGTTTAGCAGGTTGGGGGTGTGGTTTGGCAGGTTGGGGTGTGGCCTAAAATGTCCTCCTTTTTGGGATGAAGCAGGTGGCACTGGCCACCCTAGCCACAGATGGTTCCAATCATGGTTAGCTGGAAGATCGGTCTAATCAGAATGGGCATTTCACTGGTAAAGCACCTGTATTACTGCAGCACATTCACTGGTTGACTGTCTACAGTACAGTGTGGTACTATATCATATGTACTAGTGTTTACCTGTACCAATTAGATGCTCCTTTGAACGTCAGGTGAGGGCTGCTCTTTTTTTAATTTTGCTGGTACACTGTGGGTACTGTATATGACCCTGACAACGCTCCTGACCTCATCATAGAAACTGCTTTACAGCTTCCAGCAGCAATTTCTGACTTTTATGTGTAAGGATCTGCTTATAGTATAAATGCAGCTGAACACGAAAAGAAGCGCACATATCCTGTCACCAGGAAGAGCTTGCAGTCTGTCACCAGGACCTGGAAGAGCTTACTGCCTGTGCAAGTACAGAGGGCATGGTGGCATTACCGGAGCAAGGGACAGTAAAGTATTAATACATTAATCTTTCTTATAACAGGTCAGAGGAATGCTTGTATTTTTCATAATGCCTGCAGAAGCCCATTAAAGAATAAAAAGTGTTACGCTGTTGGCCTGTGTGTGCCGCTCCACTTGCTATGTGTCCAGTGTGTATGTGTGGACAGGAGCTAGTTGAGTGTATCTCACCTCAGATTCATCACTGCGGAGGTTACACCCTTTCTCCCCTTGCTCTGGTGTTGCTGTCCAACTGCTGACTAACTAGCTCATGAGCTCCCCTATAAATACCTGCTTGTCTCTCTCATTCCTTGCCTGATCAACACAGGTCCTGCTAGTCTGCCTTAACTTGCTATCTGAGGTATAATCTGTTTACCTGTCGGTATACTGACAGTTGCATTCCTGGACTTTGACCACAGTCTGTTCCTGATCATGAGTTAGCCTGGTTCCTCTGGAACTCCACTTTGGTGTCCCTGATCTCCATGGGTCAGCAGCCAACCTCTCCTGGGTGGTTGGCACAGTGGACCCACATTCACAGATCAGGCTATTGATCCTGCTGATCCACCATGGATGAGGCTAACTGAGCTTTGCCAGGAGGTGGCTCTATGACGTGACCACCATGAATGACTTTTGACTTTCATACACATCGTGTCCACCTGCCTGAACACCTTAAAGGGGGTTATAATGACCCCCCCAATGCCCTGGGCACCTTATATAGGTTATATTTACCCTACTTCTCGACACCCGCGTAACTCCTGATCCCCACACAGCCGCCGCTGCATCTCCAATAGCAGGCCACGACGAGTGTCCCTGAGTCACCCTGTAGAGTTCAATCTCTCTCACTACTGAATTGATCTCCAGTTCCAAGAATATGCTAAAGTAGTTCATGAGAGAGAATCTCTTCAGTTGGTGCCAACATTCCAGAGTCCTGTGACTCATCTATTTTCGACTTCAGTTTAGGAGCCCATGCAAAGGATAGCCTCAAATTATCTGAAGAAGAGCGTGAATGCAGGCACTCCAGTGACCTCTGTATTGTTGTACAAATTATGATGGGTTGGATGAAGGTAGTATGAAGTTGCTATGATGTCCACAAGAAAATATATCTTAGGCTACTTTCACACTTGAGTTGTTAAAGGGGTTATCCCACAAATAATGTAAAAAATGAAAATCAGACATCATATAGTCCATGACAATACCTTTCTAACAAAGCTAGAATCAGCCCAGTACCTCACATGGATCCAGAGATCTCCACATTCATTGCTCTGCTAGATTTATATGAAGCTGACAGCTCAAGGGGAGTGTCTATTCTGCTGCAGCTCAGGAGGCATGTCTCAGCTCTCCCTATCACAGGTCAGGAGGCAGTTTAAAGATGAAACTGAGCATGTGTGGCATTCTCAGTGAGCAGCTCAAAGAAATAAGAAATTAAGTGGCACTATATTTTATTGAACAACTCAGTAGCTATAATACATTTTTAATTGCATGCAATTACAAAATTAATCAGATCCAGGTGCTGGTTTGAAAACTGTAGAATATTTTTCGTAGGACAACCCCTTTAAGTCCGGTATTGAGATCCGGCAGAGGAATGCCAGCTTTCAAACCAGACCAGGCCCTTATCTCTAGTTGCTACCAATCCAGAGATACAAGCAGCTAAAGCAGCCCCCCCCCCTTCCTCTTCTGCCCCAGGTGTGCTTGGGGTGAACAGTTAAGTGTTTTGCCTAAAGCCGGAGCTGAGCTTAGGAAAAACTGTTTAGCTTATATTACACACTCAGATAATTGTACAGATCATCGCCAACAAGCGTTCGTATAAACGCTCATTAGCAATGATCTGGCAATGTAATACCGCTGCCAATTACCTGATGAATGCGCAAATATTTGTTCATTGGGTAATTGGAATCTTTCAGCAGGTTTAAAAATCCTTGTTTGCCAGCAGCAGATCATAGTGTGTAATCACGATCTGCTGCCCGCAAACAGTAATTTAGTATTGGGGCGAGCGATAGCATAAGCGATCTCTCCTCCCCATACTGAGGAGGAGATCCCTGCATGTGATAGCAGCAGTCTCCTCTGCTAACGAGCAGACGATTGCTGGGAAGGAACGCTTCCCTCCCGACAATCGCCTGTTTCATCTGAACGTCTAATATAAGCTTTAGGGCTTTCTTTATGTGTCCATTCCATTTTTTATGCAGACCATATGCGGACCCATTAATTTCAAAACAAAAAACGAAGGTACTCCGTGTGCATTCCGTTTCCATATGTCCATATTTCCGTTCCGCAAAACAATACAACATGTCCTATTATTGTCCGCATTACGGACAAGGATAGTACTGTTCTATTAAGGACCAGCTGTTCCATTCCGCAAAATACGGAATGCACATGGACGTCACCCGTATTTTTTGCGGATCAGTTTTTTACGGCCACAAAATACATACGGTAGTGCATGAGCCCTTAGGTGGCTAAACTGACCTCACAAAATGCGGTTGTAAAAGTCTACTAGCATACACACTAGCCTCTCCATGACATCAGGGAAAGGGGGCTACTGGTGGAGTCTGCAGACCTTACCTTTCACCACTCCTGACATGCCTGTTTTAATAGCTTCATGCATTCCCCATGTAATAACAAGTCTGGAACATCTATTCTTATGACTCCATGTTGTGCCATTCCTTTATTATATCAACCAGAAGTTACAATTGAATTACTACCGTGTTTCCCCGAAAATAAGACAGGGTCTTATATTATTTTTTCCCCCCGAAAAAAGGGTAAGGGCTTATTATCGGGATAGGTCTTATTTTGGGGAATCACGGAATTTCATTTTTTTGCTCCTATTTTTTGACAAAAAATATACTTGCCTACACTCCGCTCCGGACTTCTGTTGACGCTGTCTTCTTCTCACCCAATCCCGTCATCCGGCGTATGCTGTGTCATCCTGTCAACCAGCATGATCCCGCGAGACCTGGCGCTGAGGTCACGTCTCACGGGATCAGCACAGGGGAGACGTCTTGCAGCGCCGGATAGGGTATGGGTGGGGGTGTGTATCGGTAACTAACTGTGAAGCGCTGCGTACTATAGTACGCAGCATTGTGCAGGAAGCGCCACCAGCAGAGGGGCCCTGACTGGTCATTAAAATCACTTGCGGGGCTGCAGGTAACCACCCCCCGGCCCAGGACCGTAACCCTGTTCTCAGTGATCGTGACGTCACCAACGTAACATCACATATGCTAGACTCCCGCAGGTGCCCTCAATGTATCTAGGGCTTATTTTTGGAGTAGGGCTTATAAGCCTACTCCAAAAACCGGGCAAAATAGCAGTAGGGCTTATTATCGGGGTTGGTCTTATTTTCGGGGAAACACGGTATTAGCCTTTAGTAAGGGTACAGAGGGGAGGTAACCAGTTGGGGTGTGTACCTGCACAGTCTGAACATGGCAGCACTGATTGGATAGAGTGAGTCTGTGCAGGTACACACCCCAACTGGTTACCTCCCCTCTGTACCCTTACTGCAGACTGCTAGCAATTCATTCATAACTTGTAGTGGAAATAATAAAGGAATGGTACAATAGCCATAAGAATAAATGATCCAGAATTGTTATTACATGGGGAATGCATGAAGCTGTCAGGAGCGGGGACAGGTCCTCTTTAAGGTGTGTGTCCCTTTAGCACATGGTCATTTCTTTGGAGGAAAACTCATTTGATGATCTGGCCAACTTTCATGCTACCTCTGGACAACTGGACTTCTACTGTCTTGTAACGTATTAAGTTCTGTTTCTTTTATCCTTTTTATTTTCAAACTGTTATTTTTGCATTGTATTTGTATGTCATTGTATTTTTATATTTACACGCACTGTCTTGTGAATATTAATATTTTACTTTAATAAGAGTCTTCTTTTGTTCTAAATGATTCCACAACCTTAGAAGACACATTACATACTGTATATTTGTGTATTACCCCTGTAAATGCAAGAGAGAATAGTGGGTTTGAGTGGGTAATTGTGATTTCCCTAGTTCAAGGCATCTTGTCCGCTTAATACGACATGTGGCAGCTAATATCCCTTAGGCCTGTATTACACCAACAGATTATCTGACAGATTTTCTGACCAATCAAATGGTCAGATCGCCAATTACACATAACAGACCTATTGTTATACATACCAACTATTGGTCTGATTGGACAGATATTGGTCAGATAATCTGTTGATGTAATACAGGCCTTAGATGTGGATGTCAGATAGCTAAAGAGGGATGATTTAGTGTAACCCGGTGGCTCGAAATAGAAGAGTGGGAAGTTGTTGTTAAAATCTATCTGACCCTTCAAGCTCACGTCCTGAGTCTAAGTTGTGATCCTGATAATGTGCATCTTTGGTGTTTGCTAGGAGGCTACCAAAAGTTAATGAAAAATGCAGGTTTGAAATATGTGATCTGATAAGTGGCCATGGGCAGCTGTGATGTCTCAGGCTTTCATTAGGCTTTTAGTTTTACTATTTTTTTTTTTAACAGAGTCGCTGCAGTGCCATCCTCCACTGCTCTTGACAATGCCCTGGGATTTTGCTAAGACATTGAGAACCAAGTAAGGATCTGCCATTTATCTACACACACTTTAATAGTCCTTTCAGTGTGCCCCTGTCTGAAGATACTATGACCACAGGATTAAGACACTATATTCTACATGTAAATTATTGTACAATGCAATGCCCAAATAACAGTGTCATACAGTGTCCAAATAGCACTGCTACACAGTACACAAATAATACTTCTGTGAAGCAAGTAAAAAATACTATAACTTAAAGGGGCTTTTCCAGCTTTTAATATTGGTGACCTATCCTCAGGATAGATCATCAGTATCAGATTGGTCCGACATCCAGTACCCCTGATGATCAGCAGTATGAAGGGAAGGTGTGCGCAGTGTGTATGTGCCGTCTGTCTTCCTGCTTGCTGCTGCTATGTCTATGACAAAGCAGCAGTGAGTAGGAAGAAAGAAGGGAGATGGCACATGCACACTGCGCGCCTTCCCTTCAAACTGCTGATTGGCAGGGGTGCTGGGTGTTGACCCCGCCGATCTGATATTGATAACCTATCCTGAGGTTAGATCATCAATATTAAAAGCCCAGAGAACTCCTTTAACTTTGCTACAATCTTCCAGGGCAAAAAGTTAAGTAGTTCCTGCTTAGGAAGTTCCATCCCGATTGGCAAGAGTAGAGTGCCTCTGCAAAGTGCAACCGCCCATTCTGAAGTTGAATGGGCACCATTTAATACGATAGCTGACTGGGGACCCTTCTTCAGTAGTGAGCTTAAAAAAGTTTTCCCCATTTCCAAAAATGATTAATGTACAATGTAACCACATACAGATATATTTTGCCCATTAATACGGTAAGCGTCCCAAGATTCACAGTTCTCTTCAACTTCTGCATATAATCTGAGCACAAATGAGGCTTGTCCATGTAGAGATGAATAAATGGTCCCATGACTGCTTTGTCCACTCCAAGCATGAATACATAACCATGATAATAAGCCTGGGAGAATGGTCAAAGACTACCAGTATTGTGCACGTTTGAAAGTAGCAATATTAGACAAAAAGGTTTATAGACATAACTATACATACATTTTGAATAAGAAAAATTTTTTAGAAATTGAAAAACTGAGTCAGATCAGCTGCTTTATGCTTCCTCCCAGTGACAGACAAGTTAATGTTCCTCCTACAGGAAGTGATGATAATGCTCAGAGATGCCGAGATGGAGGACATTGTGTGGAGAAGGTGGCTTCAGAAGGCTGCTCTACACTCCTCATCAGACCTTTGAGCAGTAAGGCAGAAACGAAACTCAGCAAACAACAATTTCATGAAAGTGAAACTAATCTGTATTGGACGGCAGTGTTGGAGATTTGCATATACAGTCATCTGGAGATGGTCAGGAACTGCTTTCTAGGTGCAGCTGCCACGGTGGCTTTATGTGCTGGAGTAATGGAAACATAAAGCAGCTGGACATGAAATGGTAGGTTTAATATCAGTTAGGAAATTTTACTTATGGTAAATCCACACCTGAGGCAGGGATTCCAGTATTCTGTTTAACGCAGAGGCATGGTCAGACACTCCAAGGGCCTTACCAAATACTGAAATGTCTGCCGCAGGTATGGACTTACCCTAAGAAATACAAATGCCTTCTTATGCTTGTATTTTAAGAGTACAAATGTAAATATATACTTTAAATCAGATCTCCAGGATCTCTCCATATTGAGGCTCATTTCCCTCAATATATCACTAACCTGATGATCCCATTTTTATATTTCCATGAACTGATATCAATGCTAAGCTTGTGGTGGGCTGGTGATTATACACAGCAGCCAATCTGAACAAGAAGATCTGCTATATAAAATATGGAATACAGATAGAGCAGCAGCAGAAGACTGGGCACTAATTACAGATGTGTCTTAACAAAGTTGTCAGATGCTCAAGGTTGCTGTTTCACAGCAACTGGAGAGCCAGAGCTTGCAGATGACTAGATTAGAATAATTTGACAGTTTACATATACGTGGTTGTTTTTTTTCAGTCAAAAGCCAGTTGACCAGAACTTACCAGAGTTGAAACTGGCCGGTGGCATATATACACTTGTCAGTGTACTGTATTTTATGAGAATTCTTCATCAGGTACCAGATGTCATGTGTTTACCATTTTGTGAATTTGCCCAGGTGAAGCTAAAACTTTAATTTCAAGGTGAACATACGAGTGGTCTAGAATTATGGACAGTGCTCAGTGCATATGTAAAACTGTGTATTTTATATAGCGTGTTCTAAATTGTTTTCAGATGTTGAAGAAGGTCTTACTATGGCGGATAACAGAAAGCTTAGTACCATGGACTCCACAGGAGACATTCATCCTGAAGTTCAGCAGCAAGAGCATGAGGTATCGGTCCTTATGTTACCCATGTTTTACTTGGCTTTTATTATGTACATTAAATAATTCTCCTCCTTCTTTATTATGTATATATACAATCAGCCATTGACAGGTGAAGTGAATAACATGGATTAGTTTATCCCCTGCGCAGGGGATATATTAGGATGTAAATGAACAGGAAAAAAAGGGCACAGGGTCTGAGCCACTATGGCTAGACAAGGGGGTTGGAGCATCTCCAAAACAGCAGATCTATTGGGGGTGTCATTAGTATGTCGGGGTCAATACCTACTGAAAGTGGTCCAAGTAAGAATAAAGGGGTCATGGGCACCCAAGACTTTAAGTTGAGTGGTGAGCAAAGGTTTACTTGTCTGGTCTGATCTCATGAAAGTAGACGTTAATGTTGGCTATGATAGAAAGGTATCAGAACACTGATGGCACTAGGATGGCACTAGGATGCACTAGGGAAAGAAAGAAAGTTGGTGGAAACAATGTGATGTTCTAAGTAGTGTTCTGTTGAGAAACCTTGTTTCCTGGCCTTCATGTGGCTGTTACTTTGACATACCAATAACCTAAACAACGTCACAGACCAAGTACACCTCTTCAGGGTTAAGGTATTGGCAGTGGATGCATTCAGCAGGATATTGCTCCCCGTGATACCGTTAAAATTGTTAAAAAATGGCATGTGGAATAAAAAGTGCAAGGGAGGACTGTCTATGTGACTGGGTGACAAAAAAGTAGTCCAAAGAACAACAGGATTCAGCAGAACAGTCACTTTTTACATTTTGGGTGAAGTTACACTTAATTAACTCTACTGTTTAAAGCACATTTTTTCAATATGAATAGTAAATCTGGAACTAGATTCAAGGAATTTGGATTTACTGGAAATAACTGTAAGGTTCTTTAAGTCCAGCCCAATGGCATTAACCAATGTAATATCAAATTGGTCCTATATACATTGAATTTGTTTGAAAAGGCATAAAATTTAAAAATGACTTGCATGGTCATAGGGCCTTGCTAAACATTCACAGTGAAGCTTAGATGATACCTCAAGTTGCTAAAGGTAAAATCAAGGTTCCTAACAGGATATTGTGTCCTTCTCTGTGTAGAACAAGAGTGATGCACTTGCTAATTCAACAAGATTCAAGGTTGACGTCATGCAGTCAAAACCTGAGGTACCCAAACCATCGATAAGTGATATCAGAGTCCAACTTATCCAAATGCAGATGGTGTCATGGCAAATAATCAGTGATATTCACAACAACATTAACGTTGTGCAAAAGAACCATGCACTATACCAGTCAAATCCTAATAAAAATTACCGTGACTGCCATCTATTACTGGATACAGAGGAAGAGATGAAGTTGGTCGAGAGTAAGAAACAAGAAGACCAAGACATAAAAAATTTGGAGGAGAAAACCTTACAACTAGTGCACCTTATGGAGCAAATCACAATCGCCAAAACAAAAGACCAACTACAAGACATTGAAGAGAAGTTGAAGACACTAGAAAGACCTGAGGAGAAACTGGATATAAGCGAGTCTCCTGTGCAGCTCAGAATTTCAAGACAGATGATGCATATGCTAAAACCAGTACCAGAATTGATACAGTTTGATCCGCAAAGTGCTCATCAAAATCTTGCCTTGTCCCCAGACCTCAAACAAGTGAGATTTGAGCCAGTTCCCCGAACAAAAAAAGCAACCTCACAATGTTTTGAGCCAGGGTTATATGTTTTGGGGACACCAGGATTTAGGTCTGGTCGGCACTACTGGGAAGTAAATGTGGGCAACAAAAGTAGTTGGATCATAGGCATTGTGAAGGAGTCTGTGGAACGCAAGGGAACATGGGAGTTGAATTCATCAAATGGGTATTGGGTTCTACGTAAGCAAGGAGACAATGTATATTATGGAATTGCAAACACTTGTGAAAGGCTAAGATATAACTTTTCTCCAGTGAGGATTGGAGTGTGCTTGGATTTATTTAGTAGACACTTGGTATTTTATGACGCCAACACCACAGACATTATTCATCAAATGTCTCTCTGTTTTGTTAAGGAGACATTGCTTCCTTTTTTTTCTCCTGGAGTCCCTATAAGAGAGGACGACTGGTGCCCACTAACTATATGTGTCTAGGAAAATAAACGTCATGTGTGGGGTTTTTTAGACAGCTTTAATTGAGATATAATGATCATTGACTAAGGTTGGTCACAGGTAGATTCTGGCCTTCTTATTGATTACTGGGATTAGAATACAACTACATTCTTGTTTCTATCATTTCTAACTGGCCTATATAATTTCTGGGCAATAAAATATTGTGGTTATATTATGGTTCTTGATTCTTCTTTGTTCTATTTCTCTAAATTGGAGGGGTTTAAGAATCCTTAATTGACTCATGTTTTAGAGGAAATCACATGATCTCAATGCTGTTTTTACCGGATCTGCTGTCTATACAAGGCAAGCTTTAAAATAAGGGCCCGACTTCCAGATTTTAGGTCTAAACTCCTTTGCTGACATATCTTAATCAAGGTTGGATCACCATTTTTATGGTAAGAAGTTCAATGACATCATTTAGGCATTTTGCAGCTACTACTTGCTGCCTACTACTGAATGCAAAAATCCAGTATGCAGTAAGATCCAAATGTAATGGTAAATTATATTTCATGTTACTGCATGGCTGACTTGGTTTACCTGTGTTACGAGAGTCACTATTGGGGTATAAAGTAGAACTGACTTGGTTGCCCATAGCAACCAATCAGATTCCTCCTTTCATTTTTGACAGCAACTGGCAACTAAGCCAATTCTACTTTACACCAGTTTGATAAATGACCCCATATATTTGTAAATATTCTGCCATAATACATTTAAATTGCTACATAATTTGTAGTGAAAACATTATTTTTTGTAAAGGAACACAACATGTTCAGGACATGTTAACAGACACAAACATGGAAACATTCTGGATAAACATCCAAAATATACAGTCATGGCCAAAAGTTCTGAGAATGACACAAATATTATATTTTCACATGATCTGCTGCCCTCTGGTTTTTATGTGTGTTTGTCAGATGTTTTTATCACATACAGAAATATAATTGTAATCATATTATGAGTAACAAAATCTTATATTGACAGTTAGAATGAGTTAATGCAGCAAGTCAATATTTGCAGTGTTGACCCTTCTTCTTCAGGACCTCTGCAATTCTCCCTGGCAAGCTCTCAATCAACTTCTGGACCAAATCCTGGCTGATAGCAGTCCATTCTTGCACAATCAATGCTTGCATTTTGTCAGAATTTGTAGGTTTTTGTTTGTCCACCCGTCTCTCAATGGGATTAAGATCTGGTGAGTTTCCAGGCCATGGACCCAAAATCTCTACGTTTTGTTCCCTGAGCCATTTAGTTATCACCTTTGCTTTATGGCAAGGTGCTCCATCATGCTGGAAAAGGCATTGTTGATCGCCAAACTGCTCTTGGACGGTTGGGAGAAGTTGCTCTCGGAGGACATTCTGGTACCATTCTTTATTCATGGCTGTGTTTTTAGGCAAGACTGTGAGAGAGCCGATTCCCTTGGCTGAGAAGCAACCCCACACATGAATGGTTTCAGGATGCTTTACAGTTGGCATGAGACAAGACTGGTGGTAGCGCTCACCTCATCTTCTCTGAATAAGCTGTTTTCCAGATGTCCCAAACAATCGAAAAGGGGATTCATCAGAGAAAATGACTTTACCCCAGTCCTCAGCAGTCCACTCCCTGTAGCTTTTGCAGAATATCAGTCTGTCCCTGATGTTTTTTCTGGAGAGAAGTGGCTTCTTTGCTGCCCTCCTTGAGACCAGGCCTTGCTCCAAGAGTCTCTGCCTCACAGTGGGTGCAGATGCACTCACACCTGCCTGCTGCCATGCAAATTGCCATTATAAAAACTGAAGCAGTAGACTTTGTAAAAATTAATATTTGTATCATTCTCAAAACTTTTGCCCATGACTGTACATTATCATATATGGTCAACTTAAACAGTTGTAGGGAAATCTTTCAGGGGAATGAAATGATTTATGACCACCCAGATCACAGTACAACTGGAGGATGGAGGCATCTGTTATGAAGTCTAAACCACTATGCTGCCATGAGTAATCTGGTATAAGCAGAAGAAGAAGACCGTCAGGTTTTTGCCAGGGGAATTTATGTTGTGTGCATTTGGTACAAGAGGCAATATATTCTTAACTATCGCGGAAAAGCGTAGGCTATCAATACAGATGGAAAATTAATTCCAAAGTTTTATGGACTCTAGGATGCCCAGCCAATTTAGATGTGTGTTTATGACTTCATCTATGCTTGACCATAGTTGCAAAAGTTTTTTTAGAGACAGCATCTATCTTGATGTTTTTAGTTTCAAACATTTTATGGAGTAAGAAAATACAAAGTGTAAGCACAAAACACCAATCTTGCAGGTGTTCAACAATGAAAACAGCAATATCAAACATATAATATAATATATATATATATATATATATATATATATATATATATATATATATATATATAATATAAACACAACCATATGTAAGCAAAGGAAGGAAGCAGTCACGCCAAATAACAACCAGATTATCCAGGACTCCAGGATTTTTGTAGAAAGCTAAGTGGATAAGTGGTCTGGGTTAGTAGGAGAAGAAGAATAACACAATAACTCAAAAGTAGTTGGGGAGGGAACATATTGTGGTGTCTTGATGTTTTTATCAGTGGGACAGAAGTGGAGAAGGAAGATGAAGTAGGCAAAAAATAAAGAACACGTTGCTTGGCAATAATTCAGATGTTCGGTAGTCTGTAGGTAAGTCAATTTATTTTGGTATAGATAACCACTGGATCACAAGCACCGTCTTGCAGATGCCTCCGCTCCTCCAATGCCAACATGAGTAGCACTCTCTCTTCAATAGAATAACTTCCCTCGGCAGAGGTGAATGCTTTGGAGAGGAAGCCACACCAAAGATTTGTCACTAGAACTCTTCTGGGCCAACACTGGTCCAGTACCCACATAACACGTGTCCACCACCATTAAGAATTGCCTGATGATTTCAGGAAGATGCCAGATGGAGGCAGAGGAAAAGGCCTGCTTTTGCTTCAAACTGTCACACATGTACCTGTGTTACTTTGTGTCTTTATTCCATGTCTAGAAAAAAAATTGCTTTTATTCTGATGGAAAACAGCTCTCAAGTGCACGGATGAGTGGAGTTTGCTGTTTCCTGTGCCCAAAGCAAACTAAGAAGGGAAGGCTGCTTTAGCTGCTCATATCTTGGAACTGGTAGCAGTTAGACATATGGGTCTTTTGAAAGCTGCCATTTCAAGCTTTCAGAGAATACCAGAATCACAGAATTATATCAGTTACATCGGAAGATGTAGCTGTTAGAAATCAGGATGACAGAGAATGCAATTAAAAGTGAAACTATAAACAGGTTTCACTCCTGACTCTATTTCTAACAGCTATATCTTCTGATGTAATTGATATAACGGTATTGTCTGGTACTGTCTGAAATACTTGAAAAAGAGCTTAAAATACCAGCTTTCAAACAAGACCAGGCTCATATCTCTAGCTACCAATACCAAGATATGAGCAGCCAAAACAGCCCTCCGCTCTTCTTAAGTCTGGTTTGCTTTGGGCACAGGGAACAGCAAACCCCACCCAGCTAGCCAGGAGCTGTTTTCCAGCAGAATGAAAGCACATTTGTTTTCTGGAATAAAGATACAAAGTACACAAAGGTATGTTTGGAATGCATTTGCAATTTTCTGTGGCCCAATGCTGTTAGTTATATCGGTGAAAATGTCATGACAGATTCCCTTTCAGGTGACCAATCTTTGGGTTCACCCCTTTTCTGCGGAGAGCAGAGAGAGGTGCAGTAGGCATGGAGAAATGTGAAATGAACCACTGGTAATCATTGACAAAACCCAGAAACCCATGGATGTCTCTCAGGACCTGTGGACAAAGCCAGTCTAGGAATGCAGATTGTTTTTCAGGATCCATCTGCATGCCATGATCTGTGATCACATACAGAAGTGAAAAGTGAAAAGGTTTCAAATGTAGCATTGAGTCTTTTCTCCCGTTACCACTGCAAAACAGTGTGGACATGTTTCAGGCAAGACATCAAGTCAGGAAAGTATCATGATGTTATTTATATATACAATCATGTAGACATCAAGCAGATCTCGGAAGATGTTTTTGAAAATCTACTGGAACACTGCTATAGCAATACGAAGGCCAAAGGGCATGCCAAGGTACTTGCAATGGTCATCTCAAGTGTTAGAGGTTATCTTCCACTCATCACTCTCACACATGTGGATCAGGTTATATGTACCTCAAGGATCCAGTTTGGTGAACAGGTTTGCCCTGTGGATCCTGTTACAAAGTTCTAATACCAATTTTTTTTTTTTATGGTGATCTTATTCAGACACTGTGGTCTATGCAGTAGTGTTCTCGACAAAGAAGAAGCCAGCTCCGGAATTGGAGGAAGATTTATGGATAAATGCTCCCTTAATGTACTCTGACAAGGCATCAGTCTCTGAAAGGGACAGAGAATACACAAGACCATGTAGAAGAGTAGTGCCAGGGAAAAGGTAAATGGGACAGTCATATGCCCTATGAGGACACAGTGTTTCAGCTTCCTACTTGTCAAAAACATACGCATAACTGGCATAGGCTGGAGGTAGTCCATGCAGGGTTTAAAGGATTAGAAGCAGTAAGACTGGATGATCTGTAGCCAGACAGAGAGAGTCGTATCAAGGCCCTCAATGCAGAACTTGCCTGGTGCTTCAATCGATAACAGGGACATGGAGTAGTAGCCAAGACAATCTGAGCAATAAAGGACTAACAGATTCTCAGTCTGCAAACTTGCCATTCATTTGACCTGCCAGACTCTCCCAGGACAGGGAATTTGCGCAGATTAGTATTCAGTGAATCTCCCCATTGGGTTGTGGCCCAATCCAAAGCTTCTCTGGACAGGAGGAACACTATGATGGCCACTTTGGCATGATCTGTAGGGAACTGGTGGACCTGCAGTTCGAATTGCATAGTGCACTGGTTCAGGAAGCCATGGCATGTCTTGGGCATGTCTTTCATAATGCAGCAGCAGTGGCAGGTTAATTCCTTTACCCCCTTAAAGGGTTATTCTCATCTCGGACAATGGGGGCATATCGCTAGCATATGCCCCCATTGTCCTATAGGTGCGGGTCCCGCCGCTGGGACCCGCACCTATATCGAGAACGGGGCCCCCGAAGTGAAGAAATGCGCACCGCGCAAGCGCGGCCCGCTCTCCATTCACTTCTATGGGGCCGCCGGAAATAGCCAAGCGCTGGCTCGGCTATCTCCGTCGGCTCCATAGAAATGAATGGGAGCTGAGTGGGGATACTGAACTGGAGCAGAGACAGTGATTGAGTCCACTATACAGTGGTGTATAGTGTAAATGACGTGGTAATATAATTTTAGCGGTAATTTAATTTTTATCTTCATAATCCCTTGTATTCTGACACTGCGCTCAAACAAACCTGCAGTAAAATGTATTGAGGGGACTCCCGAGATCACACATATAATGGAGAGAACTCAAAGAGGAGTCCACAGTGCATTTTACTGCTGGTTTGTGAGAGCACAGAAGATAAAAATTACATAATTAGACTCAGCATTACTTACATTATACATCTCTTACTCTAGTTCAGGGGGTGTTTTGGAGCTGACAGATTCCCTTTAAACTAATAACAAATAATAGGAATCCTACTTGGTTTTACCTCTCTATGCATAAAAGTATATCTATAGATGGCATGCGGCACTCCTGGTTGCTTAGACCTTTGAACAGCAACTCAGCTATGACAACAATGAGGGAAGGGCAGTGTCCTATTTCAGTTTGTGGTTACTTAGATAATATTACTGAGTATGCCCAGAATTTGATAGTAAACTCTTCTAGCAGAAGCCAGTTTGGAAAAATGCCGAAGCCCCATTTTTCAAAACTGACATGCGTCACTTTATATGGTAATTAACTAACTGGCTGACCTATTGCATGTGTGCTTGACGGCTGAAGGCATCTGTGTTGGTCCCATGTTCATATGTGCCTGCATTGCTGAGAAAATGATGTTTTGCTATATACAAGTGAGCCCTTAGGAGCAATGGGGGCGTTACCGTTCCACCTAGAGACTCTGCTGCTGCACCCTCTGCCCTTTGATCCACAGGGCCAGGCAGTGAAAACATCATCGGGCCTGGCCCTTTTAGTCAAAGAGGAAATGGTGTGGCAGTTGCAAAAAAGCAAAGACGGCAGTTGTAACAGGTGTAACGGCAATGCCCCCACTGCTCCTGGAGGCTTATTTGCATACAGCGCCTTGAAAAATGATTCATACCCCTTGAACTTTTCCACATTTATTTCATGTTACACCCACAAACTTAAATGTCTTTTATTGGGATTTTATGTGATAGACCAACACAAAGTAGTAAGTATGTGTGAAGTGAAAAGAAAATGATATATGTTTTTCAAAATTTTTAATAAATAAAAATCTAGAAAGTGTGGAGTGCATTTGTATTCAGCCCCAGAGTTATGTGCCCCACATAACATTTTGCATTTAGGCCAAAAAGCACCTTCCACATGTTTGCTGTGTCCCCTACATGGCTTGTGGAAAACTGCAAATGGAACTTCTTATGGCTTGCTTTCAAAAATGGCCTTCTTCTTGCCACTCTTCCATAGATACCAAATAGTTGTTCTGTGGACAGATTCTCCCACCTGAGCTGTGGATCTCTGAAGCTCCTCCAGAGTGACTATGGGCCTTTTGGCTGCTTCTCTAATTAGTGCTCTCCTTGACTGGGTGACTGTCATTTTAGGTGGACGGCTACGTCTAGGTAGGTTTGTAGTTGTGCCATACTCCTTCCATTTTTGGATGATGAATTGAACAGTGCTCCATGAGACGTTCAGAGCTTGAGATATTTTTTTTAACCTAACCCTGCTTTACACATCTCCACAACTTGGTGTGCTCTTTGGCTTTCATGGTGCTGTTTGACAACTAATATTCTCTAACAAACGTCTGAGGCATTCACAGAACTGCTGAAGTTATACTGAGAATAAGTTACATACAGTTGGACTCCGTTTACTAATTAGGTGTCTTCGGAAGGCAATTGATCACACTGGATTTTAGTTAGGGGTATCAGAGAACAGGGCGCTGAATACAAATGCACTCCACACTTTTCAGATTTTTAATTTTCTTTTCACTTCACACATACTTACTACTTTGTATTTGTCTATAACATATAATCCCAATAAAATAAATTTAAGTTTCTGGGTGTAATGTGAAAAAATGTGGAAAAGTTCAAGGGGTATGAATACTTTTTTAAGGCACTGTATGGTGGGCACATATGAACATGGAACCAACACAGATGCCTTCAGCGTCCAGGCGCACATGCAACAGGTCACCCAATTTCATAGGTACAAATCTGTTGACAGATGTCCTTTATGATTTAGACAGTGTAAACCACTCCAGTGGCTGATGCTGGATGATAAATCTGGCGCAACTTCAGACTGCCTAGTTTAAGTTTATAACGCCTATCAGTCGGCTTACTTTGAAACACAATTGTGCATCACAATTGTGGTAAAATTTTGCGGCACAGGGTTACATATTAAGCCACGCCCATCCCCTGATAAGCCACACCCACCAACATGCCTGGTCATCTCAGAGTCTAAAATCCTTAATAAATGTGGTGTAAGACGTAAGCACCAGAATTCTGGCTAATTTACAATAGTATATTTGCCCCATTGTAAGAAACACTTATGTAAACATACATTTTTCATTTTAATGCCACCAGATCTAGAAAATAATAAGATACGGAAATCCAAAGTATATTAGAAAGTTGTGTAACTTTTTATTAAAACACAACTCAGTTTCAGACATCCCCCATGAACAGTGTGTTTGTGTGAACCAATCTCACACGGAATATCAGACTGTAGTATCTTGTGACTTGGCAGATCACCATAACTGGTTTTAAATAGCTCACCAGGCAATGTTCCAAACTAAGCTAAATCCAGGCAGCATTATGCTAGTTTTAACACATTAATCATTGAAAAACAGGGCTCTACGGTTGTCGGTGGACAGCCATTTCTAATTATTGTTTGATTGGAGAGCAGCTACAATGAGGACCTCTCGCTCTGGAGGCTCAAGTGGTCTATGCATTACACAGACAAGCCATTAGTTTCAATAGAAACTAATAGAAACCCCTGTAGGGTGCTGCGGGGAAACTGAATGTGGGTTCGTTCACAGATTACAGCTGATCACTGGGGTCCCAGTGAACTCCGGCCCACCCCCATTATAGTGAATGGGGACGGAGCATAGTTCCGGCCACACACGTGCACTAGCAGGCTATTCACCTGCTGGAACAGCCTGCCGGACACCCCTGACGCTAGTGTGAAAATATCCTTATTATGAATCCACACAGTTTAAATGGTGATATGTTATCAAAGTGTAATTAAGTGTAATAATAAATATTATGTATATTTCAGGCTGAAAGTATGACAAATGAAGATGAAGATGCAAGCATTCCACCATTTCAGACAGGTCAAGATAATTCACCGCAGAAGGAAGATGCTAAGGTATTGCCTGTTACTAGATGGTTGCTGAGTATCAGCGTGCAGCTTTAAGAAATGTATAAGTAGCAGTCTCACTCAAGCGCTGGTGCCTAAAGGGACCCAAAGAACCCTCTTTCACAGGAGAAGAAGAGGACAAGAGTATTTGCAGAAGCACATGGGAGGTGTCTCCCTGGTTGCAGATTTTGCATTGGACCTGGACCCAGTAGCTTTAAGTTACACTTGGGCCTTAGTACTGTTGAATATCTGCATATAGGTTTACCTTTCCTACGACTGAATCTGTTTGATAGATCAGTCACCTTCCGTACAAATAGTGGTCAAGGTTGGGTCAAGGAGGTTGAACTATGTTTACTGAGAGTGTTAAAGGGCAACTGTCAGCAGATTTGTACCTATGAAACTGGCTGACCTGTTGCACGTGCACTTGGCAGGGGATGGCATCTTTGTTGGTCCCATGTTCAAATGGGCCCGCTTTACTGAAAAAAAAAATGTAATTTTAATATATGCAAATGAGCTTCTAGGAGCAACTGAGGCGTTGCCATTACTCCTACAGGCACTGCTCTCTCTGCAGCTGCTTCACTCTCTGCACTTTGATAGACAGAGGACCTCTGAGTTAGCATTGATAGATTTAAAAACAAAACCCACTGACTGAGCCAACTTAAACATATAAAAATAATTTTGTACTTTATTTACTGATGGCGTCTCCTGATATCGCATCTTTAATTTAACATCTTCATTGTATAATGCCACACACTTGATTCATCTTTTAATGGTATTTCACATCAAGGTCTTTATAGTATCTTGACTATAATGTCTGTGAACAAGCTAAAATCCTGTCTTATGTCCTCTCCATAGAGTCCTTCATGCCTTGTCCTTCAAGAAGATGAAGAGACCCAACTTTATAACAAACAGACATACTTGCAGGAGGTAGCATGGAAACTGTTTCAAGACTACGAGAAAAAATTGCAGACAAGGCGCTTCATTGGAGATCTCCACAGGGAAAGGCTTAAAGAATCCTTTCATCACCTCCACCAGTATCTTGTAAAGGAGGAAGAAACGCGTGTTGCCAAACAGAAAAATACAGTAGAAACATCTATTAAGGATTTGGAGGCTAGGGTCCAGACATTGTTAGGCTTGTCCTCCACCATTACTGATTTTCTAGTGAAACTAGAAAAAGAACAAACGGTAATTCAGACCATGGAGCATTTGAAGATAGTCAGAGATCAGCTAGAGGATATGTCCAAATTCAGTGTACCTCTAAAAAGTTACTTATCACCTTTCCAGGTCCAGGAATGGCGAGGAATACGGCATATTCTAAAACCAATGGCAAAATCACTATGCTTCGACCCCAACAGTGCTAACCCTAATCTATTTATATCACAAAATCTTAAACAGGTGAGATACACATCCTTCCTTCAACATAGATATACAACAACCTTCTTCCACCCAGGGCTTTATGTACTAGGATTGCCTGGGTTTCAGAGTGGTCAGCATTACTGGGAGGTGGATGTTGGCCATAAGAGCAATTGGATACTTGGCATAGTGAAACATACAGTGTCACGAAAGGGACCTCATAATCTGAGCATCAACAATGGTTTTTTTGTGGTGCGTAAACAAGAAGACAACGTATACTATGGATGTGACCTATCAACTCTTAAACTTATGGACTCACCTATGAAAATCGGGGTGTTTGTGGATGTTTCTAGTGGTCACATAGCTTTTTCTAATGCAGATAACACAGAGTTGATTTTTGTCATGTCCGGATGTTCCTTTGTTGGGACACTTTTTCCATTCTTTTGTCCAGGGGTTCCTGTTAGAGAAGAAGACTTGGGCCCATTATCCCTATGCTATTAACTATATCAAAATACATTTAGGACAGTGGTATACCTCCAAAAGAGGCAGACCACGCAGAAGCTATGGGGCCTGTGTGGAAACAGGGCCCATAGAGAGTGAAAAGCCCCACCCCTTAATTACATTTATTACTGTCCAGCTCCAGTATATTATCCCTATCATCAGTGAAGATGGACTTGTGATGATGTCATCACAGGTCCTGTACATCTACTAAAAGAACTGCACAAAGAATGGTGTAGTTCCCACGTTAGATAGGAGCATCTGCCAGGACCTGTGATGGCATCATCTTCAGCATCCCAGGTCCTGTACATCTAGTAAAGGAACTGCACAGAGTGTTGTGTAGTTCCCAGGATAGACAGGAGCATCTGCCAGGACCTGTGATGACATCATGGTCAACACAGGTCCTGTAGATCTAGTAAAGGAACTGAACAGGGCATCATCTCAGATTCTTCAACACCCAACAGAATAGAGAAGAACTGCAGGATATTCCCTCCACTGAGACTAGAATGGGGTGGTAAGAGAAGGTCCCTCTTTCTCTTCATTTGAACCCCATTCCCTACTTTTTACTCACATTATATATATATATATATATATATATATATATATATATATATAGTACTGTAGACAGTACTGTACTTCATTTTATTTGTTCTGAAGCATGGGGAGCTGATCATCTGTGGCATGGGGGGGGGGGCAGATCATCTGTGGCATGGGCACTTGATCATCTGAGGCATGGGGGGATGATCATCTGTGGTATGGGGAGATGATCATCTGTGGCATGAGGGGGGATAATCTGTGGCATAGGTGTCATTCACACTGGGGTTTGAGTTGGGGTCTGATCTTATTGGGGTCTTATTAACATTGGGGGGTCTGACTGGGGCTGTGAGCTGATATATATATATATATTGTAAAGGATCGCTCTCTCTCAGGGAGTCGCAATCACAAAATCTTCCGACACACAACCTGCATTATTAATCAGATTTATTGGAAATATATTTATATATAATCTATTCAAAAAAGTTGAGTAACTTTACTGCCACAGCTCCTACAATATGATAGGATGTAATATCTTCCACCAAAACGTACACCATAGAAAGATTGTATGTTATATCTGGCATCCATATTATCTATATATACCATGGGGAAGATTTATCAAAACTGCTGTAAAGGAAAACTGATTTAGTTTCCCATAGCATCAGATTCCACGTTTTATTTTTCAGAGCTGAAACATTTTTCTTTTGTTCTGCTCTTGTGCTAAAATTTTAAAAATCGCCTCTCTCTCTCCTCTCAAGAGAATTGACTCCCTTGACCTCTGTTAGGCAAGCCGAGGTGGTCGGGTGTGCCTGCCTATAGGAAGAGAAGTGTGTGACTCTCCCTATTACAGTCTATGAGACTTATGGAAACGGCTGAGCAAGACGTGGATATGCCATGAGCTTTAGAAGTGGGGACACCCTTTTAAGTCTCAGGGACACTTAGGTGAGATCTCTTTATTGAGCATAAGTGGCTCAACAAAATACTTGAGTTTGACATGTGCAAGATCAGTACACAGAAAAGAGAAACGTGCTGAATGGTCAGATTATATATCAAGGTTTTGCATTTTTAACATATTATTGCATATTTTCTGCAGATAATATAATAACTTGTAGTATGATATAAATCTGATATAATGATAACTAATAAAAATTCATCAATACCTTCTAATGTGATAGAGATGTTTCCTATGTGTATTTACCAGTAGACACTATGGTCCAGATTTTTCAAGAACAGCGTGTGCTACAGCGGTCTAGATAGGGCCTGCACCACCACTTTATGACGAGGAGCATCTGTCAGCAGACCTGTACCTATGACACTGGCTGACCTGCTGTATGTGCACTTGGCAACTGAGGGCATCTGTGTTGGTCTCATGTTCCCAGGGGCGCACCCACAGGGGGGGTCCAGCGGGTCTGGACCCCCCCTAGAACGATAAAGACATTTTTTTTTTTAATGCTTCAGGGCCGCACCGCAATCGCCACAGGCGGCGCGGCCCTGATCCTTACTGCGGGCGGCGGCAGGCGGCAGCGCTATGGAGGAGAGGGGAGAGAGGTTTTTCTCCTACCTCTCCTCTGCGCTGCTACAATCTTCTATCTCATTGGTGGAGAAGCAGAGGGCGGAAGCTGCTTCTCCACCAATGATTTCAAGCAGAGAGCCCGGCTGCAGAGCCCATGTGACTCTGCCAGTCCTTCCCCGAGTTCCCCCGGCCGGTCCCGCCATCACTCCTCGCTCCAGCCGGCCCAGCACAGCCATCCAGCTGGCCAACCGACCTCCTGCTGGAGCAAGAAAAAATGGTAAGTCTCACTCAGTCTGTGCCCCCCCCCCGCCTTGTATTGTGCCCTCCCTGCCCTGTATTGTGCCCCCCCTGCCCTGTATTGTGCCCCCCCCGCCCTGTATTGTGCCCTCCCTGCCCTGTATTGTGCCCCCCTGCCCTGTATTGTGCCCTCCCTGCCCTGTATTGTGCCCCCCCTGCCCTGTATTGTGCCCCCCTGCCCTGTATTGTGCCCCCCCTGGCCTGTACCGTGCCCCCTGGCCTGTACCGTGCCCCCCTGGCCTGTACCGTGCCCCCTGCCCTGTACCGTGCCCCCTGCCCTGTACCGTGCCCCCTGCCCTGTACCGTGCTCCCCTGGCCTGTACCTTGCCCCCTGGCCTGTACCGTGCCCCCCTGGCCTGTACCGTGCCCCCCTGGCCTGTACCGTGCCCCCCCTGGCCTGTACCGTGCCCCCTGCCCTGTACCGTGCCCCTGCCCTGTACTGTGCCCCCTGCCCTGTAACGTGCCTCCTTCCCTGTAACGTGCCTCCTTCCCTGTACCGTGCCCCCTGCCCTGTACCGTGCCCCCTGCCCTGTAACGTGCCTCCTTCGCTGTAACGTGCCTCCTGCCCTGTACCGTGCTTCCTGCCCTGTACCTTGCTCCCTGCCCTGTACCATGCTTTCTGCCCTGTACCTTGCCCCCTGCCCTGTAACGTGCCTCCTTCCCTGTACCATGCTTTCTGCCCTGTACCTTGCCCCCTGCCCTGTAACGTGCCTCCTGCCCTGTACCTTGCCCCCTGCCCTGTACCATGCTTTCTGCCCTGTACCTTGCCCCCTGCCCTGTAACGTGCCTCCTTCCCTGTAACGTGCCTCCTTCCCTGTACCGTGCCCCCTGCCCTGTACCGTGCCCCCTGCCCTGTAACGTGCCTCCTTCGCTGTAACGTGCCTCCTGCCCTGTACCGTGCTTCCTGCCCTGTACCTTGCCCCCTGCCCTGTACCATGCTTTCTGCCCTGTACCTTGCCCCCTGCCCTGTAACGTGCCTCCTTCCCTGTACCATGCTTTCTGCCCTGTACCTTGCCCCCTGCCTTGTAACGTGCCTCCTGCCCTGTACCATGCCCCCTGCCCTGTACCATGCTTTCTGCCCTGTACCTTGCCCCCTGCCCTGTAACGTGCCTCCTTCCCTGTAACGTGCCTCCTGCCCTGTACCGTGCTTCCTGCCCTTTACCTTGCCCCCTGCCCTTTACCTTGCCCCCTGCCCTGTACCATGCTTTCTGCCCTGTATCGTGCCCCCTGTCCTGTAACGTGCCTCCTTCCCTGTACCGTGCTTCCTGCCCTGTACCTTGCCCCCTGCCCTGTACCATGCTTTCTGCCCTGTACCTTGCCCCCTGCCCTGTACCGTGCCCTCCTGCCCTGTACCGTGCCCCCCTGGCCTGTACCGTGCCCCCCTGGCCTGTACCGTGCCCCCCTGGCCTGTACCGTGCCCCCTGCCCTGTAACGTGCCTCCTGCCCTGTACCGTGCCTCCTGCCCTGTACCGTGCTTCCTGCCCTGTACCTTGCCCCCTGCCCTGTACCGTGCCCTCCTGCCCTGTACCGTGCCCTCCTGCCCTGTACCGTGCCCTCCTGCCCTGCACCGTGCCCCCCTGGCCTGCACCGTGCCCCCCTGGCCTGCACCGTGCCCCCCTGGCCTGTACCGTGCCCCCCTGGCCTGTACCGTGCCCCCCTGGCCTGTACCGTGCCCCCTGCCCTGTACTGTGCCTCCTGCCCTGTACCATGCTTTCTGCCCTGTACTTTGCCTCCCTGTCCTGTACCGTGCCCCCTGCCCTGTACTGTGCCATTTCTTTACTGGCATTTGGCACTATATTGGCATAATTTGGGGGCACTATGGGGGCATCTGGTGGCTCTAAAGGGGCATTTTGTTTACTGGCACATTATAGGGGGCACGATAGAGGAGATTGGCACTATGGGGCATGTGGTGGCACTATAGGGGCCTCATTTGGGGGCATCTGGTGGCTCTAAAGAGTCATTTTTTTACTGCCACATTATGGGGGGGCACTATGGCATCTGGCACTAAGGGGTAATTTTTTTCTGTCACATTATGGGAGGTACTATAGGGCAGAGCAGCACTATAGGGGCATCATTTGCAGGCACTATGGGGGCATCTGGTGGCTCTAAAGGGGCATTATTTACTGGTAAATTATAGGGGGCACTATGGCATCTGGCACTAAGTGGGCAATTTTTACTGGCACGTTATGGGGGAGAGGAGCACTATAAGGGATGTGAAGGGCAGTAAGAAGGGGCATATTATGGGGAACACTATGGGGGAGAGGAGCACTATGAGGGCATTTACTGGGGCACTATATAGGGGTATTTTATACTGGTATACATTATGGGGACATTAGCTCAACTGCGGGCACTAAGCTGTGGTATTATTGTGAGCTTTACTACTACTGGGGGGCTATGGGGAACATGATGTCTAGTATGGGGACATCATTACTACTAAGTGTGGTCTGGCAGATAATTATTTCTATTGGTGGGATTTTGGGGAGCACTGTTACTTTTGGGGGGCACCCTGGCATAATATCATTAGTGTAGGTGCAGTTATTTTTTAGAGCACTGTGTGCCAATAACTGTTGTAGGGGGCACTATCTGTGTGGTAGTAGTATTTTCAGGGGACAGTTTCTGCAGTATAGTATTGGGGGAGCACAGCGGGCACAGTATTGGGGGTGGCAGGATGAGGTGTTCAGAAGATGTAAAGATGATAGAAATGTGGGAAACTAATGTCTGTTTGTATCTCTGCAGAGACGAGAGATGGCTGAAAAATCTTCATGGCGGTCTGGTCCGAATGGAGAAGATGAGGAAAGAGAACGTCTACAACAAAGGTGACATCACTGGATGTAAGAGGTATGGGGCGCTGTGTAGGAGAGGCGATGCTCCGGCTCCTCCCTCTGCCATTTACAGAAGGAGGATTCAGAGCTGGGTGAAGATGACCAAAGGGGGTCAGAAGGGCACAGGCAGGTGGCAGATGGTGGGGGGGGGACGCTCAGGCCTGGAGCAGGATCTGGGGAGGGAGGAGAGTGGAGGATCTTCCTGGCTGTAGCCTGCTGTTGCATATTGTATAATGTGAAGCAGGCAGTGCAGCCAGGACACGTCCTCCCCTCTCCATATGATGTATAGAACTGGGTCTCAACCATATTTCAGCTGTAGTGTATGTTGGGAGTGGCCTATTAGATATGGGAGGGGCTTATAATAATGGGCGGGGCCTATTTTCGCCGCGGCGCGCTGCACGCGCCGCACTTTACTCTTCCAATAGTATGTTTGATATATGGGCGTGTCACAAAAATAGCCCTGCCCACAAGATGCCACACCCCCTTTTCCTTTTCGGACCCCCCTAGAAAAAATTCCTGGGTGCTCCCCTGCATGTTCCTATGTGCCCATATTACTGAGAGAAATTATGTTTTAATATATGCAAATGAGCCTCTTGGAGCAACGGGGGAGTCGCTGTTACACCTAGAGGATCTGCTCTCTCTGAAACTGGCATTCCAAGAAAAAGACCTTCAGCCCAAACCATTGGCAATCAAGTATTTTATTTGGAGGACAGTATCAAGCAAACCTCCCCCAATATATATGCACACTGGATTTTTTTGGACTGTAAGAGAAAATTTTGCAAAAAAGTGCCTGCATCTTATAGTTAGTGGTCAGGGTGATCCAGCAGTACCATACACTAAGGAATGCCTATTAGGAGTGCCTGCACCAAAAAAGCAAGGTATACCCACCACCAGTGCCCAACAGCTCCAAGGTATACACACCACCAGTGCCCAACAGCTCCAAGGTATACACACCACCAGTGCCCAACAGCTCCAAGGTATACCCACCACCAGTCCCCAAGAACACTAAGGTATCCCCACCAACAGTCTCCAATAGTACTAAGGTATGCCCACCACCAGTACCGACAGCACCAAGGTATGCCCACCACCAGTACCGACAGCACTAAGGTATGCCCACCACCAGTCCCCAAGAACACCAAGGTATGCCCACCACCAGTCCCGACAGCACCAAGGTATGCCCACCACCAGTACCGACAGCACTAAGGTATGCCCACCACCAGTCTCCAACAGCACTAAGGTATGCCCACCACCAGTCTCCAACAGCACTAAGGTATGCCCACCACCAGTCTCCAACAGCACTAAGGTATGCCCACCACCAGTCTCCAACAGCACTAAGGTATGCCCACCACCAGTCCCTGACAGCACTAAGCTACGCCCGCCACCAGTCCTCAACAGCACTAAGCTACTCCCGCCACCAGTCCCCAACATCACCAAGGTATGCCCACCACCAGTCCCTGATAGCACTAAGGTATGCCCACCACCAGTTCCTGACAGAGTTGCCAACTGTCCGTAAATTTACGGACAGTCCGCAAAAAAACCCACTGTTTTTGTCTGCCGTCCTGTTTTTTCTGCGTCCGGCAGAAAAAAACAGCGTCCGTGAAATTTATGGCCAGAACCCCGAATTCTGCACTGCACATGCGTACTTGTGCTTTTCCCGCGCGGGCACAGCACAACAGCTGCAGTGCAGTAGAGGATCACTCTTTCAATCCTGTCTCCTGAACAGTGAGTGAGACTAGCTTCAGGCAGGGTATATACCATTAGGGGTATGGTAGAAGACTGGGAACAAGGGGTAGCCATTTTATGTGAAAAGGAGTTATTATATGCTCACTTGTTCAGGAATGCTTGTGCTGCCTATGACTTGTTCTCAGCCTTATGCAGCACAAGCATTCCTCAGCAAGTGAGCATATAAATAACCCCTTTCCACATAAAATGGCTACCTCTTGTGCCCAGTCTTCTGACTTAAAGGCAAACGCAGGCTCAGCTGCTGGGCTATCTAAACTACTGGGGACACTATGAAGGGCTATCAAAACGGTGGGCACTATAAGGGGCAATCTAAGCTCCTGGGAGCACTTTAGGGGACTATTTAAACTACTGGAAACACTATCTGAACTACTGGGGACACTATGAGGGTCTATCTAAACTACTGTGGGAACTATAGGGGGCTATCTAAGCTCCCCAGGGCACTATAGGGGGCTATCTAAACTATAAGGGGCTATCTAAGCTCCCCAGGGCACTATAGGGGGCTATCTAAACTACTGGGGACACTATGTGGGCTATCTAAACTACGGGGGGATCTATGGGAACTATCTAAACTACTGGGGGCACTATGGGGACGATCTAAAGTACTGGGGGCACTATGGGGGCTATCTAAACTACTGGGGGCACTATGGGAACTACCTAAACTACTAGGGCACTATGGGGGCTATCTAAACTACTGGGGCACTATGGGGACAATCTAAACTACTGGGGGAACTATGGGGACAATCTAAAATACTGGGGCACTAAAGGGGACCATTTAAACTACTGGGGGCACTGTAAGGGAAAGTATAAGTACTGGTAGCATTTTAGCGGGACCTTATTTCTGGGACCACTACTGTAGGTACTATGAGAAAAATAGTTTCTATTATGGGGAATTATTACCAGGGGTACTATTGGGGGTGTTATTATTTGGTACAATATGGGGGGCACTACTGCTAACATGGCTACTTTCGTGGAGCATTATCACTACTGGGGCACTATTACTAATGAGAACACTCTGGGAGAGAATTATTAGTATTAGTGGGACTTTGGAGCACTGTAACTATATGAGGGCCTACGGCACTGTTATATCTACAGTATAATATCTGGGGACATTGGGGAGCACAGCGGGCGCAGTATTGGGGGTAGCAGCAGGATGACACTGCTAGGACACCAGGAGGAGGAGGAGGATGTTAGAAAAGTGGAGAATCTAAAGTACCTTTGTGTCAAACTCTGCAGAGAGAAGATGTGGCTGAAAGAACCTGTCATGGCGGTCTAGACTGAATATAGAAGATGAGAAAAGAGAACATCTACATCAGTGAGACGTCACTGATTTAAGAGGCATGTGGTGCTGTATCATCATTGTATGTTTGGTATTGGTGAATGTAATGTCCATCTAAATATGTCTCAGATATGTCCTCAGAGCCATTCTCTGCATCTCTGGTCTGCTAATAAACTTCAGCAAGGACTTGCTGGCATATGGCATGTTACTGCTGCAGCCAATCACCAGTCAGTGGTCTAATGCTGAGGACTGGCTGCAGTGGGCACATGCCATACACCCGCACATCAGTGTGCACATCACCAACACTGTGACAGATGTGCACACTTGCCCGTTACATCCCTGTCAGTCTTTGTTTACATGGCCGCAGCAATGATGTCAGAAAGTCTGGCATGTCACATGCATCATCACTGCAGCCATATAAACAAAGCAGTTAGACTACAGCGGTTGGGATGGGACAGCTGAGAATTGTGGATTATTTTCCATATGCTGCTGACATATTCAATTCTTAACTACTGGACAATCCGTTTCACTCTGAGGCGTTTTTGATTCAAGCGCATTTTGAGGATGTGGAAGGAGGCGTGTCCTGTAAAAAGGGGTGTCCATAAAAAATTTGGACTGTCCGTGAATTTTGTTTCAGTTGCATACCTCCCAACCGTCCCGGATCCAGCGGGACAGTCCCGTATTGCAGTGGCAGTCCCGCTGTCCCGGTACGGGGGAGGTATGTCCCAGTATCTGGCAGCTGTCTCTGCGTCCATAGGACGCAGAGACACTTGCCTGTTGCAGGAAGGAGCAGACAGCCAGAATCGGCTACCTGCTTCTTCCATCCTCCCATCCTCCCTCCTGTCCCCCCTGCAGCTCCCTGTACCTTTCATCTATGCATCGGGTCTCGGCGGGGGGCGGGGCCGGCCGTCAGCATTGGCTCCGCCCCCTTCAGGCACGAGCAGAAGATCTTCCTGCTGGTGATGCTGGCCCTGCTGCTAGGAAAAAGGTAAGTATAATACTTTTAATTTTTTAACTTTCTGTGGACTGTGACATCAATGTTAATCCCTGGACTGTGACATCACTGTGTTTATTATGCCTGTACTGTGACATCACTGTGTTTATTAAATAAACACAGTGATGTCACAGTACAGGCATAATGGACTGTGACATCAATGTTTATTATCCCTGGACTGTGACATCAATGTTTATTATCCCTGGACTGTGACATCACTGTGTTTATTATCCCTGGACTGTGACATCAATGTTTATTATCCCTGGACTGTGACATCAATGTTTATTATCCCTGTACTGTGACATCACTGTGTTTATTATCCCTGTACGGTGACATCACTGTGTTTATTATCCCTCTACGGTGACATCACTGTTTATTATCCCTGGACTGTGACATCACTGTGTTTATTATCCCTGTACGGTGACATCACTGTTTATTATCCCTGGACTGTGACATCACTGTGTTTATTATCCCTGTACTGTGACATCACTGTGTTTATTATCCCTGTACTGTGACATCACTGTGTTTATTATCCCTGTACGGTGACATCACTGTTTATTATCCCTGGACTGTGACATCACTGTGTTTATTATCCCTGGACTGTGACATCACTGTCTTTATTATCCCTGTACGGTGACATCACTGTCTTTATTATCCCTGGACTGTGACATCACTGTCTTTATTATCCCTGGACAGTGACATCGCTGTGTTTATTATCTCTGTACAGTGACATCACTGTGTTTATTATCTCTGTACTGTGACATCACTGTGTGTATTATCCCTGGACTGTGACATCACTGTGTGTATTATCCCTGTACAGTGACATCGCTGTGTTTATTATCTCTGTACTGTGACATCGCTGTGTTTATTATCCCTGTACAGTGACATCTCTGTGTTTATTATCTCTGTACGGTGACATCACTGTGTTTATTATCCCTGTACAGTGACATCGCTGTGTGTATTATCCCAGTGCAGGAAGAGGTAAGTGGTCTGTGTTTGTGTGTTTGTTTTCTATTTTTCAGGGTCGTGAATGCAGAGGACTACGTCGGATTCGGTGGACTACGTTGGACCAGCTTTTTTTTTTTTTTTTTAATAAAATGGTCAAACAGGGGGTCTGGGGGAGTGTTTATTTCAATAAAATGTTTTATACTGGTGTGTGTGTATTTTTTTTTTTACAATACTACAGTTTTAGTAATTATGGCTATCTACTGACGGCCCTGATTACTAATACTGGGCTTAGTGCTTGCCGGTATGGCAGGCCAGCACTAACCCCAACATTATTACCTCGGCACCCACCGCCACCAGGGGTGCCGGGAAGAGCCGGGTACCCGCAGGACCGGACCTTCTAAATTGAGGGTCTGGCTCTGGGGCGGCTGCAGGCTGGTACCATTAGGCTGGGAAGGGCCAATAACCGTGTCCCTTCCCACCCTGGTAGTGCCAGGCTGCTGCTGCTGGTTGTATCTGGCTGGAGAAGGAAAAAAGGGGGGACCCCACGCCATTTTTTTTTTAAATTATTTAATTATTTTTGTAAAAAAATGGCGTGGGGTCCCCCCTTTTTTCCTTCTCCAGCCAGATACAACCAGCAGTAGCAGCCTGGCACTACCAGGGTGGGAAGGGATACGGTTATTGGCCCTTCCCAGCCTAATGGTACCAGCCTGCAGCCGCCCCAGAGCCAGACCCTCAATTTAGAAGGTCCGGTCCTGCGGGTACCCGGCTCTTCCCGGCACCCCTGGTGGCGGTGGGTGCCGAGGTAATAGATGTTGGGGTTAGTGCTGGCCTGCCATACCGGCAAGCACTAAGCCCAGTATTAGTAATCAGGGCCGTCAGTAGATAGCCGTGATTACTAAAACTGTAGTATTGTAAAAAAAAATACACACACACAAGTATAAAACATTTTATTGAAATAAACACTCCCCCAGACCCCTGTTTGACCATTTTATTAAAAAAAAAGCTGGTCCACCGAATCCGACGTAGTCATCTGCATTCACGACCCTGAAAAATAGAAAACAAACACACAAACACAGACCACTTACCTGTTCCTGCACTGGGATAATACACACAGCGATGTCACTGTACAGGGATAATAAACACAGTGATGTCACAGTACAGAGATAATAAACACAGAGATGTCACTGTACAGGGATAATAAACACAGTGATGTCACAGTACAGAGATAATACACACAGCAATGTCACTGTACAGGGATAATAAACACAGTGATGTCACAGTACAGAGATAATAAACACAGTGATGTCACCGTACAGGGATAATAAACACAGTGATGTCACAGTACAGAGATAATACACACAGCGATGTCACTGTACAGGGATAATAAACACAGTGATGTCACTGTACAGGGATAATAAACAGTGATGTCAAAGTCCAGGGATAATACACACAGTGATGTCACTGTACAGAGATAATAAACACAGTGATGTCACTGTACAGAGATAATAAACACAGTGATGTCACCGTACAGAGATAATAAACACAGTGATGTCACCGTACAGAGATAATACACACAGTGATATCACCGTACAGAGATAATACACACAGTGATGTCACAGTACAGGGATAATAAACACAGTGATGTCACAGTACAGAGATAATAAACACAGTGATGTCACAGTACAGAGATAATAAACACAGTGATGTCACAGTACAGAGATAATACACACAGTGATGTCACAGTACAGGGATAATAAACACAGTGATATCACAGTATAGGGATAATAAACACAGTGATGTCACAGTACAGGGATAATACACACAGTGATGTCACAGTACAGGGATAATAAACACAGTGATGTCAACGTAAAGGGATAATAAACACAATGATGTCACAGTACACCTGTGCAAACAAGGCCTGGGGGGGCGCAGATAAGGCTATCATCATGATTTAGAAAAATCATTCCCCGATGAAATGTTGCAGTTCTCAAAATTCATTCAAACTAATGAAACGCCACCAGCACTGGAATGCCTTAAAATAATCAGAAATAACAAATTGCCTGTACTGTGACATCACTGTGTGTAGTATCCCTGTACGATGACATCACTGTGTTTATTATCCCTGTACGATGACATCACTGTGTTTATTATCCCTGTACGATGACATCACTGTGTTTATTATCCCTGTGTAGTAAAGGGACTGAGTGAGATTAGCTTATAGTGGGCGGGGTTAGGGGCGTGACCTACTGCAGAAAAAATTTGCCGCGGCGCGCCGCGCAAAATATGTCCCTCTTGCTCTCTTTGCAAAGTTGGGAGGTATGCAGTTGTCCAGAAAAATCTAAAAGAAAGGTTGGCAACCCTGGTCCCTAACAGCACTAAGGTATGCTCACCACCAGTCCCCAACAGCACTAAGCTATGCCAGCCACCAGTTTCCAACAGCACCAAGGTATGGCCACGACCAGGCATTGACAGAACTAAGGTATGCCCACCACCACTTTAGGTGGTGAGGCGCACATGCTTTAAGTGACATGATATCACAATGACTATATTCTACAGTATCTACAATAATAACATCAATTCTAGCTTCTCCAAAATACAACGTCGCCTACAGTTTCTCTATGTGCAGTATAAATTACCTGCAGCTGACTGCAATATCAGTACGGCCAGCAGGGACAGTCAAGTCCTCGCTTTCGCTAGCAGAATGATTTAGCAGTGAGGGCGGAAGTAGGTTAAAATGTCACCGGAAGAAAATTGTTGTGAGGGCGGAAGTGAATTGCGAGGACGCTTGGAAGCAGGTTTTTTAGCTGCTCGGAGGCTGAAGGGACGAGATGAGTGTTAGCATTGTGGTGGAGTACTGGTGAGGACGGGCCGCTGTGCCAGTCATTATACTTTATTATTAGATTATTGATTGCGGAGCTACAGTCTGCAGCAGGCATTGGTTCCCCTCGGAATTGTGGGACCTGTAGTTCCATAACAGCTGTTGCCCGGTTTCGTAGCCTTACAATACTGCAGTTGTCTTAGATGAGAAAAGATTACAAGGGTCTACTCATTAAACAGCTCCCCTCTTGTCCATAGGATTTGTCAGGTATTTCAGCTCATCCATTTGAAATCTGCAATACCAGACATAGCCCACGGACAATGGGGGTGCTGTTCTTGAAAACATCTTAGCCCCTTTAAAGGAAGCAAATCACCAATAAACGTACCCATAGAGGATCTGGAAGGCTTTTGCATGCACTCTCCAATGTACAAGGTGCTGCAGCAGGGAGGAGAGGTTAGCAGGTTAGATATTGCACCCTAGCGGAGGTTTTCTTTATAGGAATTGCATAGGATTAGGCTACTTTCACACGGAAGTTGTGTTTTGCGGTCCGCAAATTGCGGATCTGCAAAAAAAACCCGGATGGCATCCATGTGCATTCCATATTTTGTGGAACGGAACAGCTGGCCCCTAATAGAACAGTCCTATTCTTGTACGTAATACGGACAAGAATAGGACATGTTCTATTTTTTTTCGCTGGCTACGGAACGGACATACGGATGCGGACCCATAGAAATGAATGGGTCCGCATCCTATCCGCAAAAAATGCGGATCGGAGCCCGCAAAAAATACTGTCGTGTGAAAGAGGCCTTAGGAAAACACCACCTGTGCATGGGTTGTGCCTGGTATTGCAGCTCGGCTGACTTGAAGTGAATAGTGTTGAGCTGCAATATCACATGGGACCTGTGGTTATGTAACTACAAGAAAAGACAGATGGACAGGGGCGATGTTCTTAAAAAATTATGATTTATGGATAAAATGCATGGGGAAGGTTTATCAGAACTGGTGTAAAGAAAAAGTGGCTTAGTTGCTTGTAGCAACCATCAGATTCCACCTTTCATTTTTCACAGCTCCTTTGGAAAATGAAAGGTGGGATGTGATTGGTTGCTATGGGCAACTAAGCCAGTTTTCCTTTACACCAGTTTGTTAAATCTGGATAAAAGAACTTGTGTGATGGTTTTGAAGGGGTACCCTTCTTCATCAAACACATCTGCCCCTGTCCATCCTTTTTTTCCTTTTGGGTACAGCACCGCATGTGGGGGTCCCAGTGGGATCAACAACAGGAAGGAAGCAGCGTTCTATTCTGGCTCTTCCTAAGTCGGCTACTCCATGAGTTGTTTTGCTACTTGTACCTATGACACTGGCTGACCTGTTAGGCCTTGTTCACACATCAGTTATTTGATCAGTTATTTCCATCAGTTATTGTGAGCCAAAATCAGGTGCGGGTCAAAAACACAGAACAGTTGCAGATATTTTCATTATACCTTACCACTGTGTAACCTCCGCTCCTGGTTTTGGGTCACAAAAACTGATGGAAATAACTGATCAAATAACTGATGTGTGAACAAGGCCTTACGTGTGCACTTGGCAGCTCAAGGCATCTGTGTTGGTCCCATGTTCATATGTGCCCACATTGCTGAGAAAAAAAATGATGATTTAATATATGTAAATGAGCCTCTAGGAGCAACGGGGGCGTTGCCGTTACTCCTAGAGGTGCAGCTCTCTCTGCAACTGCCGCTGCCTTTGAACTTTGATTGAGAGGGCAAGGCAGGCATTATGGCATTTACACTGCCTGGCCCTGTCAATCAAAGTGCAGAAGGCGCGGCTGTTGCAGAGAGAGCTGAGCCTTTAGGAGTAATGACAACGCCCCCGTTGCTCCTAGAGGCTCATTTGAATATATAAAAACTTTATTTTTTCAGCAATGTAGACACATATAAACATGGGACCAACACAGATGTCTTCAGCTGCCAAGCGCACATGTAACAGGTCAGCCAGTGTCATAGGTACAAATCTGCTGACAGATGTCCTTTTATTACCACCATCAGCAGCTTCCGGTTTTGTGTCTAAGATCTTACATTACTGTGTTACACTGTGGAGCGCCTTGTGGTCTTCTTTTCACTTCAGACCGACCTGTGGACACGTGTGATGCTGTGTAAAGCAGCCATGTTTTTCTAATCCTGCGGGGCTGTGTGTGACACTTATCAGTAAAGCCGTGATTCTGTTCCATTCAGTGAGTCCTGTGGATTTAAGTCCCACTACGAGGAGCTGGCCAGCGCTGTTCTGGAGGAGTTTCCTGATGTCAGCATTGACTCCCGTCCTGGGGGCACTGGTAAGAACTTATTTCTTCTTGAAATTGGATTTGTTCATAAGTTTTGTTGGCGTTTGTCTGCACTTTTGTGATTTTTTATTTTTTTTTTTTGCAGTAAAAATGTTAGCTGAAAATCTATGGGAAATATGAAATACAGGACACACAAGAATTTATTTATTTATTTTTTGCTCCTGGTCTTTTTGTTATTTAGTGGCTTTTTTGTTTTTGCAAAGTATGTAGCATGTTCTAGCTCTAGACGTTTTTTTTTTTTTTTTTTTAGATGTTTTGACATCATCTTCTCTATAGGGCAGAAACACAATGAAGAAAACACCAGTAGTAAGACTTATCAGTTTTCTGGTGAAAAAAAATCACAAATCCTGTTTTTGCAACTTTTTAAATGCCACTGCGACTAAATTTAGTAGCAAGTGGAGTTTTGTACACCACCCTCACCACTTTCCGAGAATGGGGTGATGAGGGAAAAGGTGAGACCAGCAGGCCTAACCCATTTGTCTTCTTTTATGCCAGTTTTCTGGTGTAAATGAAGACTGAAATCTACAGGAGTTTGGAGCTGCCGTAGATTTCATTTTAGGTGCACAGACTGCCAGAGGATGCACCTAATTTATTGACTAGGTCTCCGCCTTGTCATAACTTAAAGGGAACCTGTCATCAACTTTACGCTGCCCTCACTGAGGGCAGTATAAAATAGTGACAGTAATGCTGATTTCAGCGATGTGTCACTCATGAGCTAAAAGTAAGTGGTTGCCGAGAACCAGCATCATAATCATTGCTGCTTAGGCCTTGAAAAGAGTCAAATCTACCTGAGAAGAGTCATGGTTATTCATAATCTCCTGCTCTCCCGCCCATCTGCTGATGATTGGCAGTTCTCTCCTAGAGAGAAAGGGAGAAAACTAGGTAGAAGCCTGTCAGTCATCAGCAGGTGGGCAGGAATTCATGAATAGCCAGGACTCTTCTCATGAAGATTTGACTCTTTTCCAGGCCTGATCTGCAATGTTTGTGATGTTTGTTCTCAGCAACCACTTACTTTTAACTTATAAACGACAGACCGCTGAAATCAGCTCACCTGCCTGTACTTTAGTCTGTCGTTAGTATGGACAGCATAAAGGTGATGACAGGTTCCCTTTAAGCTTATCCTCCAGCAGCACATGGGATATCAAGACCAGTGTGGCACACGTGCAAAAATGGTACGAAAAAAATGAGACACCAAATCTAAGTGGCCCAAAAAATGTGCTTCTTCTGGTGTTTTTTGTGTTAAAAAAATGCCTTCACACAGGTTTTTAGTGCCATTTCTTGTAACTGTCTTTTTCCAGTAAAACCCCAGTTCTAGGTGTTAGCTGAAAGTCTATAAGAAATATGAAATGCAGGGCGCACACATTTATTTTTTGCTTCTAGTGTTTTTATTCATTAGGTGGTGTTCTTTGTCTTTCTGTCTTCTCTTGAAAAAACGCAGCATTTTGTAGCTATTGTCGTTATTTCAGACATTCTCATGTTACCTTCTCTATAGGGAAAAAGACACCATGAAGAAAACGATAATTGGCAAACAGACTGGCCAAGATTTACCAAGCTGTCTGCGCCAAAAATCTGTCTAAAAAAGCACAACTAGGGTTTCTACACTTTTTTCAAAATGCTTGACAAGGGGCAGAGCATTGCTAGAAAGTGGTGGGTCAGAGATACGCCATATTGCGCCACAATTCTGGAGTAAAAAATTGTCTCGTCGTAAGCCAACCACTATTTGTATAGAGTCAGAGAAAAGTGTCTATCCCTGCACCAGATGCATCATCCAGCCTGAGCCCCTGTGATAAATCTGGTCCAGGTCTAGACCGCCTGTCTAAGCCTACACCATCTACAGCAGGGATCAGTAATCTTCGGCAACTCCAGCTGCTGTGACACTACAACTCCCAGCATGCACATGTACTTGGCTGTTCTTGTAAATCTCATAGAAGTGAAAGGAGGATTCTGGGAGTAGTAGTTTCAGAACTGCTGGAGTGCCGGAGGATGCTGATCCCTTATATATAGGATTAGTAAATCTGGGCCACTATTTGCAAATACCACCTGAAAAGGCTAGTTTCTACAGTTAAAAAAAAACAAAAAAAAAAAACTGCCAATGCAAATTTCATGTGTGTAAGGACCTTTATGAGAGTGTTATCCAACCTATGACTCACCAGCTGGTGCAAGACTACAACTTCCAGCATGCCCTGATGAAATGCAGATGTAAGGGCACTCTGGGAGTTGTAGCTTTACACCAGAGGGTGAGTCACAGATTGGAGCACAACAGATAGCTGTGGCAGGGGTTGTCCACCTGGCATCACTTCTAATCTGATCTGTTTTTGGTTTCAGGAGCATTTGAGATTGAAATAAATGGAAAACTAGTCTTCTCCAAGCTGGAACTTGGTGGATTCCCCTATCAAAAAGACGTAAGTATTTCTACAGGAAAACTCTAGTGGGAAATAATAACTCCCATTGCAGAACAGCCGCTCCTTAGACTTAAATGGTTGATATCAGAGAACAATAAATCACAGGGAGGAACATTGTATTAATCCATTTTCTTCAGTTGGTAGAGGCCATCCGTAAAGCCATGAATGGAGAACCAGTGGAGAAGATCACCAACAGCCAAGCACCTTGTGTCATCTTGTAAGAGCTCTCAGCTTGTGTCCCTCAAACTACATGACCAGTCTTCTGTCTGGTGGGATCATACTTGTGATTCACACTGAGCCCAATATTGATGTCACTGTAAGGTCACTGTGGAGATAATAGCACTTACTACTACTACTACAGTAGTGTCTGCTACCACACTGATATCTGACTGCCTTATTTGGTGTTACCCCCTGTCAGCACCCACCACATAACCTGGGTACAAGATGACGTCCTCAGCCTATATAGAACATAACTTATGGATTTCATATGTGGCATTGTAAAGTCTACTTACCTGGATGGACTCTATTTATATTCCTGGACAAGTGCAGCTCCAGTACGTTATCCACTATGCAGTGATTTGTAACAGAAGATGGCAAGTGCATCCAAAGTCCAAAGGGGTTGTATGAGGTTGTAAAACAGCGCCACTATTGTTTATGTCTTGCATTACAGCTCAACCTCATTCACTTGAATGCATAGGTCTGCAATACCAACACAGCCCATGGGCAGGAATGGGGCTTTTTCGTTGGGTGGACCTTGTATTCTAACCTCATAGGACCCCTTTGGAGAAGTTCCTCACTTTGTAAAATGTTTATGCCAATAAATGGAAAGGGAAAAATAACAAATGTGATTCTTCATTTTGTGTGTACCTCGATTTTGTGGATGAAAATGGTGGTGGTAGTAGTATATTGTTTGTTTTATGGATGGACTAATTCAAGTGCAATATAATAGAACCACTACTATATGAGGATATACCTTTTTTTTTTACAGATTAGAGTCAATTCTCCTCAAGAGGAGTAACATTGATCGGTTTTTGTCCATAGACCGTCCCTATCACTTGCTAGCTGGCCTAATGTGCCTGTTTTATTAAATATGTTGTAGCATTTTTTCTTAAATAGCACTCTGCTGTTCCTCTGTTATTCCACGTGGTGTCCAGTAGTTTCAGACCCTAATGTTACCAATTGCCTTCCTTTTAAAGTGTAACTGCCGTTCTATTTTTATTTGTGGTAATGTATAGGGGCAGTAATATTGACCATTTTTGTAATATACTTTAATTACTGAATTCATACATTTCTATTAGAAAAATAGCTCTAAAGTGGCCCATTTTGAGCCTTAGTAACGCTCCTCTGTCTTCTGTTTACATAACACAGTCAGTGTTCAGCAAGTCTCCACTGTTAATGTAAACAGAAGACAGAGGAGCATTGCTAAGGCTCACAATGGGCCACTTTAGAGCTATTTTTTTATAGAAATGTACAATTTCAGTAATTAAAGTATATTACAAAAATGGTCAGTATCACTGCCCCTATACATTGCATAAATAAAAATAGAATGGCAGTTACACTTTAAGTAAGTTGTATACCACATACCTTGAGAGTATGGCCAGACATATCCACAGCAGGAAAATCTGCACAAAATGGTGTGGATATTGTTGTGGATGTTTTTGTGGAAATGCTGTGGGTTGGTCGCAGATTTCACCCTCTGCATTGCAAAAGATGAAACCTGCCGCAGATCAACAATATAAATTGACATGGATGAGATTTTTGTAAAATCTCATCCACTTTGCTGCTACTGTAATCACTGCTGATATTGTGCTTGCAGCGGCAATATGGAAAGTCTAAAGTGTTCACAACCCTAAGGACACGGGCACAGGTAGCTGCTGCAGCAGGGCAGAGGCTTATCTCCAGCAGCAACAAAGGATCAGATATGTAAATTCAGCTGATTAGCGAGATTTTGTAAAAACCTGAATCTGCATATAGATTTTACATGTGGATTTCACCCATCTGTGGATAGGTCATCAATATTAAAATCCCAGAACACGAGCGTGTCCACACACTGTGTGTAGAGGCGTGATTTCCATTTATGGACACTGTTCCTTTCAAAAGGGCCGCACAACATTATAGTTATTTATAAGGCTGTGTGTCTCTGCTCAATATCGCATCGACTGACATAATGCCATCAGCACAATTCAGTAGATGCAAGGTCGGGCAGAGACACACAGCCTTATAAATCATTATAATGCTGTGCTGTCCTGTAAGAGAAGCAGTGTCCATAAAGGGAAATCACCCTCCCACGCGGTGGACATACTCGTCTGATACCCAAATACGATATTCAAATGTATACTGCAATGGGTACATTCCCTTTAATGGCTCAGACAATGTTCAAAGGGTTCTTCTTAAGACTTAGTTTGAATTGCTATTTTTTTCTTTCTCAGACAGAACAACATGGTAGACTGTACTTTTCTGTCATCAAACAAAAGGAAAGCAAATCAAATGGAGTCCAAAGATGAACTGACCCATTAAAGTGAGTGCTGAGTATTGTTTTTGGGTATTGAGACATAGAAAGCCCTGCAGAGTTAAAGCTCAGTGTGAGCCTAGCCTAACATGAACCATCCCTGATTGCTGGAAGGCTTTCTGCGTCTCCTTAGCTTAGTAGGGTGGAGCTTATTTTCAAGTCAAAATTAAACAGATTTAAAAATGACAGGTACAGTTAAAAATTTCCTGATGAGAAGTGCGATACAACCAAGGTAAGCGGAAAAAGCCATAATTACATAGCACTGAGGAGTACATCTCTTTAGTGTTTTAAAAGAATTTACAATACAGTAGGAACAGGTTTAGATTTGCCACCCATAGTGAAATTACAAATGTGCCATTGTGAGGAAAATATAACTTTTGTAAAAAGCAAAACATAAACTTATAAAAACACATTCTCTAAATATAAAATCTAAAATATACAAACTTCATAGAAAACAATAGCAAACGTCACATAGTAAAACTCCGAAAAACATCCCATGGTATTTTGCAGCAGGGTTAAATTTACAGTGATCGTGGGTAAATGCGGTGCTATGCCCAGAGTTTATAGTGCAATGGGCAGAGTCATTGAGATGGACGGGAATAAGAAGGTGGTGACTAGATTTCAGTCTGTTCCTTACCCAAAGTCAGGAACCATTCTGATTTTGGAAAAGGGATCATGGATCTCAGGTATGGCTGTGGTAATGCTCACAGAGAGGTAATGACCAGACCTGTTTACCAAATTCTGCTGATCTAGTGGTATATTGTTATTAAAGGGGCTGTACAGGCTTAGAACAGCATGGCTGCTTTCTTCCAAAAACAGGGCTCCATCTATCTACGGGTTGTGTGGTGTGTTTCAGCTCTGCATAATTCTGTGCGCTGGACTATAATACCAGACACAACCCACGGACAGATATGGCACTTTTTTTTTTAAAAAAAAGGGGCCATATCTAGGCCTAGTCCTGGGCAACTCCTTTAACCAGGGTCAGTTGTCACTTTTGACTAAGCTATACTCACAGTTGTAATACAATTTTTTTTAAAAGGTTTTATACCTTGATTTTTCACAACCAGAAGTTATAGTAAAATCAGCAGCATACCTAAAAACAAGATCCATGAACCTTGCTACACAGCAGACTGCTAGTAACACACATAGGATAACCCGTGCAAACGTATAGTTCACAACCTTTGGAAAAATCTGATTAATACTGCAAAACTGAGCCAGGACATGAGATGAATTTCCCCTTTGTTGTCAGCATAGAAACAGACTGATTGCTAGAGATCCAATACCTCACAGCTACAACCTTTCATAATCCATAGCAACTGGTTTGCTTGATAACCCAATTACAAGGATTTCTGGGTTCACATTATTCACTTGAACAGGACAGAGCTGCAATATCCTGCGCAGCCGCTACTAAGTATATGTTGTGCATTGTAAATAGTGAGAAGGCTGCAGTGCTAGGTAAGTGGCTTTGTTTTTAAGCCTGAGTATTGTCAAGGCCATAACTAAATTTTTTGTGGGGGTTGGACAACTCCCTTAAAGGCAAAATGGGCCTATGTGCCAACCACCAGTGGCCGGGAAACAGCAGAGCAGTCCCATCCACTGATACAGCTTCGGCCCACTTTGTGGTTTCCTGGCCACCGGATGGTCTCCACTTAATCCCATATTGCCTTAGTAACAGAGAGATGGGACAAACCCTATAACTACAGACATTTGTGTAATATATGGCAACAGCATTTTTGGGCAAGGAAAAAATTGCCACAAAAGCACAATGTATTTCCTAAAAACCCTGTGTTGGAAACCAACCGTCGGCTACTTTTACACCACAATATTTTAGTCAGTTTTTTGTATCCGTATTTGTAAACCAAAACCAGGAGTGAAAGCTACAGAGAAAAACTATAATGGAAAGATTGCTACCTCTTTTTATTTTTTGGACTCACTCCTGTTTTTGGCTTACAAATACTGATGCAAACACTGATCGTGCAAAAGTGGCCTTAACTAGATAGTGGAGAACCTCTTTGAAAATTGCTCCAAGGGAATTTCCATAATTGCCATTGTGTACTAAAAATTCTAACAATATATATTATGAATAGAGATGAGCGAGCATGCTCAGGAGCAATTTTCGAGTAGTAACGTACGCATTTTATAATCTGTACGCTAATGCATACGCATCTTCTAATCTGTACACTAATGCATACGCATCTTATAAATTTGTACGCTAATGCGTACAAATTACAAGATGCGTACAGATTAGAAGATGCATACGCTACTACTCGAAAATTGCTCCCGAGCATGCTCGGCTCATCTCTAATTATGAACCATTTGTATAATGCAGGACATAGAAACAACCTTAAAGAGGACCTTTCATGGGTTTATGTGTTAGAAACTGGTATGCTTACCAGATAGGGCGGCCCCTACAGATGCTAGCACTTTTGTTTCTAAAATACCCCTCCGTTCTGGCGCTCCCCTGCTGTTTTTCGTGCCCAGTATGTTTATCGGTACAGGGAGGAGGAGACGGCTGGGTTTCTGAATGGGCGTCTCCTTCTCCCTGGCTGTAGCGCTGTCCAATCACTGCAGAGAGTATCACAGCCAGGTAGGTGAGCTGTTTTTCCTCCCTGAAGGAGACTCCCATTGAGAAACTCGGTAGTCTGCTCCTCCCTGTACGGATACTGCCGGAACGGAGGAGTATTTTAGAAAAAAAAGTGCTGGCATCTGTAGGGGCTGCCCTATGTGGTAAGCATACCAGTTTCTAACATATAAACCTTATGGTCTGTGGTAGTGGAATCCTTAACGGAAGTCTTAGATAACCTGAAACTGAACTTTGTATGGCTAACTTGAAAACAGAAGTTCGCTCCTCCCCATTCTGCACCTGTTCTGTGTTTAGAGCCGCACCTGGATTTGGCTCAAAAATCACTGATGGAAATCACAGACCAAAACACTGACTGTGTGAATGAGACATTATACTGGCTTCCTACTATCAGTTTCCATAAAGAAAAAGGCAACATTCGCTTCTTTTTTTCCCTACCATGCATTCTTCTTGTCTAGATGTCCTAGGCAAATGGTAAATCCTTGGAAATCTAGTGAGCATGCTCCAGTGAGGAACCTGCAAAATTAGTTAAACACACATTGTAGTGTAGGTTTATACCAAGTTAATAAACATCTTCTCTAGAAGATGTCATCACCCACATGATGAAGTTCCAGTAGAGTGACAGGAAACTCAAATAATCAGTTCCTTGGCACTAGTGGTTTACAACACGGTGCTCCATTGGAGCAGGTTGCCGTGAAAACACGTCACGTTATAATAATGATTGATAACTCTGGGACAGAAGGGGATACAAAGCATGTCTCCCCTGTATTTCCCTATATACAGATCACTGGTAACAGTGACTATATGGCCAGCTGCCCACAACACTCTCCTTCCTTAGAAGGATTGCATAACATTTGACCCCGTAATTCCCTTTAACATTATCTTGTATTACTAAGTAAATAATTTGATCTTATTAAAAAGAAGACATTCTTGTGTGAGATAGTCCTTATTGGTCATCTATATATACCTTACATCCAGTCTTAACTTGACAAAGCCCTTTACACAGAGATGCTGTGAATCCATATCTCAGACCGTTAAGTTCTCCTTGTGTTGACATATGGGACCTTGATGAAGCACCGTGTCCTCTCAGATGCAATGCAACATTGATTTTCCTCTATTGGATTTCACATGAAACCCCAAGAGACAAGACCTCCATGGGTAAGTAATCTGGCCACACACGAGGCCCAAGGGCTGTAATGAGATGTTCTGATCATTGATTACAATGCATCGATTGTTCAGATGAGCTATATTGGCACTATTGGTTTAGTCCATGAGTAATGGACAGTAAGGTGCTGCTATGGACCTTTCTTCTATCAGAAATACTGTGTAATTCTGCTAACCAAGTCCACACAAAGACTTGTATGAGCTCTGTCTACTTACAAGGACGATCCAAGTTAACAACCATTAGCTTACTACAGATGCCTACCTCCATCAGTGCACCTGTAGGAATACACAACATTAAGATTTGGTAAAAATAACTATTGTAGATGTTTAACAAGCTACATCCCAGGTGTAAACTTCTTAAACATCTACCAGATTTAGTTCATTTGAATATATTCATTTGGTAAGTGTCTCTTGTGCATTCATGGTACATTTCTTAAAGTTAGTTGCTTTGCATTAACAAAGCTCTCAGTATCTGCTCCATCTCCAGGTTAGTCGCTATATGTAGCGTAAAGTACATGATGTTAGATTATAGAGAAAACCCAACAGTGGGGTTCCATCAACCCAAGAATAGCTAAAACGTTCTCATCTGTCCAAAAAGCCATTGGCAGTTCATCAGCCCAATGCATATATGTCAGCCATGATTGTGTAGACCACAGTAGGTGCTGTATTGTATGCCTTTTTAGATGATGTCTCTTTGAAAAACAGCTGCCTTTAACTGGGTTACATAATACTAGCTAATTTATGCAGTCACATCCCGAGGCCTTATCATAGCCTCGTCTAGCCCCAGATATTCTGGGTTTTCTGCAGTTGGCGTGGTAAATCCGTTCTGTGTAGGGTTAGGTTCACTTTCTGCTTTGAGTTCATGATTCCAGTAATAAGGATTGTCAAAGGCTTGAGGGAAAGAGTTTGGCAAGTGCATTCCTGGAGGAGGAAGATAGTCTGGGTTTTCCACAGCACTCATGGGTAGCGGACTCCTTGGATCCCTTATCATACCATTCCGGCACAGTTGTCCCTTCTGCCTCTCCAGGGTAGACACAGATGTTCTTGGTGTCTTCACCGGGGAGTGACTTCTGCTTGGTTCTCTTTGGTTCACATATTCTGCATGTGTCAGAGTAAAAGATTAACAAAGATTAAGTTGATACAAGCACATTTTCATAAACTGATATACTGCATATTCAGTTCAGGATCCCCATCTCTTGGTCAGAGTAAAGACTGATTACACTCTTGCTCTGGAGGATCTGTCCTCTCCTGCATTACACAGGCAACCCACTGACTTGGATGGGCACTGTGTAATCATTAATTTCCACTGTGATGATGCTAGAGCGAAACAGAACCCAGTGGGACACACTGTAAGCAACTTACTGTCAATGGCCCCTTATAACAAGTAGGCATTTTTCTAAAGCAGAGCCTTCACTATGGTTGATCTTCAAATAATCCGGTCAGGAAACACAGCACCTGCTGTATTTAAATAAATGACCCCGTGTTGGCTGTGCCCATTCATCTAAATGTTTTCTGGATGTATGTGCACTGAGAATCTTTGGCACAACAGGGGAAATGTATAATGTCCAATTTTACCGGTTCATAAATACATACACAGGACATATAATCAATAAAATCTAATGTGTTACCTGGGATCACACCATATGAAATAGACCCTACTGGCAATTGGTTGGCTACAAAATCAGATTTAAATAGGGACCTGTTCTGATGGACATTTGTAGTCCAATATTGTGTCCGGTCTGAGACATGGATGTTTTGTTTGTTTGTTGGTTGGTGATACCAACCTACGGTGCATCTGCTACCTATTCCATGCATTTTTTATATGCCTTAAAAAGGCAGTACATGTTTTTTTTTTTAAAAAAATCATGGCAACTTCTCTTACTACTTATATTTATCTATATGATTAAATGGTCACAAACTTTTTACACAACTTTGGATAAATCAATAGCACAAGCAACCACAAAATTTGTTTTATCAATGAGAAATGTCTAGTTCTCATGTTATCAGCCGTTTACCACCCACCCCCACCCCTTGCTAATTGCTTTTGAAAAATGCCTTAAAGGGATTGGCCCATCTTAAACATTGGTGTCATATAGCTAGGATTTGCCACCAATGTCTGATAGGTTTAGTTATCACCTGGGACCTGCACCTAACCCAAGAATGGAGCCCGCAAAGTGAAGAGCAGACCATGAATGTGCAGTTGCCCTCCATTTATTTCTATGGGAGTGCGCAACTGTTTTCGGAAGTGCCATAAAAATGAACGGGAAGTGCACTGCAGAAGCGTGGCCATGGCTCCGTTCACTTCTATGGGGCTGATGGAAATGGCTGAGCCCGGCTATTTTTGGCACTCGCATAAAAATGAAAGGAGATTGGCCACAATCTGCTCTTCTGCACTTTGCAGGCTCTGTTCTAAAGAAAAGTGTACCTCTGTATAATGTCCTCCATGATCATGTGGCTGCTTTTGATTACATAAGAGAAGGTTAGTAAGCAGATTCTCCTCTACTTTCTGTGTGCAATAGATGGCAGCTCGTCTCTACTCGCCATGTCTGAGAGAACTGCAAACTGGACATTCACTATGCGCAGAGGAAAACTGCTAAAAAAATGCCATATATAGAATATATAATGGCTAGATGCTCTTTCTCATGTACACACACTGTACTGCTGATTAATGCAAAGTTTGTTGAAAGGTTAGTGACACTTTGGAATAAATTGGCAATTTATTAATTAGGGATTTAGGCACACTATATAGGTAATTGAGAAAACTCAGATGGGTTGGAATGCTGCAGTGTTCAGTCAATAATAGTTTACTTGATTTGCATCACAAGAAGAAGTGCAGCAGTCTTTCTGTTAGGCCACTTTCACATAGTCAGTTTTTGTTCAGTAACTCCATCAGTGATTTTGAGACAAAAACAGTAGTGGAGGCTACACAGAAATAAGGTACAATGGAAAGATTTCCACTTGTTCTGTGTTTTTGACCCACACCTGGTTTTGGCGCACAATCACTGATGTGAAAGCGGCCTTAGGGCTGTTTCAGACGGGCGTGTCCTGCGCAGGATTTACTCTCCATGTGAGCATGATTACCCATTACGGACATTGTTCATTTCTCAGGAGCACAAGGCATTATACTGATTTATAATTCTGTGTGTCACTGCATGACTTCTGTTACAGAATCATACTGAAATAATGCTGCCAGTATAATTCTGTAGCAGTAAGGTCATGCAGTTACACACAGCATTATAAATCAGTGTAAGGCTTCATTCACACGTCCGTATTTTTGCACATCCTGGAAAACGGTCAGTTTTTTGCGGATCCGTTGTTCAGCAAAAAACTCCATTTTTCCAGGACATCCGTTCCGTTTTTCCGTAAAAAAAAAAACGGAAAGGATGTATCCGTATGTCATCATGAAGGATGAATAACATCTTTTTTTTTAACCCCTCCTGGAACGGAATCCGCAAATACGGATGACATGCGGATGCCTTTCGGTGTACTGTCCGCATTTTTTCAGGACCCATTGAAATGAATGGATCCGCATCCTATCCGCAAAATTGTCCGCAATTGCGGAAACGGATGCAGAAAGGATGCAGACACATTATACGGACGTGTGAATGAGGCCTAATGCCGTGTCGCTTCAGAGAAACGATTACTGTCCATAGCCGGGAATTATGCTCACACAGACAGCGTGATTCCCACACAGGACACGCTCACCTGAAACAGCCCTTAGAGTGCCTTCACATGTACCAGATTGTGTTGCAGAAAATTTCTGCAGCTGAAAATCAACTCCATTCAGCTGAATTGGGGCTTGCAGTAATCCATGTGCTCGCTACCGACACAACCTCACTTATATGAATGGAACTGATTTTAAGTTGCAGAAACTTCTGCAACAAAATCTGCCCCTTGTGAAGGCTCATTTAGGGTTCATGCACACGGCTACAACCGCTTTTGTGATTTGCAAAACGGATACCAACTGACATCCTGACAGCTTTTTTTTCCTTCTCAAATGTCCTATCCTTCACAAAGGACAAAAATACTACATTCAATTTTTTAGCAGGTGCGCGGAATGGACTTACAGATGAAGACAGCAAAGGGTGTGCTGAATGCATCTTTTGCAGCCCGATTAAGATGAATGGGTCCGCATGTGATCCACAAAAAAATGCGGATCACATACAGTCCAAAACTACGGTCGTGTGCATTAGCCCTTAACCTCTGATTGTGGGACTCTAGGGCCTGAAGAACTGAGTAAGACAGGATTCAGTGATGTGAACAAGACATTGTGCTTCTGATATTTTTTGGATGCAGCACCATTTAGGTATAACTTTACCATAAAGGGCCTTCCAGAATTGGAAAAAAAACTGTGCAATCTCTGTACAGAGGATGTGTGTGGTATTTCACCTCATACCCATTTACTTGAAGGTTCAATTGGTGCAATTCCAAACAAATCCCATGGGGAGATGTGACAATATTTATGATATGAGGAAAATGCGGATCATTTTTCCAATCCTGGAAACCATTTTAATGGTTGGTGCTGTTGTCTGGAATAGAAACTTGAAAAATAATCACAGAGCGAGCAATGGCCCTGAAAGATGCTGTAGACATTCAGTAGCTACATCACTTTTAGTACCTGCAGGATATGTAGGAGATCCTGGGGCTATGAAGCCATCTATCTCCAGCCCCCTGCCATCCACTGTGTCTTTTCCTCCAAGCAATGTAGGATCCTCACAATACCTGTGTTTAAGACTATTTTCCTTGGCATGTGGTGGATCAAACACATAATCTCCTTCACTTAGATCATCAGACTCGCTGGCATCTGACTTATGTGATAAAGTTAGAGACAAAAGTGGGTCCACGTGGCCAGTTTCATCCATTAAGATCTGGTCTGTCCGTGTCTCTGCTTGACTCTGGTGAGAAAAGGTTGGAATATCCAGTGAAGAAACTTAGTTTTATCAATTGTGCCAGTTACACAACTTTATATACTAGACTCCTATACTTAAAGAGATTGTCCACTTTTGGAATCCCCTTTTGAAACTATGTGTCCTCTATTGTTGCCAGTTAAACATTTTTACTGCTAACACTTATCATCTGATCCTTCATATACATATACCTACAGGTATGGCTTTGGCTGGACATATACATTAGATAGTTGAACATCTGGACAACAGCAGATGGTGATAAGCTGCTGCCCGAGACTGCTACCAGTACTTATCTCCCAGGTGAACAGAGGTATGTTGTAATCTAACATGCTGATTGTTCTTTCAGTTGGGTTGCCCCTTAAACAAAGCTAAAACTGATCAACTGTACTGTGAATAACCAGTGTTAGGTGGACAATAATATACAATTAAAGGGATTCTGTCACCTAGTTTAAGCCTATAGAGCTGAGGACATGGGCTGCTAGATGGCCACTAGCCCGTCCACAGTATACTTTTCCCATTGCTTTGTGTGTCTTTGTTTAGTCAAAAAAACGATTTTATTCATATGCTAATAGGGGTTATAAGGAGCCCAAGGGGCGGTTACCAATGTTCCTGGATCCCAGCCGTGCCCACAGTGAAGGACCGCCAGCACCGCCCCGCATCCTCTCATCTCCTCCTTGCTCCCCCGACTTCACGCATTCAGAGCGCTGTAATTTCGCGCGTGCCATCTCGCGCATGCGCAGTTTGTTCCCTGATGCTGATGCCAGCACAGGGAAGGAACAGTTTACCAGCACTCACAAGCGGCGTACTCGCTCATGCGCGAGATTACGGCGCTCTGAATGCGTGAAGTTGGGGGAGCAAGGAGGAGATGAGAGGATGTGGGGCGGTGCTGGGCTCCTTCACAGTGGGCACGGCTGGGATCCAGGAACATTGGTAACCGCCCCTTGGGCTCCTTATACCCCCTATTAGCATATGAATAAAATAGTTTTTTGACTAAACAAAGACACACAAAGCAATGGGAAAAGTATATTGTGGACGGGCTAGCGGCCATCTAGCAGCCCATGTCCTCACCTCTATAGGCTTAAACTAGGTGACAGAATCCCTTTAAGACAATCATAAGCTGAACTACAACTGAAAGGAAGGACCAGCATACTTTTATGGAGTTACCTAATATGATAGTAAATGAAAAGCGGGCTTATACCTGCGTAGATGATATTCGACTACGATGTTCTACTGTGCTCTCATCACATCCAAAAAATCCCTGGTGAGGAACCAGATACTCCTCAGCATCCACCAAATGCTCCATAGCTGCCTCTTGCAATAAATCGCTGTAAAACTGAGTAGTCAAAGGGCTGGACTGGGCCAGGAGCTCTTCATCCTGCAAATCACTGAAGGTTAGAGGGCTCTGGATGATACAAAGTAACCTTGCTATATATGTAATTCTAATGCTAGATATATACCTCAATGACCACAAAGCGACTTGGATCTCGAGCCATGCGGGAAAACTCAGTGACTAGCTCCCGAAACTTAGGCCGGAACTCTGAGTCTATCATCCAGCCTGGTAAGAATACAGGTTGTCAAAATGAAAATTCAATAATAGTTAGAGTTTTTGTAATGGAGAGGCAAGTTGGAGACTGCCATTACTTACACTTCACCATGATCATATACACATCAATGGTGCATACAGGAGGTTGAGGGAGTCTTTCCCCTTTCTCCAGTAGATCTGGAATCTCTCGAGCAGGGATCCCATCATAAGGTTTGGCTCCAAAGGTCATCAGCTCCCACACAGTAACTCCTATAACAGAAAATGAACAGACGCTTGATTTTTGTTGAGGAAGCAAGAAGAAATTTGGATATTGGTGATCTTGCACTGTGTAGTTGACGAAGCTGCATACTGCAGCACTGAACTCACTGAAGTGAATGAGAGCAGTGCTGTGGTAACCAGCGTGGTCCACAAAGGACAGAGTGTGCATTGGCACTGCAGCAACTTCCAAACAGCTGATGGCCTGGGGTGCCAGGAGTCAGACCCCTGACGATCTAATACTGATGGCCTATTCTAAAGAAAGGCCTTCAATCTAAATATCCTGCAGAACCCCTATAACGGGCAGAAAACACAGAGTCATTACAAATATTAGATATTCAAAATGGGCTAAAATCAGCAGTGGAGTACCAGAAGGATCTGTTTTAGGCTCAGTTCTTTTTAATAACTTTATCAGTGACTTGGTGGAAAGAATTGTAAGTAAAGTGTCTGTTTTTGCTAATGATACAAAACATTGCAAGATATTTAAAGGGAACCTGTCATCGCCAAAACACCCCCTGAACTAGAGTAAGCGGTGTATAGTGTAAGTGATGCTGAATCCGAATATGTAATTTTTATCTTCATACTCACTCCCATTCCGACGCTGTGCTCCCACAAACCAGCAGTAAAATGCACTCACTGGACTCCAGTGCTCACTCACATAATGGAGAGGACTCAAAGAAGAGTCCAGTGAGTGCATTTTACTGCAGGTTTGTGGGAGCACAGCGTCAGAATGGAAGTGAGTATGAAGATAAAAATTACATATTCGGATTCAGCATCACTTACACTATACAACACTTACTCTAGTTCAGGGGGTGTTTCGGAGATGACAGGTTCCCTTTAAGGGGGTTTTCCAGGCTTTTAATAATGATGACCTATCCTCAGGACAGATCATTAATATCAGATTGATGGGGTTCCGACAAGTGGCACCCCTGCCGATCAGCAGTATGAAGAGAAGGCACACGCAGTGCACTTGTATTAACGGCATATACATTAAATGCAGTGATACTCGGGACGTCAGAAGATGAGAAGGTATTCGGGTTAAAAGTAAACTAAGCAGTAGCCCTCATTGTCAGGCAGCAGCTACAAATGCAAATAATATTTTAGGTTGTATAAAAAGAGAGATAAAAACCTGTGTTCCCAATGTAACATTACCCCTTTATAAGCCCCTGGTAAATGCCACATGCTGAATATGGTACTCAGTTTGCAGCTTCAAGTTTTGCTTGTTCATTGCTGGGTAATTTAATTGATGGCACCTTTAAACAGTTTGATTATCGCTAACGAGCATTTGTACAGTATTTGGCTCTGCTGCTCACTGTGATATTTCAATCTGCTAGGGCCGTATACTGTGTTGCACTGTGGTATTACTTGTGTTAGCTCTGCCTTCTGTCAATTTGGTCCTGCTTGTAACATGGGGCCACTTTAAAGCCGCAGTCTGCCCCTACCCAAGCTCTTCTGATGGCAGGTGTCGAGGAAAAGGCTTGTGCTGTTGAATTTCAACAAGTGGTGTTTAGCCCAGGAAGGTATCTGGCAGAAGCTAAAGGTGGATTTGCACAACCTCATAATCAGGCAGATTATAGGGAACAGACGTTCCTGCGAACGATCATTTCCGACAATCTGCCAATCACCCGATGAACAAGTGAAATGCTTGTTCATGGGCGAATCCTACCATTTGTGCAAGCACATCAATTATCGTTTCTGGGCAGCAGATCAAGATGTCTAAACAGTGATCTGCTGCCCAGAAACAGTGGCTGTATGGGGATGAGTGATCGCAATAGCGATCCCTCGTTCGTATACTGTGAAGGAGATCATGGCATGTGAATACAGCGGTCTACTTCAGTGAATGAGCAGCTGACTGTTGGGAAGCAACACTTCCATTCCAACAATGGGCCATTAGATCACAGTGTGTAAAGAGTTGGAATGAATAACTGCCAAATAAGCATTCAGCCCACAGCTGTCTAAAGAGTATGGCCAGCTTAATACTCAGGAATATCATTTAAGATAGCACTGCTCACCATAGCTCCATACATCACTCTGATGGGTGAACTTCCGATGCAGAATAGATTCCAAAGCCATCCATTTAATAGGAACCTAGAGAACAAGATGCAGAAATGTTTGAGTCCATTGCTGATTTTAAAGGTGTGTAATATGCTAGCAGTCTGCAGTAAGGGTACAGAGGGGTGGTAACAAGTTGGGGGTGTGTACCTGCACAATCTGAAAATGGCAGCACTGATTGGATAGAGTGAGTCTGTGCAGGTACACCCCCTACTGGTCACCTCCCCTCTGTTCCCTTACTGCAGACTGCTAGCAATTCATTCATAACTTCTAGTAGAAATAATAAAGGAATTACACCACATAGAGCCATAAAAATAGATGCTCCAAAATTGTTATTACATGGGGAATGCATGAAGCTATTAAAACAGGCATGTCAGGAGAGGTGAAAGGTCCTCTTTAAGTTATCCCCTATCCACAAGATAGGAGATAGTTATTAGATTGGTGGGGATCAGATTGCTGGGACCTTCAATGATCATGAGAACAAGAACCCTATGATGGCTCATTTTCTTGGTATGCTGATCAGCAGTATTCTCACAACCGTTCTGTGCGCTTACAGCCTGCAGTGTCTAGAGTTTGTAAGTGATGACTGTATGTCTAGAACATGTTTCATGAAAATGTTAGACATTGCAGCTTGTTACCTTTCCTCCATCAGCATGATATTCCGTTTCATCCACATCCAATAATCTTGCAAGTCCGAAGTCTGTGATCTTTACATGAGTTGGGTTTCTCACCAGAACATTCCTTGCAGCCAGATCCCTGTGCACTAAGCGGATGTCCTCTAGATATGTCATTCCCTGAGATTAGCAAACAAATGTAACAATCAGTGGCACAATAGTGTATTTTAGATGAAGACTATGGCATGGGACCTGTACATATTCAGTTTACAGCAGGGCTGGCTCACGGTTTACTTGTCACAGTGGTCTCCTTATACCTCCACGTCTGTCATCCTCCCAGTATACATCATTAATGGCTCTAGTGATGTTTTTGTCATCACTTTCGCCTTCTATTTTGTGTTTTTTTTTTGGAAGGCCTCATGCACATATCAAATATATTTTCCTCCTATTTCCACCTCCAAAGAAAACCCACCTTCGGTGAAAACCCAAAAATTAGGCAACTTTATGCCATAATTTTGTGACATAATGCTTTTGCTGACGGAAATGTGAGTGCAGCACTTGTTTCAATAACCAGAAGCTTTTAATTTTTATTTCCTTCCCACGTTGATGGCCATAACTTTATTTTTACATCGACACGGCTGTATAAGGTCTTGTTTTGTGGGATACAAGCTGTTGTTTTTTAGATGCCATTTTGCCATACAAAGTATATATAGGAATATATTTTTATTTACTAGTAAACCTGTGAAGAAGAATATTACTGAAGTTTTTAGGTAGAGAAAATGCTTTCGTAGACAACACTGCAGTTTATAGCACACTTATAGCTCACGGTTTCTGCCTCTCCCATACAGCAGATCATAAGTTAGGCCTCATTCACATCTCCGTCAGACAGCCTGCTGGATCCTCTACTTAACAGCCGGATAACCACTGACTGCAATGAGATCCGGTGGTGATCCAGCTGCCTTTCAGCATAAATGCAGGTTTCGGCTGGAATAAATCCATTGCATGCAACGTCTTTTTGTCCGGCCAACAGCCAGCATTTGCGCCAGATCTCCTTAACGGAAATGTGAACATAGCCTTAGGCTCCTACATGGAGGAGGTAAAAGAGAAGAACTGAGTACTGTCCTCTCCAGTGAGCTTTGCCATTCGCCTGACCTTGCTGGTGTTAATGTTGACAATAGCATACCTTGGCAATTTGGACACACCAGTTGAGAAGATCTCTTGAGTGAATACGATCCTTATTTTCTCGTACGTATTCCAGCAGACAGCCATATGGCATGAGCTGAGTAACCAGTTGTACTGTGGTGGTCAGACAGATCCCCAGCAGACGGCAAACGTACGGACTAGCCACCCCTGCCATCACATATGCTTCCTGGAAGAAGTAACAGAACAATGTCTTACGGTTTATATGCTGCTACAGTATGTTACGTATTTACATACAGATATAGCAGAGTTGAATTTCTCATCTGTTTTTGTACATCGTTAACTTAAGTTGTACAACTCTATAATATAACTTATATTACTTTTTATACATCTAAAAGGCTGAAGGCTGAAAATTATCATTGACCTAACACTCTACACAGCTGAGAGTTTGCACCAATTGTATCCAGTTTGGACAACCTCTCTGAGCTAAACAAACAAGAAGCACTAATCTCTCCATTGTCCTGATGCTTTGCTTCCACATCGGTGAATCCAAGGCTGAAGCTGGCATTTCTGAAGTGGATGTGGTGGAGGCTCTGCAAGTTGATTAAGCCCATTATCATTAAATGGGGCTAATCTCTGGCTTTTCCTTGCGGAATCTGTGATAATCGTGAACATTCTGTCTCAACCTATCACCACAAAATGTAATGTAATCTGCAGGCAGCATGTTATAGAGCAGGAGGAGCTGAACAGATTGATCTATAGTTTCGGGAAAAGATTTAGAAAAGCTTGTTTTATACATGTAAAGGGGTTGTCTGGGATATTGATATTGATGGCCTATCCTCAGTATACGTCATCAATATCAAATCGGCAGTATTCCGACACTCAGCGCTGATAAGCTGTATAAAGAGGCTGCGGAGCTCTGTGAGTGCTTAGCCTCTTCTTAGTCCATGTGATGTCACATTCATCAGTCACGTGGCCTAGGTGCACCTCAGGCCCATTCAAGTGAAAGGGGTTGAGCTGCAATACCAAGCTCAAACGCTATCTAACAGACATCGCTGTGCTTAGAAAGTTGTAAGGAGGCTGCAGCGCTCACCAGTGCTCCGGTGATCACAGCAGCTTTCTCAAACAGTTGGTGTTGTGCCGGGTGTCATATTGATGCCTTATCCTGAGGATAGGCCATCAATATGAAAATCCAGGATAACCCCTTTAAATCTCTGCTTTTTCTGACTTCAGTTGTTCATGGGGGAGTTGTTATCAATGACAGCATTCTCCATGGAAGTGTGTACACAGAGATAGCTGTCAGTCACTGATAGATGTACATGGAGGTGTGGTCTTAAGTATAGAAAAGTGCATAAATTACAAGTTATATTGAATCTTTTCCCATAGAACTATAGATCAATCTGCTCAGCTCTTCCTGCTCTATAACACACTGCCTGCAGACTGCATTTTGTGGTGACAGGTCTTCTTTAAAAACAGCAGAACATTCATCTTTCCATACAGATTTCTTCTTCTACATGTTATGAACGTATGAAAAGGCTATTAGATAAATCAGCCTGAAGGCTGTGTAGCTCACAGGGGTTCATCAAGGCTTGGATGTGAGAAATATTTGGTCCATATAATTTTCAGTCTCTGGATGTTCTCGTTTACTGACAGTAAATAGAGATCTGTGAAGATCTGAAACACAGTGGGGAAATGCATTAATACGACCACTGTACTAATTGTGCAAGATTAAGGTAAGGTTTACCGAGTTGGCACTTCGCTACTGGGTCACGTACCATTTGGGGACATATCAGTGCCGAAGCCAGTAATTGACCACGGCAACGCATGTGATCCTTGGAAGTTTATACTGGGAGTTTTTTCAGGCAGTGTTTTTTTGTGAAAGTCAGAAGTAGATTCTGAAGGAATGGATAATATATAGGATGAATATATATCCTACCTGGTGGATCCATTTCTGGCTTTGGCTAAAAAAAAACTGCAAATTTCCAAAAACACTGTGTGTGAAACAATTCTTATACTTAGATTTAGTTCTCCTTTAAGTTATCTGCTTTAGTTTTGCAGTAGAAGTAAGGTGTAAGAGATCATTCTACATGCTGCCCATCCATACATACAATTATTTTGTAGTACTCACATCCAAGATTTCCTTGTTGGCTTTTGGAGATGTATTCTCTCGCAATACCTTGATTGCCACCTGGACTTTTACATTCTCTCCATCTGGGATCCATATGCCCTGAAACATCGTTATGTGAGATACAGATCTATGTTCCAAGAACAGGTCATAATTGCTATCCTATCAAAATCAATGTCCCTACCTTATACACAGTGCCGAATGCACCGGATCCCAAAATCTTCATCTTCTTCAACTCTGTTTCCTTGAGGATCCTCATCTGTGCCTGGTTAGGCATTGCTCCACTGGGAGTCAAAGGTTCCACCAACTAGATGAAGAGTAAAGTGAGTGAGAAGAAATCCTTGTCTAACACTTACCTTCATCATTTCACATCATGACCTAACCCCCCTCACCTCATGTTCCTGAAGTATGCGCTTTAAGGTGTGTTTCTTCTTCAACTGCTTTCTTCGCCTGATGACCAACACAAGGACCACTGCACATGTGACCAGGAGTAAGACGCTGCCTACCACTGCCACTATCATATAGGTTTGACTGTCGAGGAAAGTAATAGAAAGAACATAAGACACATGGACCCAAGGAAAATCTGCTAAACCATACACTACACAGGTACTCACCTATTATTCACAATGATGGGGCACCCCTTCTCATCTTGTTTATCACACCTGTCATGACATACAGACATTTTTAGTGACTATTGTTCAGAGACTATGGAGGAGATATCAAAACCGTAAAGGAGCAGTCGCTCATAGCAAACAGATAGCTTTGTATCCAGTTAGAGATCTGCATTAGGACTGCTCCACTCTTCCGTTCCACAAGTTTTAATAAATATATTGATTATCGTATTGTACAGTCATGGCCAAAAGTTTTGAGAATGATACAAATATTAATTTTTACAAAGTCTACTGCTTCAGTTTTTATAATGGCAATTTGCATATACTCCAGAATGTTATAAAGAGTGATCAGCTTAACAGCAATTACTTGCAAAGTCAATATTTGCCTAGAAAATGAACTTTATCCCCCAAAACACATTTCAACATCATTGCAGCCCTGCCTTAAAAGGACCAGCTAACATCGTTTCAGTGATTGCTCCATTAACACAGGTGTGGGTGTTGATGAGGACAGGGCTGGAGATCAATCTGTCATGATTAAGTAAGAATGACACCACTGGACACTTGGCTGGTGCTTGGCATCATTGTTTCTCTTCTGTTAACCATGGTTATCTCTAAAGAAACACGTGCAGTCATCATTGCACTGCACAAAAATGGCCTAACAGGGAAGAGTATCGCAGCTAGAAAGATTGCACCTCAGTCAACAATCTATCGCATCATCAAGAACTTCAAGGAGAGAGGTTCCATTGTTACCAAAAAGGCTCCAGGGTGCCCAAGAAAGACCAGCAAGCGCCAGGACCGTCTCTTAAAAGTGTTTCAGCTGCGGGATCGGGCTACCAGCAGTGCAGAGCTTGCTCAGGAATGGCAGCAGGCAGGTCTGAGTGCATCTGCACGCACTGTGAGGCGGAGACTCTTGGAGCAAGGCCTGGTCTCAAGGAGGGCAGCAAAGAAGCCACTTCTCTCCAGAAAAAACATCAGGGACAGACTGATATTCTGCAAAAGGTACAGGGAGTGGACTGCTGAGGACTGGGGTAAAGTCATTTTCTCTGATGAATCCCCTTTTTGATTGTTTGGGACATCTGGAAAACAGCTTATTCGGAGAAGACAAGGTGAGCGCTACCACCAGTCTTGTCTCATGCCAACTGTAAAGCATCCTGAACCATTCATGTGTGGGGTTGCTTCTCAGCCAAGGGAATCGGCTCTCTCACAGTCTTGCCTAAAAACACAGCCATGAATAAAGAATGGTACCAGAATGTCCTCCGAGAGCAACTTCTCCCAACCGTCCAAGAGCAGTTTGGCGATCAACAATGCCTTTTCCAGCATGATGGAGCACCTTGCCATAAAGCAAAGGTGATAACTAAATGGCTCAGGGAACAAAACATAGAGATTTTGGGTCCATGGCCTGGAAACTCCCCAGATCTTAATCCCATTGAGAACTTGTGGTCAATCATCAAGAGACGGGTGGACAAACAAAAACCTACAAATTCTGACAAAATGCAAGCATTGATTGTGCAAGAATGGACTGCTATCAGTCAGGATTTGGTCCAGAAGTTGATTGAGAGCATGCCAGGGAGAATTGCAGAGGTCCTGAAGAAGAAGGGTCAACACTGCAAATATTGACTTGCTACATTAACTCATTCTAACTGTCAATATAAGCTTTTGTTACTCATAATATGATTGCAATTATATTTCTGTATGTGAAAAAAACATCTGACAAACAAACATAAAAACCAGAGGGCAGCAGATCATGTGAAAATATAATATTTGTGTCATTCTCAAAACTTTTGGCCATGACTGTATTCACAGTGTAAGAATAAAGAGCACCCTCCCCCCACATAAGGAAGAATTGCACTTTTCTATTTAGATATTCTTTGGTTACAGAATATAATATTCATTGGAATTTGGCAGAGCCGCGATACATTACACAGCCCATAGAGTGGCGCTATTTCTGGAAAACAGACCTTTTTTTTTCAGTCTCATGCAACCTTTTTAAGTACATAAAGCTGTGGAGAAGCTGCCAACTTTTTATCTTTGTTTTCTCAACTTGTTTAACTGCTGATAACAGAAACAGTTCTAACAAGGATTTCTATTCATTTGCAGCCTTATTGGATTTGCTAACGCTTCACATGGATGCAAAGGCAACATTTTCCCACTGTACCTGAAATTATTTTCCCATGAAAATCCTGGGGTCCATGAATCACCCTAAAAGTCAACCCCTGTTCATATGCCTGAATAGTGAATATGGACATTGCAGAGTGTGACCTTCTCTTTGAGCCACAATGCAGAGTTCTGTTCTACTGCTCTTTTGGACCTGTCATATCATCTTTAGGATGAAACCACACTCAAGATCATTATCCTAAATGCATATGAACGGTACATGTTTTTCATGCAAATGCTTCACTTACGAATGGGAGCAGTTTACAGGACACAGCTGGCAGATGCCATCTTTATCTGCATACTTCCAAATGGGCACATAGGAGTCAACTTTTTTCCCACTTGGACACTGGTTAACACAAGTGGCCCCATCTTTGTAATGTGCACATTGCACACACTGATCTGGTAACTGCAAGGAAAAGGAAGTTCTTAGGTTATAATGCTTAAGAGCATCCATTGTACTGTGAAATATATGTAATATGTGAAATAGGATGTACCCACCGGGCCAAAGCATGTGTTCGATGCATTTTGAGGCAAGCACTCTAGGTGGCATGCTATACATTGACTTCCATTGATCATTTCTCTTGGCTCCCTGAACAGAGAAACAGTCGTTATATTAAATTATTTATTATATATCATTTCAGAGTTATCCTGAACAGAAGTACTCACCCCTCCTCAACATTGCAAGAATCCACACAGTCAAGCCCACGTAGCAAGCCATCACACTGCACACACTGGGATGCTTCACTGCCCCAGCACTCTGCATTGGCACAAAGTTGAAAACATACATGGCCCTCTTCCTCTGAAAAATAAAAGAAAATAATACATCAATGTTTAAGAAGATGTGGTGCCACTCAAGATCATAGGTACCACACTACTTATCTCTGGTTGACCACAAGCACCATAATGTTAGAAGCAATGTAGGAGGGACCTTCACAAGGTTCATGCCACACTCTCCTACATTGAATGTTGAGCATGTGAAAGACAACCGTGGCCTGGGCCACTTTAGTTAATTGGTCCTCTTGACTGTATTACTACTTACCACACGTAGTTTGTGGCTTATTGCCGGTCTGCAGAATAGTCTGTCTGGAATTTCTGAAAATTTTTGTCCATGGGACTGTGTCCAAGAAGCAGAGGTTAGAGTTCCCCTCTATCAGTACAATTCCACTGCTGATTTCTTTCAAAGACCGCAATGCGAGTGACGAGATGGAAAGATTGCGGATGACCAGAGAATATGCTCCACTGCAAAGGAATTCAAGATGTAAGATATGATAAAGTGCACTATTTAGTACGGCATATTGAACCTTGAGAAGACCCTTGATGTTGTGTTGTATTGAAGGAAGTGGTTTCCCTGAAAAGTGTGTATATAAAGGAAGAAGCATCTGATTGGTTATACTGGAGGCAGTTTTGCTTACATTATGAACTGTAACTAGTGGAAAGTTCTGCAGTTACATTATTAAATCTAGTACTCATTCATACAGGGTGGCCATGCCATAGCCAAAGTCAAACTTCAGCCCCTATCCTGGTGATAGCTAACCACTCCACAGCATTAATCAATGCACAAGAGAGCCGGCGTTTGTTTTACTTCCCCAATACCATACCTACCCTGTAGGACATAAGGTCTACTTAATATCTAGGCTGGTTCTCCTTTACCTGCCAATGTTGCAGAGTTTTGGAACAGGAGGAGGAATGAACCAGTTTACTAACTGTGCCTATGTAAGCTGGAATCCCCTCAGTAACGCATACATTTGTTCAGAATTCAATCTAATATACTTACTTATATAGCAGCCTGCCTCGAATGACACGCAAGTTCTCAAACACTTGGAGACTATTCAGCTCATCAGACCATGTGTCAATGTATATATACCCTGCATCATAAAAGACAGCATGAAGGAAAAACTTCACTGATATAGATTTCCAGATTATCACACATAATAGAAATAATAAGAATTGAAATGATAAATGTGAACCAAATCTAGTTCCATTAATCCAAAGGTTTATCTGATCTGTTAAAAAAAGTTGCTTTTAACAAAACAAAAAAAATCAAATGAGAAAATTCTGTGTTTCATTGCATGAATTCCATATGTGCAGCACAGGAGGGCACAATGTTGGAGGTGCCATATTCTGGCTTCTTACAAATTGCAGGTTGTAGTAAATAGTAAAACCATGTGCACAAGCCCTAAGGGAACCCGGATAAACATGTTGCTAAATTTAATTAGATTTATTTTTTTTGGTCTGCCATATTCTGTACAGTTACGGTAATGAAATTCCAATAATTGAAATCTATTGCCTCCTAGAAGTCCCATATTAACCAAATCAAAATCAGGTACCTATAATTTCTTCAAGGGTCCTGAAGACTTCCAAGTCCTCCACAGTCAGCTGGGTAGTGTTATCTGAACTCCTGTAACATCAATGTTATTTGTTAATTGAAATGGACATTCATTGGCAGGAGTGCCATTCTTCTCTATACAATATTCTAGATGGGATTCTCCATTCTGTCCAAAGCAGGACTGGAACTGTTCGACAAACTATCCCAGCTCCCATTTACCTCCCACGTCCATGTCATCCTGCCCTTTTAACTGACTTATGTTTGTTTGACTGCCACTGAATCCATCATCGGTAAACAAGCAACTGGATGGCCAATGAGCTGACAACCCCTTCGGTCCAGACATGTGCTCCTAAAGCCCCTGAACATAAAAAAATCAATGAATCACCGGTCTGTGATCCCACCACTGCTCCACATCACAGCAGTGATGTACCGTTAAAGTTTCTGTGGATGCTGAAGCCTGTAATTGCCCACAGCAGTCACAGGACCCAGTCACTTCCTAGTCCTAGGAGGACCAGAAGCATCTGGGAATAGAACAGCAGGAGGACTGCGGAAGGTGCGTCTTCCTTTTTATATGTTCAGGGGCATAGGTCTGGACCAAAGGGGTTATCAGGTCCAAGTCCAGACAACCAATTTAAGCCTTCTGTATGTACAACCCTATATACTGTATAACCCATATATATAGGTTCCTGTTTCATTAAACTAGATAGGATACACTTCAAATTAAAAAAGACTGAGATTTAATGCATATTATAGCTAGGCCTATTGAGTGACTTCCAGGTCACTGTATCATTATAAAAATTTGTATAATGATTCCGGACTAGTTACATTGAGCTACATTGGAGTTTGACTGTTATTCTTTTTCCAAAATTAACCACCAGAGTTTCTAGACCCAGATGTTATAGTTTAGCCACCACAGATGCACCATATCAGTGGATAAGCTGAAGAGTAGCTAAGGGCTGGTTCAAATCTGTTGTGGTCCTCCATCAGAGATTCCATCAAATATAGCAGATGAAATTCCAGAATCTCTGATGGAAACCCAGTGGACCCCATTATAGTCAGCAGGCTCTGTCCTATGCTATTCTTTTCCGTTATGTGCTGGATCCAGCACTTTATTTTTATTATTCTGAACCTGGTTTTATAACCCAAATGTGAGACATTTAGAGACTGCCTACAAAGTATAGGACAACATGATAAGTACTTGGGATAACTTGGGATCCCTCATCAAAAGTACTGTCACAAACCTCTGGAAGGATTCAGGAAGGAATACCAGGTTCCCAACAATTTTTTTGCATCCTCGAAAATGCTGGATATTGGAAGAATTAATAGCTGGAGTCGTCTTCAGGAAATCCATTCCAAGACCATAGCAAACTGAAGGAGAGCAAAGATCCAGATAAAACTATGCACTTCTAAATGGGGGTTTCTTATTATAGCTTTGTTATAGTATTTGTTATAGTAGAGACTAGTGGATGTACTAGGCCACGGTGCACTTCTGCAGGACTTGCTTATATAATATTTTATATATTTGTACAGATCAGGGATGCACAACCTGTGGCCCAGGGGACATATGCAGTCCTCCATACCATTCTGTGTGGCCCCCAACCACCTGGTAACAGACATGTATGTCTTGTGGCTGTTCACATGGATCTTTCATGTATTTTCGCATTAGATGGGAGTATAAAAGTGTAACTAGACATTTATGATGTACACTGTATGTTCAATATGCCATAAATATAGTATTTCAGTTGGTAATACACCTTTAAGTTTTATTTTCGGCCCTTGGAATTGGTTCAGGCTGACAATGTGGACCCCAAAAAGAAAAGGTTGTGCACCCCTGGTACAGATATTGGTGCTGGATGATAAGACTATTGGTTCCATGTGTAATGGCTTAAATCACCACATTTAAGTATCTGGATGATCAATAAAATTCTGCTTTGTATCACAACCTGTATCTGAGTGCCATGGTGATTTAAGACATTACATGTGGGAGACCTTCCTATCATTGAGTACCAGAATGACATTGGAAGTGCCAACCATTTTCTTCTTTTTATTGGTTCCATGTGGACTATGGGGGAGATTTATCAAACTGATGTAAAGCAGAACTGACTTAGTTGCCCATAGCAACCAATCAGATTCCACCTTTCATTTTTCACAGCTCCTTTGGAAAATGAAAGGTGGAATCTGATTGGTTGCTATGTGAAACTAACCCAGTTCTACTTTACACCAGATTGATAAATCTTCCCCTATATGTCTATAAACAACATATACACTTTAAGTTATTAGGAATAGTCTTGGCTCAGTAAAAGTCTGTTCACATCTGTGAACAGGAGCCAAAATGCTCTGCCAGACCTGTCTTACGACAGATCCAAATGGCACCTGACAAACCACATGAGGTCCATTGGTTTTCCATCTAGATTTTTTTTTTATCTTGATGGCTAAAACTAAAGTAAAGGTTGGAAGTAAGGTGAGAAAGAAGAGTCAGTATAGCATTATGATGGCGTTGCCATTTGCACAGATCCCGTTCAGCTACACACGGAGTTTGTATTTCATATGTGTTCATACAGAAAACTCTAATACCTCTGGTCCCTGATAATTAAGGCTTCGTGCACACAACTGAATGTGTTTTGCGGTCCACAGTCCCAAGTGCATGTCTCCATTTTTTTCTACCTCCTGTAGAAATGTCTTATTCTTGTGTGTAAAACAGAGAAGAATAGGACATCTATCTTTTTTCACAGGTTGCAAATGGATGTACGGATACAGCTTGGAAATATGGTAGTGTCCACAGCTTAAGTCCTGATTCATCCAGTAACACGCACATTAGGCACTGCTAAACATGCATGCTACGTTTGTACATGTAACGCCCACAAATGTATGTACGGTCGTGTCATACAGCATTCTAAGCTGCTTAGACAGTGGCTTGATTGGCTGTAGAAATGTGTTTTTTTTTCTAATCCATAAATGTGACCCCTTCCCTCAATGCTGACGTAGGTGGCCTTCCTCCAGCCCTGGCCTTCACACCATATTATGAACAGGTGTAACAAGAAGCACTAAGACAGCAATATGCATGAAGACTTCGTCTTGACTTTTGATATGGCTAAGAAAACATCCATCAATTACCTTTAGTGCACTTGTCACATTTTTCACACTTCTGCACATCTCCTACTATGACCTCTTGAGTTTCATGTGGGCAAAGCAGAGTGCAGGAACCAACGTCAGTGGCTAAGTAGTTGTCTACGTGACAAAAATGAAGTCATATGTTATGTTGTTGCATCCAATCATTTGTATTCCAACATTTCAGTTTCTATAGATATTGAAATCAATTTCACAAAATGATGAGATGTTTCTGCAGTCACGTATTGTAACACAATTTCCAAATGGGAATAATGAACTGTATAGTCAGGGTGCCGCTGATAATAACAAGAATCAGTGAGGCCATCTTACAAGGACATTTGACGAGACAGGTCGCTCCAAAAGTGTATCTTCCGTAGACATTGATTATGGTCTGGAAGGTCAGAGGGTTGTATATGGTGAGAGGAGGGCAGTGCATCTGACAAATGCTGCTGTTGTTGAAATGAAGACACGCCTGAAGGAAAAAAAAAATTATATTTAGGCTGCATGGTAGTAAAAAAAAAAAATGAGACATTGAGATAGTACTTTATCAAACTGGTGTAAAGTAGAACTGGTTTAGTTGCCCATAGAAACCAATCAGATTCCACCTTTCATTTTCCAAAGGAGCTGTCCAAAATGAAAGGGCATCTGTCAGCAGATTTGTACTTACGAAACTGGCTGACTTGTTGCATGTGCACTTGGCACTTGGCAGCTGAAGGCGTCTGTGCTGGTCCCATGTTCATATGTGCCCCATTGCTGAAAAAAAAGAAGTTTTAATATATGCAAATGAGTCTCTAGGAGCAACAGGGGCGTTGCTATTACTCTGTTCTCTCTACAACTGCCGCAACCTCTGCCCTTTGATTGACCTTTGCAGTCAGGACCAGAGAGATGACGTTTACACTGCTTGGCCCTGACAATCAAAGTGGAGAGGGCACGGCAGTTGCAGAGAGAGCAGAGTCTCTAGGTGTAATGGCAACACCCCAGTTGCTCCTAGAGGCTCATTTGCATATATTAAAACTTCATTTTTCTCAGCAATGCGGTCATATATGAACATGGGACCAACACAGATGCCTTCAGCTGCCAAGTGCACATGCAACAGGTCAGACAGTTTCATAGGTACAAATCTGCTGCCATTAAAAGGTGACCTTTTACTGAAAATTTCCCCTGTTTAATAATCAAACATTGCTTCTTCTCAAGTGGTTAGTTCTGACTTTAAACATGTGATGGTGAGAGGACCTGTGCTTGTGGGAAAAATTGGTGAGAAGCCCTCTTTAAAGAGCAGAGAAAACATGAATGCAGAATTCACTTAAAATCTTATTAGCCAAGGCACATTGAGAGTTGTGTAGGACCCTTGGATATAAGCTCCCATGATATATTTTTTATTATTTATAATCGGTTCTAGACCCCTTCCCTATAATGATATGAGGTGAAGTTTTAAGGTGGGCCTGATCAATGCTCTGGGCCCTGCTACCTTACCTAAATAATAATTCCACCCCACTATTGGCTCTTTACTCAACAATTGTGGAATAGCCCTATGCAACAAATCATGTCTAATATACATAATCCATTAGAATTTTGATCAGCTTTATGCTATTACATTTTTGGAAACATTTTAATGTTAGCACAAAAAGAAAAATATCCAAAAATAATGAAAGTAAATACGGACATGCAACAATTGTGCTGTGCTCTCACCAGACAGTCAGTGTTCTTAGGTCCAGTACATCCGGCCGCGCACTGCTCATGACAACAGTCACTGGAATGTTTCCCTTTACATCTCTGGCAGCCACTCTGGCAGATAATGCTGGTCACTGGCATGAAGAACAGAGAAGAGGAGGTCAAGGCCGCCACAGCATTTTTATATCACAATGATAAAATTGTTTGATCTTTTGTTTCAGGATATACAACCACTCTCTTCAAACTTTGGGTAAAGGAAAGTCTACACAGTGGACCTTGATATTATATATAAATCTATAATAAGGTTAATATATATAAATCTCTTTTAACCTTATCTATGCAGGTCAGAAGGTAAGATCAGTGAAGCTTTATGAGGCTAGATACCTGCCAATTCCCAAAATAAAGATCACTAAAGGGGTTGTCTACGATTAGTTGTTACTTTTTAAATCCCTCCCTCATGCAGCCAAATCTGTGAAGGGAACCATACTGGCTCTGTAGGTCTCGGGCTGTCTTCACTGCACTTCCAGTCCCTGCATGTAAACTTCTTGCATTGTGTTTACACACAGGGACTAGAAGTGAAGACAGCCCAGGACCTACAACGCCTGAACCGAGTGGCGGGGAGCAGGTAAATATACTTCCCTTCACAGGTGCCTCTTGTGGATGGTTTTAAAAAAAATGGTCATCTGGTAACAGGCATGTATGTCTATGTCTTGGGGCTGCTCACATGTATCTTTCATGTATTTTTTGATTATACTGTATATTCAATATAAATAAAGAATTTCAATTGGTAATACCCCTTTAAGTTTTAGTTTTTTTTGTTTCGGCCCTTGGAATTGGTTCAGGCTAACAATGTGGCCCCCAACCCAAAAAGGTTGTGCACCCTTGATGTAGAGAAAGTTAATACAAGGCACTTACTTATGTATTGGTATTATCTATATTGCCTCCTTTGCTGGCTGGATTCATTTTTTAATTACATTATACACTGCTCATTTCCATGGCTAGGACCATCCTGCAATCCATCAGTGGTGGTCGTGCTTGCCTCCTATAGGAAAAAGCACCGGCCTCTTTGGAGCCTGGGACCGTGGAAGCGCACATAGGCTAGTGCTTTTTCCTATGGTGTACAAGCACGGCCACCACTGCTGGATTGCAGGGTGGTTGTAACCATGGAAATGAGCAGTGTATAACGTGATGGAAAAATGAATCCAGCCAGCAAAGGAGGCAATATGGTTAATAACAATACATTTGCAAGGGCCTTAACTTTCTCTACATAATAAATGCTATTTGTTGAAGTGAGACAACCCCTTTAAGTTTTCCTAAAAGGTGCCGGAATCTTCACATTGCTATACTGATATTGATGCCAATGTCTAAATATGGGCCTGTGAGGAATGAGGAATCATGATCCATGTTAGCCGTGATTTAATCATAGGAATCATGATCCATGTTAGGCATGATTTAAGCACAGCCATCTGCTGGCAACTAGCAGATGGAGTAAACACCGCAGGGGTCCCGCCTTCAAAGCAGGTCAGTTGTATACGATTCACACCTTTCCCAGCTACTCTGGAGTCAAAGCCCTTTTCATAGGAAGAGCCCTCAGCAGGGAGCTATCAGCTTGTTAGCCATTATACCCACTTTCGAGACATATTGGAGCCAGCAATTAATAAAGAATTATGGACTGGCCATTTATTACAAGTATAAGCCAATCATATATTCGCGAGACGGGGACAAAGAGGGACAGGTACATGTCCATAAGTTAGCAATCACATGTCAGGAAGTGGTGATACGGGGGCTCTCCAAGCAGGAACCTGATAAGTGTGTCGTGTTTGCTCTCCACCGGTAGCCGGAACCCAGGCAGATCAGTTGGTACCAGAAACCTTTCCCTCCCGGTCTGGAGCTATGGGCCATAATGGTTTTGTGGGGCTTTTGCTACCAGAACTGGGACAAGGGGGGTTGACTCCTCCTGGGGGGAGGAGGGGAGAGGCCGGCTGCAGGGTAAAAGGCCACACAGAACAGAGGCCAGTGTCTTTCTCTGAAGGGGGGTCACCTTCAGCATGGTGTTTGGAGGGACTTTGGACAAGCTGCTGACATCACTGTCCCCCATGTGGTTACAGCCAGGCCTTACCTCAACCCAGAACTAATTTTAACGGACTATCCATCTCTCTGGTAACTGACTATTGTTCTGTTCAATTCTGTTGTACCATACCACTTGTATTTGCATATCTGACTGCTGTATCCATTTTCTGTGTATATAGTATATGTAGTGAGCCCTTAAGGCGATTAATTATATACGGTATTTTTAGCTTTATAAGACGCACTTTTTTCCCCCCAAAAGTAGGGGGGAAATTGCAGTGCGTCTTATAAAGCAAATACAAGTGATTGCTTCCATTATGGAAGTGCTCACTTGTATGTTTTAGCTGCGGCACCCCCATCAGACCTCAGATCAGCCCACCCAGCCCCATAACAATAAAATTAAAACCTCTCTTACCTGTCTTGCGCCGCGGCTCCACTCCGGGTCCGGCGCTCCTCTGGCTTCCTCGGCCGGCACTGCACTGTCCTGACTGCGTACAGCGTCAGGACGTAGTGCGCGCACTATGACCTGACGCTGCACGCAGTCAGGTGACAGTGCAGTGCCAGCCTTAGAAGCCAGAGGAGCGCTGGACCCGGAGCGGAGCCACGGTGCAGGACAGGTAAGAGAGGTTTTTATTTTATTGTTATGGGGCTGGGTGGGCTGATCTGAGGTCTGATGAGGGCACAATGGGCTGTTCTGAGGTCTGATGGGGGCACAATCGGCTGATCTGAGGTCTGATGGTGGCACAATGGGCTGATCTGAGGTCTGATGGGGGCACACTGGGCTGTTCTGAGGTCTGATGGGGACACAATAAGCTGATCTGAGGTCTAATGGGGGCACACTGGGCTGATCTGAGGTCTGATGGGGGCACAATGGGCTGATCTGAGGTCTGATGGGGGCACAATGGGCTGATCTGAGGTCTGATGGGGGCACAATGGGCTGATCTGAGGTCTGATGGGGGCACACTAGGCTGATCTGAGGTCTGATGGGGGTCTGATGTGATGTCCTGAAATTTATGGGGGGTCTGATATGAGGTCTGATGAAAAATATTTTTTTCTAATTTTCCTACTCTAAAATCTGGGATGCGTCTTATCTTCGGGTGCGTCTTATAAAGCGAAAAATACGGTAATTTAATCTTGTGCTGTTCTTGTACCTCAATCACGAATCCCCACGTCCGTGTTCTCGGTAATATTGTTATATGCTACCTTGGGTTGGCTGCTCACCCGATATAATCTGTTAACGGACCGGAATTATATCAAACGAGAGTTGGTGGCAGTACTACTGGGCTGATAGACTCCTTTTCGCTGGTGATAGTGAAAAGGGTCTCTCAGCCAGTCAGGATTGCAAGTGAGCACAGTGCCACGCCAGGATCGTGTGGGCTTTCCTCTCCCTTTCTGTGCCTTCCTATGCCCACATGGACAGGAGGCGTCTGTGAAAAACCGTGCTGTACGTAACCTTACACACCCCAAGGGGGAGTGGAACGTCACGTGCTTGTAGTCAAAGACTGAACCATACCACATGATCCCCACGTAAGCACATGCAGGGCGGGGCTGCGGGGTGCGGTTCATCACAGGGTCCAAGGTCCCCCCTCCCGGGGCTAGACTGGCCTACAGGGAAATTTCTCGGTGGGCCAAACCATGAGAGATGCAACCTTCGTGCTCTCTCTCTGTCTTGCTCTGAACCAAAAAAATTTTGACATTAAGAAAAGGTACCTGAATTTGCAATTTCAGTAGATGTTTCAATTTTTTTTACTCTGTTTGATCATAGTAATACAAATCATACTAGGTACTCACAAATCTGACAGTTCTCCTCGCCCTCTCCCCAGCATGATCCCGCTGTTCCTGAGGACAAGGATCCACAGCTGCTTGAACAAGGAGGACCTTACAAGAGAAGAAAGAAAGAAAGGAGAGTCACCTACTAACTTCCCTCTTTTTGCTGAATATGAACACTAAAGGGCCTCTGCCATTACCACTTCTGGATGTATGGCTGAAATACCTGCATCGGTAACAGAGTGGTCATGTAGATGTGCTGCACTATTGTCTATGCCATCAATAGTCCATCAGTGAAGACATGTCTAGTGGCCCACAAACTTTTACCCCAAACCACTTTTATGAGAAGCGTCTGACATAAGTGTTTAGTGATGTGGACATGCAAAAGCACAATAAGCAGCCTCAACAATAGGACTAGTTCCCATAACCATGCGACCCAGCTGCAAACCACTGTTCATATATTGACTGACCCCCTGAAAATGGGTGTCCTCACTCTGAGCAGACTTCTGTCACCTTTAAACCTATATGCCAGACTAGCTTGCTTACATAGACGGCTTCCACTCTGTAGAACCACGTCGAAAGTGTCGCTTTGACTTAAGACATCCTCCCATTTGATGCTTTCATGAAAGCAAAGTTGGGTATTATTCTGTATGATCACTCCCCCTTTTACGATTTCTGTAGAAAGAAGCAAGGGAATAATTAAAAAAAAGCATTAGAAAATGCTACATATGAGTAAACCTTACAGACATGATAACGTAAAGTCTCCAGTTTGATGTATCTTAAAGGGTGCACCTGCTTTTGTCAATATCTAACCAATGATAAGCTGATCATAGGGTGTCCTAATGCTCGGACCCTTGATGATCAGCTGTAATCTGTGAGGGAACACTTCCCTTGCAGCAGCACCACCACACAGGAAAAATAAAGCTTTACACAGTTCTCATTGAAATCAAAGGACAGTACATGGAATGTATTAAGGCGGATGGCCACTTTCTGGCTACTGTTGACCAATGTGTATGTACAATGACTATGTGGCACTTACATTAAAAGAATATCAACAAAGATTATGCCATATAGTCATTTTACAAACACACTCATCAACTGTAAGCAGATAATGGCCAACCCCTTTAATGCACTTGGTCCTCAATAAAAAAGTTGTGCACAAGGCTTTTCTCTATAAGACTTTTTGATTTGTTTGGTGTGGTGTTTCTTGTGCCACTATTTCTCCACTGACTGCACCCTTAACCCCTTAATGACATCTGCTGTTTGCACTCCTGGGACCCAAATGGCTTCCCTGCACTGAGATTGGGGAAGCTACCAAGCCTATCATAGTTATATTCTCATGGACGTCTGCTGGTAGTGTATGGGAGAAATGCTCTAAAGATTGCATGTTTTTTTTTTTTTTTTTGGGGGGGGGGGGGGGGCTGGGGTTAACAAAGTATAACAGAAAATTAAAAAATAGTTTTTAAAAAATATATATAAAAAATGAAAATTAAAATCACCCACCATTTCCCATACTAAAAATAAATAATAGAAAATTTGCACCTCTGAGTCCCATAACACCCGAACTATTAAAATATAAATGTATATATGGTGAACGCTGATAAAAAAATCAAATTGGCCGATATGCCATTTTTTTGTCACTTCACCCTCCCCCCCACCCCCCCCCCAGGAAAGTGATCAAAAAGCCATACACACCCCAAAATGGTATGATTGAAAACAAAAAATTAGCCCTCACATATCTCCATAGACGTACATATAAACATGTTATTGGGGAAAAAAATTAAAAGAAAAAAATAATGTGTTCCAAAATATTTATTTTTGTTCCTATGCCAAAAATAGGCAGAATTATGATTCCTTCCCCCCAGTATCCACAGTATCTGGATATAGCATTACTTCCTAGGCTCACCTGTGAGACTCCTCATCCGCAGTTCCTGCAGACCAGCTGTTGCTCCAGACTGTGAATTGGACAGCACTGCTAGGGCATATCGATCCTGAAAGAGTTGGGTTCCACGAACAATGCGCAGTTTCTCCAAGGGAATATAGCTCAGCAGATTATGTGCTATTAAAACATAGCCCTGCACTTCCTTAATGTCCTAAAGTGGGAACATGAGTTATGTTATACACAGAGCTGCCATGCTTTATTGTGGTGATGGTTAACATGCCTTTTTATATGCTCCCATGGGGCTGCAAATTGCCTTAAAGGGAACCTGTCAGCTCCGAAACACCCCCTGAACTACAGTAAGCGGTGTATAGTGTAAGTGATGCTGAATCCGATTATGTAAGTTTTATCTTCATACTCACTTCCATTCCGACGCTGTGCTCCCACAAACCTGCAGTAAAATACATTGAGAGGACTCTTCTTTGAGTCCTCTCCATTATGTGAGTGAGCACTGGAGTCCACTGAGTGCATTTTACTGCTGGTTTGTCAGAGCACAGAGTCAGAATGGAAGTGAGTATGAAGATAAAAATTACATAACCAGACGTCGACGTCACTTACACTATGCAACGCTTACTCTAGTTTGGACGGTGTTTCACAGCTGACAGATTCCCTTTAATTCAGAATTATTACAATTTTGAAACTTATGCCTAACAGACTTGTAGGTACCATCTACTCCTCACATCTGCCGTGGTGGCCCATGCTGCACAGGAAGCCCATGCAAAGCTTTAGAGTCCTCCTTATTACCTAATTTAAGGTGAGATGTTCTCTGGTGTTTGTGCTCTAGACCAGAAAAAGCACATAATTTGTACATTGTCAACAGACTTCTTCTATTGGTGACAGAGCCAATAAATGTAGTTTATGACCACAGTTCAGACTTATGTCTTTTTTGTGAGGGGCAGAGTTGTGCACATGTAACCCCATTGTGATTGTGATCTGATTTCAAGATCTATGCACATGTAGCAACCTGTAAACATGGCCTCAACCCATGGACATATGACACCCTGTAAACACAATGGCCGATAAATGTGGTGCAGGGAAGGACAATTTTGTCTATACCAACTATTGGTTGGCTTACTTTGAGGCAGAATTTTACACTACAATTGTGGCTCATATTTGGCGCAAAAGGGCACATCTTAAAACTATCCGCTTTTAATTGAAGCTCCAACCATTCTAGTAAGCCCTAGTAAAGTGTTTTAACAAGTCAAAAGATGTAGAAACCCTAGTTACACCAAAATTTGCCAATTTGCAGCACTATTATAAAGACTGTAGGCGCAAAAAATTTGGGTCCATATATTCTATAAATAACAGCCTACAAACATGATCTTAATATGTGTCGACTCCACATGTGAAAGTTTAGTTTATTTTTCACTTTCACATTTGTCCATGTTGTGGCTACAACACTGGTGAGGTCTTTATGTCGACATAGGACATGGACCTGGTGACCATTGGTGACAATTGTCTCCAATGGTCTCCAGGCCCATGTTCAGTGAGACATAGACCAGAATAGTACTTGTCTTGAGTTTATCTACGTGGAGGTGTGAATAGCAGCATTTACTTCTATGAGTCTGTGTGCAGTGTGTTATATACATGAACAGCACACAGACATAAATTACGTTCATGTGGATAAGGCCTAACAGTAATAATCCATGTGCAGTGAAGATCTAGTTATACTATATTGAAGACCAGTAAAACTTGCCTTCAGAAAAGACACATCATCGCTCTCCTTCAGGTAGGTGATCTCTAAGTTCCCTTGGATAACCTGACAATCCTGGTAGAGAGTCCGCAAAGTCTGGTAATGATTCTCATGGCTGTAGGGATGAAGGAGTTTCATGTCCGTTCCAGTGCAAACTGTAAAACAGAACAAAGGATAGTCATTCCAGATGTCACATGTGAGGAACACAACTGTCTATTATCAGAGACAATCTGACATAATGCAAATATCCAAGTAAATCCTGGATTAGACTGGCAGATTGTCTGCTAGATCATTGCTAACAAGCGTTTGTATGAACGCTCATTAGTCATGATCTGGCAGTCTAATACTGCCGCCGATTACCCGTTCATCGGGCGATTGGAATCTTTCAACAGGTGTAAAAATCTTCATTTCTCGGCGGCAGATGGTGCTGTGTAATCAAGATCTGCTGCCGGCAAACAGTGATGCAGTATGGGACGAGTGATGGCATATTGATCATTCCCCCCCATACCGAGGAGGAGATCGCTGCATGTAGGAAGGAACGCTTCCCTCCCGACAATCACCTGCAGGATCTCAGTATCTAATACAGCGTTCAGGAACCTGAGAAACAAATTGTGCCACCACAAGAAGGTGACAAGGGGTAAAGAGCTCTTTTAGGGGGGATATTGCAGTCAAGTCTCCATGCATTACCGCTAATTGCCCAGTGGTTATATCTATAGGTAAGGCAAGCTACACTGGCATGTATTCCTGGTAGATTGTACTCAGTGCAAGCTCTCGATTTCTTGCACTCTGCGTGTGACTATTGGTTTTGTCTACTCAGTGTCTACTTTTACAACAAATACTATAAAGGACCCTGAGAGTTTACAGGATATGAACACAGTGTGAAAAGATAACAGTCAGAGCTTTCACGCCCCCTTCCCTTATTCACTACAGTGGGATCTGGCTGACCGCCAAGATCGCTGTAACTATTTTTTACCTATAAAAACTATGATTGCTTTTTCATTTATTTAGACTTGAACCACACAGCGACTTTAAATTGGACCCATAACCTCTCCTGACATGTCTGTTTTAGTAACTGCTTGCACCCCCCTATGACTGTATGATGTGCCATCCCTTTATTATTCCTGCTAGAAGTTATGAATGAATTATTTGCATATTGTAATGAAGGTCCAGATGGTTGCTTCCAATTGGGGGTGTCCCTTCACAGTATGACAGCACTGATTGGATAGTGTCATACTGTGCAGGGATACCCCAGACTGTTATTACATGGGGAATGCAAGTGCAAGCAGTTATTAAAAGACATTCCAGGAGAGGTGACAGGTCCTCTTTAAATGGCATCTATCAGCAGATTTGTACCATGAAACTGGCTGATCTGTTACATGTGCGCTTGGCAGCTGAAGGCATCTGTGTTGGTCCCATGTTAATATATGCCCGCATTGTTGAGAAAAATGATGTTTTAATGTATGCAAATTAGGCTCTAGGAGCAACTGGGGCGTTGCTGTTACACCTAGAGGCTCTGTTCTCTCTGCGACTGCTGCGCCCTCTGACAGGGCCAAGCAGTGTAAACTTGATCACACCTGGCCATGACTTTTCATAAAGTCAATCAAAGTGCAGAGGGCGCGGTAGATGCAGAGAGAGCAGAGTCTCTAAGTGTAACGGCAACGCCCTTGTTGCTCCTAGAGGCTTTTTTGCATATATTAAAACATAATTTTTCTCAGCGATATGGGCACATATGAACATCAGTCAGCTGCCAAGCGTACATGTTACAGATCAGCCAGTTTTATAGGTACAAATCTGCTGATGCCATTTAACAAAAGAATATCAGTAGCTATAGGAAAGTCACGTGATAAGTCTGGAGCACAACTGGCGACATAACTTGCAGGTAATTTTGTGCAACACTACAGTGCGGTTTTATTCCTACAGGCATCTAGATAAATCACACACAAAAGCTGTAGCGAAGCAACATTTGCACACAGAAAATAATAGACTTTGACACATTTTCATGATGCTGTTTTGACTGCATTTATGGCTGAAGCTGCCGTCTATCCTTGGCTATAAAGGCATTCTAAGAATAAGGCATTCTTAAAGAATACTTTATTCCAAGTATAAACTCTTTATGAGTTGCCTGACACAAAAGTTTATAACCATGATTATATCATAGGCAGCATTCACCTCTACATTGTCAGTGTGAACTGCTGGTGTTCAGTGTATCTGGCATAGCTGCATACCACCGCACACCACCAGATCCCAATTCACTATATTGGGATTTGGCCCCTTTCTGGCATATAGGCCAGCTTTTGGACAGATAAAAAATGCTGAATTTTGTCCGTCCCAAAGCTAGCCTATATGCCGGATAAGTGATCTCCAGCAGTCTGTCCCTCTGCCAAAACAGACTGCCAGAGTTCACAAGGCAGATGTGAACTTGGCCTAACATCAGTAATAAAAGGGGTTCTCTGGGCTTTTAATTTTGATGACCTATCCTCAGGATAGGTCATCAATATCAGATCGGCGGGGGTCCGACATCTGGCACCCCCACCAATCAGCTGTATGAAGGGAAGGCACGCTTCTCTCTTCCTTCTCACTGCTGCTATGTATATGGCGAGCAGGAGGAGAGAAGGCAGACGGCACGTGTGCACTGCGTGCGCCTTCCCTTCATACAGCTGATCGGTGTGGGTGCCGGATGTCGGACCTCTGCTGATTTTATATTAGTGACCTATCCTGTATCACTGTAAATCACTTTTTAAATACATTGCAGTACTTTTTTATACTGATTCTGAGCAACACTACATATTATAGGCTAGTTCACACCTACACCGAAGGCTCTGACAAATAAAGGACAAATTACTTCAGCTTGCAGCGGTATTTTGTCTGGCAAAATGCTGGTATACACACAGGACACCCAACTGACCCCATTATAGTGATTGGGATCATCGGGCATTGGTACTGTGCCCAGCATATGCCGAATCCGGTGGTCATATGATGGAACAGAATACCGGAATCCTAGTGTTAATGTGCACGGCCACGTAGCCTTAGATCAAAGTTGCATGCACAATTCTGATCGTTGCAATTGGAAACAGCCAGCAAGCTTGTCACCTGACAAAACCCTAACAGCTTAGCTGAGCTCCTAAAGTAAAGTAGGAAAGTTTGTACCAGATTACTGTACAATGTATAATACACTTCCCAGAATGCAAGTTACCAGAACACACTCTTGGCAGAGCTTGAATCAGCAAGGCATGCTGGAAGATTTGAGCTCTGAAGCCTTGAGAATGGTGAATGTAGATCCTGACTATAATAAAGGCAATGACTTTGGATCAGTACATGTTAGATAAGGCAATAGGGGTCACTATCACACACCAGTTTTAGTAAAGAAGCTGGAGGAAGATGCTGGTTGTGACATCAGTGATGTCCATGTGCTAGAAACTGAAATCTACAGCAGCTAAGAGATGGCATGGATTTAAAGGGGTTATCCCATAGCTAATGTAAAAAATGAAATCAGACATCATATAGTACATGACAATACCTTTCTAACAAAGCTAGAACCAAACCTGTACCTCACATGGATCCAGAAATCTCCCCATTCATTGCTCTGCTAGATTTATATCAAGCTGACAGCTCAAGGGGAGTGTATTTTCTGCTGCAGCTTAGAAGGCGTGTCTTTTCTGCTGCAGCTCTCTCCCTATCACAGCTCAGGAGGCAGGTGACGAATGAAACTGAGCATGTGCGAACATCTCAGTGAGCAGGTCAAAGAAATAAGAAACAGAACAAAGAAAACAAGTGGCGCTATACAGATACATTTTATTGAATAACTCAATGGCTATGCAAAATTTTTTGATTACATACCATTACAAAAGTGTTCAGATCCATGTTGTTGATGTTTGATGATGTTACATGATGTTTGAAAACTGTAGAATATTTTTTATGGAACAACCCCTTTAAGTTACAATTTATTTCTGTTTTCAAGTATAAATTATAGTAAATGTGTCAGGCCTTGGTGGCTTGGCCCACTTCTACTAAGCTAGCCTCCAACTACTAAGAAAGTGCCGAGAGCTACCTAGATACGTATTTTTGTGCCCAAAAATGTGTGACTTTTGTATGCTACATTTTTAGAAATGACCACAACCTATTTGCTAAATTATTCAAATTTACTGCCCAACTGCAGGCATATGTCCAGTACCACAGACCTGGGAGTATCTGTAAATGTTTGTAATGTATTCTAATATTATGCATATTTTCATTGTATTGACCATTTATTCCAGCAGAGGAGGTAACGGTTGGCAGGAACAGGGGTAACCACCCTGTTCTTCAGCTCTTGGTAGAAGTGGGCTGGTTCTGCTTCCTGCCAGGAGGGGGAGTTCCAGTCTAGCTAGAGAAAGGACAGACAATTCCTGTTCTGATAGTGGGGGAGTGAGGAATCACATGTCAGAGCTCCCACTCCCAAAAACCGTATCTTATTCCCCTGTGAGACTAATACTCCAGAGGGAAACTCTGGAACCAGATATTCTTCTCCTGTGAGACCAACACTCCAGAGAGATTAGCACAGCTTCAAGAAAGCATCAGTGCGACAAGACAGCAGAGTGATGAGTGAAATACAGCTTTACAGGCACTGCTGCAAGGTGAGAGACTACAGCTCAGACACTACCACCTACCTTCACCAATGGACACCTATATCCACAAGACCTTTCTAGTGCCCACCTATTGCCATCCCACCAGCCACCATATGTCCTCATCTGCTGCCAGACCAATGGCACTTTGTATTTTTTGCACTAAGTAAAGAGAGACTGCTATACATTTACTTCTGTTCTGATTCTTTAAACTACTCTTTCGCTGCATCAAACCCCAGGGAGCAACAGCCTGAGGGAGTACACCGTGACACAACATCTCATCAGGGCCACTACCACTCCCATCTTCTGGGGGCTTGTTAATATGCATTTCTATGTAAAACAACTGTTGCACATGAAGTCCTGCCAGGTACCATTGTGTACATTGTGTAGCACCAGACACTATCTACTTGTAGGTACTATATAAACATCTTTGCATTTTAATTTTATACATATATCAACATTTCTCACACTTTTTTTTTACTGAGGGATTAATCAAATCTGGCCTTTTCCTCCATGTATCAGCTTGTGTCCAGCACGCTGTCAGGAAACTCTGTGGCTTTCTGCCGGAAACATCTTCAGTGACCTATATGACATCTGTTTGACTTTGTCCCCAACAACTTCCCTCTGTCTTCCTGTATTACTGCCAAGACACCAACATAATGTTTCTTTAGGGATCTCGGACCCCCTTCACTGCTAACCTAGATGTTGTCTGCGCCAGAAATAAGTTTATAGAAATGAGCTCACAGACTTATCCTGAACTGGATGAAGAACAAACATGAGCCAGATGGACTCATTAAAAGCAAGAAATCAGTCTGGTTATAACACCATATGGTGAACAAATACATAACGTGATCTATGGTAAGAGGAAGCAACAAGTCCTCTGGTGGACAGCCTTTCTTTTATCAATATATGACTTTTGGGTTCTGTTGGATCTTAAAGGAAATATGTCACCAAAAGTTTTATCTGCCAGTTAAAGAGCTCAGAGCTGAACCCGGACATAACCCATTCTTCACCCAGGCAGTCCCTCTGAGATGAACATTGGAGCATTTCATGCTGCAATGCTCTCCCTTGGCCTGCGCTGAATCGAGCAGGGCAAGGGTTTTCTCAGCACATCCAGTGAAGTACTGGGTATCACTATGGGAATGCTAGGCGGAGGCTTCTGCCAAGCAGTGAGCCTGGTGACGTCACCGGATCTGCTGAAACAGCCCTTGCCCTCCGTGATTCACCGGGAACACTGTTAGGCGGAAGCCTCCACCTAGCAGTGTAAAAATATAAACAAAACAGCCCTTCCACTGCGTGATCCAGTGCAGGGCAAGGGGAGCATCAGAGCATGAAATGCACCGATGCTCAACTCAGAGGGGATGTGTGGGGGAAGAAGCTCTGAACCTGGACAGCCCCTTTAAAACTAGATAGTGACATGTTTTTTTCTAATCTGTTTTTATTTTCTGATTACAGATTTTTTTTATTCTACAGTATTTGCAGACACAATGGTCAGGAGGGGACTTCATTGACTTCTATGGGAGAATTTTCTAGGTATGCTCTATGACCTGTGTAGAGGTTGGTGATAGTACATGGAAAGAATAGATACGCTTTGGACAATCACCTACTGTGAATGGTGCACCCTGTCTTATCTATACCCAAAGGTTATTATTACAGGCAGGATTAGAATGACAGATAAGAAGATAAGATACAGTAAAGTGATCTGTACAGACCAAGAAGTGGTACCTATTATTAGGCTTAGGGTACTTTCACACCAGCGTATTTGCTGGATCCGGCAGGGTTCAGCAAAATCGCTTCCATTACTGATAATACAACCATCTGCATCCATTATGAATGGATCCAGTTGTATTATCTCTAACATAGCCAAGACGGATCCGTCATTAACTCCATTGAAAGTCAATGGAGGACGGATCCGTTTTCTATTGTGTCAGACAAAACGGATCCATCCCCATTGACTTGCATTGCGGGGCATGACGGATCTGTCCTGCTCCGGATCCCCAGGACGGAAAGCAAGATACAACATGTTGCGGTTTGCTGTCTGGTCTGGGGCCGCAACTAAACGGAACGGAATGCATTTTGAAGCATTCTGTTCTGTTCAGTTCAGTTTTGTCCCTATTGACAATGAATGGGGACAAAAAACGGAAGCGTTTTTTTCTGGTATTGAGCCCCTATGACAGAATGCAATACCGGAAAAGTAGCCTTAGTGACCAGTGCGAAAACTGCGGGATTTTATGGTTTGTGTTTAAATATAGACATTCAATGTAGAGAAATACCACTGCACACTCTTTTGGTTTTCAATGCAATTAAGTAGTTTTATTTTTCACATCCTCCACATATGAGTATGATCATGGAAAAATAAATGCCTCAAAAGAATAAGTGACTTTGTTTTCTTGAAAATTCGGTCACATCCGGACCTTGGTCACAAAGTCACAGAATGAAGGAAGGCAGAAGATGGAAGGAATTGCCCCGTGGACAGCGTAGGAGCGCTGCGGGGAATGGCTCCTACGCTGTCCACGGGGCGATTCCTTCCATCTTCTGCCTTCCTTCATTCTGTGACTTTGTGACCAAGGTCCGGATGTGACCAAAACGTCAAGAAATGAAAGTCACTTATTCTTTTGAGGCATTTATTTTTCCATGATCATACTCATATGTGGAGGATGTGAAAAATAAAACTACTTAACTGCATTGAAAACCAAAAGAGTGTGCAGTGGTATTTCTCTACATTGGATATCTCCAACTCCACTTGCACCTCGTTGAAGTGGACGAGTGCGACCCATTTTTTTCCTTAAATATAGACATTGACATTCAAAATTAAAAATAAAAGTTTTCTAAAAATATGTTAAACAGACAAACGTGATTTAAACAATAGGTCGTTTTCTGATGATATATTCCTTTTAAGAACCGTAAACGGTGTTCCACTTTGGCCAATTGTTTTTTGTTATAAGAGCTCTCAAACAATGCTGTGACCCCCAGTGATCACCTGTGAAGGAACAGGGTAGCAAATTCTCAATTTCCTGGCAGCACCACCATAGGCGTAGTGAAGCATTACAGAGTTCCAACTGAAATCAGTGGTCTGTGCGTTTCATGCATATGCCTGGTCCTCTGCTATTTAGGGGCCGTTCAGCCGGCCGTGATACTGCGTGTCCACAAAAATGCAGATCCGCAATACCACGGATGCTGTACGGTCGTGTTCTGCAATTTGCGGAACACACATCGCCGGCACCCCATAGAAGATGCCTATTCTTGTCCGCTGTTTCGGACAAGAATAGGACATGTTCTATATTTTCTTGCGGAGCCGCGGCAAGATCGCAAGCCCATTGAAGTGAATGGACAAAATTGCGGAATAGATGCAGACCCATTCACACGGTCATGTGAATGGGCCCTTAGAAACACTATTTGCTGTAGCGATGAAGACCCTGCACCACGGACTACAATCTACTATCTCAGACACTAGAAACTATGTGACCTATGATGTCATCTGCAACAACAGCACCGCAATGCTACATATCTTCTGAGACTACGCTTATTCATCCTGAATACATTTAAAGGAAATGTGTCACCAAAAATGTTATCTACCAGTTAAAACCAGATAGCAGCACATATCCTTTTTACTAATCTGTTTTAATTTTCTGATTGCAAATTTATTTATTCTGATAATACATGTTAAACATGATTATGGGGTAGGCCATCTTGCCTGAGCTGTTCTTAACAGCATCTAGAGAGCATTAAGAAAAAATTGCTTTACAGCAGCCCCGTGGTCTATAGACACAATGGTCAGTAGAGAACCTCATCGACTTCTATGGGAGAGTTTTCTAGGCATGCTCTGCGACCTGTGTAGAGGTCAGGAGGAAGCTGATAAGCTGTGATATTACCTGTGGTGAATGGTGGATCCTGTGTTGTCTGTACACAGACATGATATAATGAGGCTGCACAGTAATCTGTACAGACTAAGAAGTAGCGCCTAATGGCCAGTGCAAAAATGCAGGATTTATGGTTTTTGTTTAAAGACAGATACTGACATGGAAAATTCAAAATAACATCACCAAATATCATTTAAAAACGTGTTTATCATAAAAATGTGCTTTAAACAATAGGTCATATGTTGAAGAAACATGTCCTTTAAGGGTCTGTTCACATCACCTTTGAGCACTACTATTGCTGTATATGCAAGGAAAGGTGCTGGTATATATGTAAAATGTATCCATAGTGCTCTATTCCACATAAAGGAGGCCAACAGTGTCCTTTTTCCTCCATTGGCTTGGTATATGTTGTTCACAAGGTCTTCTGACAATAAGCTGATCAAAGGTTGTCCTACTGCAGCAGCCTCCATCGATCAGCTGTAATCTCTAGGGGAGCCAGAAAGAAGGTGTTCAGTTTCCCTGCGCACCACCACTGGGTGAAACTAACACACTCAATGAGCTGTCTATGTAAGGTATCAACATGTCGGGTCCTCCAGAGACAAAGACACTATTTGCAGATGCTTGAGGATCCTGTACAGGAAACCTCCCTATTAAATCAGGACTCCCTAAAAGAATATTTGAAAATGTTTGATAACTTCTTTTACATTCAGAGGAACAAGAGAAGCACACCTTCCCTTCTAAATATGGACCTCCAAAAAACAGGGTTTTGGGAATTGTATGCTAAACTGACCATTTGAGGCATTTACACTATGCTATGTACATGGTCCTACAGGAAGACATGGAGCACTATGAACTCTGTTTGCCGTGCATGGGTCACTGACCTGAATGCTACTAGGCACCACAGTGTGTATGTGTCACACCTCTTATTTCATTTGCCTGGGGCTCTTTCAATTTTTAACCAAACTGCTTTTTCCACTCTTGAGTGAACAAATATTAGAAGGGTGCAAAACAAGATTCTTTTACCCTACGTCACCCTATTCTACAATCCTCTCACTATTCAGATTTCATCATGCATCAGTAACACTCTCAATAAGCTGTCTACATAGTATGACATATACTGAATAGAGGTTATAACATTTAAAGTACAAACGGTTTTGAGATGCTGCTTATTAACAAAAGACGCAGATCGTGGATGACCATTTTGGGCCTCCACCAGGGGTGTAGCTATAGGGGTTGCAGAGGTAGCAGTCGCCACCGGGCCCAGGAGCCTGAGGGCGCCCAAAGTCTCTAATGCCACATAAGAAGACACTGGTATCATAGAATGCGCATGCTGGTCAAGTTACACCTCTGGCTGGAGGGAAGGGTCAAGAATTTGGCATGTGGAGGGGGTGCTGTTTCAATTTTTGCCTCAGGCAGCACGAAGGCTATGTGCTCCCCTGCTCCTGGCCACAAAGCACTGATGGAAGGGGGGCCCAAGCTGAACTCTTGCACCAGGGCCCATGAGCCTTTAGCTATGCCCCTGGCCTCCACGTGGAGATCCAATATCACTTCTCATCAGAGGTATAACTCCTAGGCCCCAATGCAAAATCTGTTGTTTGTTCAAGTAGCCTTTGGGCCCCCTTAGACACTAGAGCCGGGTGAAGCTGCTAACTCTTCACCTCTTTAGTTACATCCCTGCATCTCACATTGATTAAAAGGGCTGGCAATGCATATAATTATGAACAACAGCTATTTTGGTCCCAGCTAATGTTTCCCTTCTTTCTGTGCCCAGACCTATTACTTTTTTGTACATTATGATGGATAGGTGAAGTGATAACCCAAACTATATACTATTCCCCAATATAAGTGTAAACCCATATGGCTTAAAGGGGTTATCTGAGACTAACATATGCTCCCCCATATGCCAGGCCCCTCACACTGAATCTACTTACCTGGCTCCCCGCACTGCTCCTTGTCCTTGAACCGCCGCAGCTGCTTCTCCCCATGCGCGGATGAAAACCTCCAGTGTAGGAGGGGGGGGGGGTGCCTGATGCCACTGGCAGGCGGTGACGGGGGCGAGTCTCCCTAGCATCACGGGTGACGCTAAGGAGGCTTGTCCCCATCACCATCTGCCATTAGCTGCTCCCCCCTGACACCGGATGTTTTCATCCGCACACGGGGAGAAGCAGCTGCAGCATTGCGAGGACCAGGAGAGGCGCAGGGAGCAGGGAGCCAGATAAGTAGAATCAGTGTGAGGGGCCCGGCATATGGGGGAGCATTTGTTAGCCTCGGATAACCCCTTTAAGGTGTTCCAACATATACACAATAGGATATAACAGCTATGAAAAGCAAAATTCAAAAAGACAGCAAATACATAATACAATATACAATTCATTTGCCAGTATACAATTAGCAAAATGAGAGCAACGTCTAAACAAAAACGTACTTTCTCCTATTGTAATGCCGACAGGGAGCTGGCGGCAGCATCAGGAAATTTGGACATGTGTGAGCTCATGTTTATAATTGAGAGTCTTCATTTTAACCTGTCACATTACAATGGTAAAACCGGTTTCGAAGTTTAAAAGGCTGAGCCACTCCCTGTCCGATGGGAGCCTTATTAACTTCCTTGTAGATGCAGACAATTGTATGCATGGGGTGAGAGTGCCAGCAATAGTGCCACATGCAGCACTGCCCAACAGTAGTAAACGGGCAGGGTCCACGCCCTTGATCCACAGCAACAAAAGGCCGTGCTGAAATCAACTCGCTGTTATGGGGCATAATATGGCACTGTGAAAGTTACAATGGCAGCACTCAAGAAGGAATGACATCAGCACCAAGAAATCTTCTATGAACAAATCAGATTGGCAACTTGTCCCCTGGCCGCCACTTACGAGGGTTTATTCCGATCTTGGCAATGAAACGCTAAGATAGCAATAACCCTATAGGGTAGTATTAATTTTAGCTTTAAATAGTAGGGATATCATCACAATGGCCCAGATTTACTAATCCTATAGAGGTATAGGCAACTTCAGACATTGCAGCTATGGTGAAACTATAGCTCCCAGCAGGGAAACTTGCTCTGCTCTTCTCAGAACTCCTATAGAAGTGAAGGGAGCATGCTGGGAACTGCAGTTTCACAACAGCTCGAGTGCTGAAGGTTGCTGATCTCTGCTAAAGACTCTGTAAACTTAGACGGGATATCTAGACCTGTCCCACATTTATCACAGGGGCTCAGGCTTGATGATAAATGTGGTGGATACCAACTATTGGTTGCCAGAACTCCTGAATCCTTTCAAAAAGTTACACTATTTGGCTCACTATTAGAGATGAGAGAATCGATTCTAAATAAATCTGTTGTGATTCAATTCTGACAAATCTCTCAAAATGTTGCCCACCCTTTTACAGATCCGAAGACAGAGAAGAAGGCATCTGCCACCAAAAAGGGATAACTTGTGGACCATGTTTAAAGGGGTTTTCCATCCTTAGGATAGGTCATCAGTATCTGATCAGTGCGGGTCCAACACCCGGTGCTCCTGCGAGCAGCCGTACATCGGACCACGACTGTGCTTGGTACCGTGCTCAGCCCCATTCACTTGAATAGGACTGAGCTGCTCCTAGGCCACGTGAACGATGAAGGTGACGTCACTGGCCTAGGAAAAGCTAAGAGAAGGCCGCGGCACTCACAAGAGCGCTGGTGCCTTCTCAAACATCTGATCGGCGGGGGTCCTGGGTGTCGGACCTCCACTGATTAGATACTGATGACCTATCCTGAGGACAGGTCATCAGTAGTAAAATCCCGGAAAACCCCTTTAATTTAAAAATAAAATAAGACAGTGCAGCATAGTAGCAGTATGCCAAAAATATGTGTTGAGGTCCATCTTCTAGGTGACAATGACTTTTGGGTCCTGCCGGCCATGATTTACTTTAGCTTAGTGTCAATAGCTCAAATGAAAGTCTGTGGCCCCATCTTGATTCCGTCTCCTGCAGCGAGAGGATACTACTTGAGCGAGAGTGCTACTTGAGCGCTTCTCTCACCTTGTTTTAGTGATCAGTACGGGTCTCAGCACAGACACCCACCAATCAAAACCTTTGATATGATGCTATGACATATCCAAAGTTTTTGAAAGCTCAGTGACAATCAATAGAAAGTCTGTGGCCACATCTCGATTCCGTCTCCTGCAGCGAGAGGATATGCTGTGCTATTTTAGCTCTGTTTTCACCTTGTTCTAGTGATCAGTAGAGTCTCAGCACTCAGACACAAACCAATCAAAACCTTTCCTATGATGCTATGACATATCAAAAGTTTTTGAAAGCTCAGAGACACTTTAATGATGTTTACCTGGGTACACATTGCAACCTATTATATATAGCATATCCTCCTGACAGAATTTTATTAAAGGAGTTGTCCCATCTTGAACATTGGGGGCATATCCTAGCTATATGCCCCCAATGTCCAAGATGGGACAACCCCTTTAATGTAGAAGGAACCATAATGCATTTTGTAGCATGTGGTTATTAAATAATTTACAGCCATAGAACACAGTATAATTTATTTTTAGGTGGGGAGGCATAATAATAAGTATTAAACAATACTATAGTTTCCTTCCACAACATTACAGATCAGAAATAGACGTGTGACCGCCACTTTAGTCTCCCACTGGGATCCATAACCTTCCCACACCCTCTTGGGGAGTTTAAGCCCCTCAAGGCATTGAGTACATGTTAGTGGGAGTGGGGGGCTTAATGCAGCTGCTCCGAGCAGACATTTCCTGCATGTCTGTGGAGTGGTCTCCTAGCAACGGCCTTCTGAGATCAGGCCTACGCAGTATGGATGAAAAGACAGGCCTGGCTGTACTCTGCAGTCCTTGCGGACTGAGGCACCTCACTGTTTACCTGTTTTTTGTTTTTTTTATTATATTTGTCTTAAGAGGGCCTCTAAGGAACAGAATTTGTTTAAATAAAACATAATTTATTACTACAGCATCATAATTGTTACTCATCCTTTTGTGAATAACAGTGTTTTAAGAGCCTGAATAGTGATTTAATTATCTCACTGACTGACTATTAGCCATACCCCTCATACCAGTCAGTTAACCCTTTAAGGACACAGGGATTTTTTTGCCTCACTTCATTCCAACAAAGATAACTATATGGCAGATGTTCTTAAAGGGGTTGTCCAACCCTTTATAAGTGATGGCCTTATGCTGCCGGGTGAGCAAACTGTATTGCTGCCAAAATTCCAGTGTAATAAACCCCCATGTGAACGAGTCCTTATAGGATTCCATGCAGTGTCTGCCTGTCCCACTGGAGGATGCGCCAAAGTTACGTGGAGGTGCAGACTTAACTCTAAACTCTACTGTGACAGACTTACCTCTACACCAGTCATAGATTTAAGCCATTTTCTACACCATAAACTGGTGTGGAAAATGATGAATAAGATGGGCCTGCTGGCCCACCTGCTTCCCCACCCATGCCACACACCCTTTTCTTGAAATATCGAAAAAGTGGTGAGTGGGGAAAAGTCACAGATTTTGCTGCAAAATGGCATCTATCAGTAAATGAATAACCCCCCCCCAACAAGTTGCACAAATGTTTTTGGTTTGTGGAACTTGTCTGAGATTTGCTTTACACCCGCCTAAAAGCGAGAAGGATAACACATCACTCAATCAATCGTTGGCACAATAGAATGAAGTTCTGGCAAAAGTGATCTGCGCCAGCTTGCAACAGATAAGCAGCGCTTATGAATGTCAGTTTCAGTCTCACCTGAAATATAAGAATTTCTAAAGCTGTAATGTTAGTGCACACCTACCTATTCTAAGTGGGAAAATAGTTGACCATGACCTTTATTGTGAAGTACGCCAGAAAAACTGACTGATTGTCTTGGTGGAAACAGTACATTGTTTTGCTAGCTAGTAGACAATAAAATCCCACAAATGGCACTTTCTCAGGTTTTTTTATGTAGTAAAAATAAGTGTCACGTTGATGAAAGGTTGGTTAACTGGCTGGAATGTAACCTAGTTTGTGTGGATGAAAGTTCTGCTAGGAGTAACTGGAATGCAGTCGAACCTCTCGAAAAAAATGGTCAACGATTGCAGAGGAGACATATTAGCCGTAGATTTCTTTCAGGTTAACGCTCATGCAGACGGGTAGATAATCGTTACAATTTATGGTGGATGATAATCATGTAATGTGAATGTATTTAGTGACTGAACGATTTTACTAAAAACAGTTGGTGTTTTTTTTTTTTTAAAGTATCGTTTGTTAATGAATTGTGGTAATGTAAATGTGCATCATGTGACCTTTTTCCTGGACCTGTCTGAACACAGTCAACGATCGTTGTTTAAGTAAGTATTTGATCGACAATGAACAAATTTGTATGCGATACTCCGTGCATATAAATGTTAACATTAGCGTTGTGCTGGTTGTGCTCATGTCCGCATCCGCCTGACCAATTATCTACTTGTCTACGAGTCATTACTTGTTAAAAAGATCATCCAGGATAAGAAAAACACTGTTGCTTTAATACAAAAACAGCTCCACACCTGTCCACAGGTTGTGTGTGGTATTACAGCTCAGTCCTGTTCAGCTCAGTGAAGCTGACCTGCTATACCATATGCAACCCATAGACAGGTATGGCACAGTTTTTGGAAGAAAGCAACTATGCTTTTCTAATCCTGGACAACCCCTTTAATAGTAAAATTAGCAATATTCAAACAAATGATGGCTTCCACCAAATTTAAGCTGGAGTTACATGTACATCAGTGCAATACTGAATCCAAATTGGCTGATAAATGAGCCATGAAGCTATACAAAGACTTTTCAGCATGCTATCATCTTTCTGTGGAAGACATGTGCTTTCTATAAACCCAATTCATCTCATAAATGGCCAAAATATCACTTTGGAGATGAAGAAATGTGTAATTAAGACTTCAGCAACTGTAAGAATGCCCACTTAAAATGGTACATGGGTTGATCAGTAAATATCCTGCATTAAATGGGTAATCCAACCCCTATAATGACCTCCCCCCTTATGCCTCATCTACATTATACTTACCTGCTCCCCCGTATCCTCACACGGCCGCAGCTGCATCTCCCTGTCACTTGGATCAAAACATCTGGCAAAGGGGGGGAGCAGCCAATAACAGACTGCAACGTTGACCAGCCTCCCTAGCATCGCAGGCTCTTCCCCGTCACGGCCTGCTGTTGGCTGCTCCCCCCATCGCCGGATGTTTGGATCCAAGCTATGGGCAGATGCAGCAACGGCCGTGCAGGGATCCAGAGCAACGTGGATGCCGGGGAGCAGGTAATTATATTGTATAGGAGTGGCCCAGAGATTGGGTGGGTCATTATAGGGGTTGGATTCAATTTCAGGTAATTGGTGAAATGTGCTCATGTAAACAAGTTACTGCCACTACTCTGTTACATTGGCCAGTGGTCTGCCAAATGGATGTTTTTATAATTGTCCATCCTCATCGGAAATTACAAATGGTAAAATGTTTGTCAGTAATAGCATCTTTTGTGCAGATGGAAAAATAATTTGTTAATTGACATCACATTTCCTCATGTAAACAGGATATGTGCTGCTGACAAACAATGTCATTCTATCAGAAGAGATGTTTGAAAGAATGATTGTTTGTTCAAACCCCTCCTGATAATTGCAAATGAATGGTACAACCACAAGGCACAGTTATGTTGCGGTTTTGATGCGGCCGCGCTGTAGTCAAGTGTTGCGCAGCCATTAACAATGCAGACAGACTAAACGGTAGGACATCATTATCTTAATTAGAGCACACTGTGGCCTGTATCGCCACATGGTACCTGAAGGCAGCACGGCCACATTGCAACCGTGGGATGACTGCAACTTGTGGTCGTACCCTCAGGCTCTCTGTATCACCAACTTGTGTTTGCAACAGGCAGGTCATGAAAAAGGACTTTAAGGTTAGACGCAAATGTTTCAGGTTTCTTGATGAAGAGGAGAGTGTTTCATAAAAGGAGAGAAAGTATAAATGACAGATACTACTTCTCTTTTTTTAGTTCAGTCCTGATTTTGGCTTCCAAAACTATATCAGGAAACCTGAATGTGTGGTTGTAACCTTAAATACTGTCTAGCCTAGGAGCTGATACTGCTGTTCTGTGGGGACCAGAAGTGACTGGGAACTGGGCAGTGGCGTTGGTGAAGCAGGACCCTGGATAAGTGTGTGTTTATGTGTTTTTTTAATGGACCACAGATTAGGTGCACTGGAGTTGTCGTCTCCTAAGCTGAACAACCCCTTTGAGGGTCAAGAGTGCAGGTCCACAATCAGCTAATACAGTTTGGTGAAATGTCTTTGAGTAGAAGCCGAGCAATAAGAACTCTCATAGACATCAATATAAACCAATCATAGCTCCTGAGATTCGTTCATCCATCCAAAAGGTACATGTTTGGAGGAGACGAACAGCTACAAGACAATCCAAGCAGTCTATTTTACCCCAACATCAGACAAGGACTGGCTGGCCCCACAGATATTAGAGTTTTGGCACATGTTATCGCAATCAGAGGACCATGGAGTAATTACGTGAAACTCCTAGGCCTCTGATACAAAATCTGTAACAGGCTCACCAATTATTTTTTTTATATAGTCCTAGTCTTCACGCATTTTGAGCAACCTTATGCTTCAGGTCCCAGGGGCAGCTGCAGCTTCTATGCACTCTATAGCTATGCCCTGGACCAAAGTGATCCCACCTTGCACAACCAGGTTCTAGATAACACATTTACCTTGAATAAGGCTACTTTCACACTAGCGTTTTTAAATTCCGGTATTGAGTTCCGTCATAGGGGCTCAATACCGGAAAAAAAACGCTTCAGTTTTGTCCCCATTCATTGTCAATGGGGACAAAACTGAACTGAAGACAACAGAATGCTCCTGAAAGCATTCCGTTCCGTCTTCAGACCGGAGAACAAACCGCAGCATGCTGCGGTTTGCTCTCCGGTCCAGGCATCCGCACCAATACGGATTCGGAATGACCCCCAATGCAAGTCAATGGGGACTGATCCGTTTGGTGTGGACACACCAGTAATCCGGATCTGTCCTCCACAGAGGGCGCTGTGGGGAATCGTCATCACTGCGCGCAGGAGGCGCGTGAAGACGTTCTGCCGGCGTCCCTGGAGTATGTGAGTATGTATGTGTGTATGTGTGTATGTATGTATGTCTGTATGTCTTGTTCCAATGTGTGTGGTAACATGTGTGGGGCCGGAGCGCTGCATCCTTTAGGTGCCGGATCCGTGCTGCCGCTAGTGTGAAAGTAGCCTTACCATGCAGAGGGCAGTCTCCCATTGTATTGTCAGTTTGCTCTATAGAAAGTCTATGACTAATTTCACAATAGTCTTAAACCAGCTGCTCCACTCATTACAGACTAGCCTCACTTGAAGCTTTGGTCAGAGAAAAACCAATGAATCACAACCACACAACATTCCCTTTGAAGTATTATGACAATTACACATCAGACAGGCTCTATATTAAGTGACTGACATACGAATAGGAATTAAATAGGACTCTTGATGACCTCTGACATAGGCCCCAGACAATCCTTGCAGACTGGCGATCTGGCAATCCAAATTTCATAGGAACACTGATGGCTGAAGATACTTACTTTGCAGCATGGTGGCACTAGCTCAATACTTACATATGTTCTCAGCATAATTTGTGATTGTGATTATGTATCTTTACCATGAAATAAATTATCTGCTATGATCAGTCCTACTCTTCACACTTGGCTACTATATTGCTAGAAAACACATCTCCCTCTTATCTTCCCCTATCATCTGTGTTCCCATGACCAGTCCACCACCCTGCAGCAGGGGTCAAATCTGACATTAGAGGAAAATTATCCGCTCATTCATAAACTCTGTCATCTTCAACCTCTTAAAACCTTAACTTTCAGCCCTTTGAAACTGGTGGTGGGTTCATTCTGCAAAAGAAACCCAGTTTTTAGAAGGTAGTACTAAAACCAAAAGCACTGGAAGTATTATTCCAGAATAAAATCTGTTTTTCACTTGGAATCCTTCAATTTCAGACTTTTTCTTAAGACTTCCCATTTCACTGTGATTACTTTATAAATCCTTTTTCCATTCCACATGCAGGGTCCAAAACTTCCTTCTATACTCTCAGATAACAGGACACAAGATATTTCAGGCTCAGTTATAGTTCAGCTGTCTATTCACATTTGTGTTGGAGGCTACTTTCGAAGCCTCCATCAGAAATACTGTCAGGTTTAAGAAGAATAGCGCATGCTGTAATATTCTTCCCATAAAAAACTATGGGAACCATGAAGTAGGAACATGAAGTGGACTTCAGCGGTGGACTGAGCTAGTCAATAAAATATATATGTATAGCGCCACCTGCTGTTTGTCTTCATCCTTATTCCTCTGTCCATTGCAATGAGGTGGGCGCATGTGTTCAGTTCCATCCTTCAACTGTCATCAGCCCTATGTACTGTGACGGTTACAGGGGGAGATGCAGCAGAAAGGCCACACCCTCTGAGCTGGGGCAGGGAGGTAGCTGCAGCAGAAAGGACATGCCCCCTGAGTTACCAGCTTGAAGCAGGGCAATTGGAGCAATGAATGGGTTGATCTATGGATCCATGTGAGGTACAGAGCTGGCTCTAGCTTTGTTAGAAACATTCACATACTATATGATGTCTGATTTTCATTTTGTACGTTATTCATGGGATTACCCCTCTAAAAGTGAATGTGAAAAACATTTCTTCCAGTTACATCACCCAGTGCCACTTCTGACATGAGATGTCGCAGACTCATAACTGGAGCTACATTTGCACTATATAGGGAAGAAAATGGTGATAAAGTCCTGTATAGGCTCAGGTACATTTTACTACCTATAGAGATAGAGATGAACATGGTGATGCTGTCAGGTCCAGTTTTAACCCTTGGAGGTGTGTTGAGGGTCAGATACACGAAGATTAAACCCACAAAATGCTGTTCAACTTTGTGATGAATTATATAACTGACAGCCAATATAATGATGATGCATTTTATAAAGTTAAAGGGCATCTCTCAGCAGATTTGTACCTATGAAACTGACTGACCTTTTACATGTGCACTTGGCAGCTGAAGGCATCTGTGTTGGTCCCATGTTCATATGTGCCCGTGTTGCTGAGAAAGGTGATGTTTTAATACATGCAAATGAGACTCTAGGAGCAATGGGGGCGTTGCCATTACACCTAGAGGCTCTGCTCTCTCTGCAACTGCCGCATCCTCTCCACTTTGATTGACAATCAAAGTGGAGAGGGGGCGTGGCAGCTGTAGATAGAGCACAGCCTCAAAGTGTAATGGTGATGCCCCATTGGTCCTAGAGGCTCATTTGCATATATTAAAACATTGTTTTTCTCTGCAATGCGGGAACATATGATCATGGGACCAACACAGATGTCTTCAGCTGCCAAGCACACATGTAACAGGTCAGCCAGTTTTACAGGTACAAATCTGCTGACAGATGTCCTTTAAACATGGTGACAGATGTATGAGAACCTTAATTTCATACTAAATAAATTCATATTCATAAATGTATTCTGAGTGGAAATTTTCTTTCAAATCCCAGTACAATGGCTGGGTTAAAGTTACAGACTACACATAAAAAAAAATCTAAAAAGTGAAATTGTAGCAGCCTACATTCCACAGAATTAATTACAGAACCAGAAGGCATTGCTAGCTTTCCTGATACATTTTTCTACTACTACAGATTGTGGTGAGGAGGTTGTGGGGGAATCTGGGATGGGAAGAATGGGATGGGAGGAAAGAGAGCACACAATGGCCGCTTTGTACTAGAGAAGGGGAGGGCAAGGCCACTTCTCACCCCTTCACTGTAAATTGCATTGCAGCGCTCTGAAGCTTTAAAGCAACATGCTGCATTTCTTACTATGTGCAGCTCTAGATCTCGATTGTGTGTGTTTACTGAAATTCTGGGATGGAGTGTGGACAATGCTCCTTAATGGGGCACTTCCATCGGAAAAGGGTATTATTTATACTCAGTGGGGGAGATTTATCAAAACCGATGCAAAGAAAAAGTGGCTTAGTTTCCCCTAGCAGACAATCAGATTAATCCTTCCATTTTCCAATGGGGCTCTCAAAAATGAAAGGTGGAATCTGATTAGTTGCTATGGGCAACTCATCCAGTTCTCCTTTGCACCAGTTTGATCTTCCCTTTTATTTGTAGAATGCAACATTTAACAATAAAAAAAAAAATTTTTTTCTTTTTCATTTCAGCAGTACTGTGCAATAGGACATTAAATACAAAATTTTGTCCTCCTGTGGTGGTCAGAAATTGTATTAAAACTTCTACGCAGATTTGTTTATTGATGCAGTAAGGGGGAGTATGTGAACTGCAGAGTAATCCTCATTATATTATTAGGTGTAAAGATGGGATTACAGTATGAAAACTCTATTGTCATACTGAAGAGCATAGAATTTATTAGTGGGGGGGGCTCTCTCTGGTCACAATAATGGTCCGACTGAAGAATTGTTTGCTGTTCTAAAAGTCCCAACAAAGAGGAAGTTAAAGACTCTGGACAGGAAGTAGAATACATGGAATGACTTAAAAAAAAGTAGATCCAGAAAACCATCCACCCATTTTTATAAAAAAAAAAATATGCATAAAATTCACACAGGCTGCTCATTTTAAATACCCTGAATTTGGGAATCATGCCTCCCCACCTAGCTACACACCTACCTCCAAAAGTATAATAAGTTACGATTATATTGAAGGCAGAACCCATCAATAGTCTTCAACAGAAGCAAATATGGTGACTGAGGCATGACAAGTAAATTGATTGAGCATACACAATGAATTACATTTTTCAAAATACTTTCATATCATTTACACATAAATTGTTCTAGATGTCAGCATGCATTTCTTCCTGATGTTGGAGAATTGTGATCTACTTTGATTTAGTAGAATCAGCTCTTGCTACTTCCAAAGCAGACACTATAACACCCCCCTCCCTTTTGCTTAAGACATCCGAATCTGGTTGGCACACTTGAATAGATGGCAATATGCCACACAGTGTCTGAGCAAGTGGCTGCCCCGAGGACACGGTAAGAGTGTACAGCCAATTACAGACCACCACTGACATGTGAGTCTTTAACTCCATCAGTTCCCTTACAGAAGGCAACTAAAATATAGGAATGAGAAAAGGTCTGTAGACTGTACAGAAATGAACAAAAGAGAATGGGTCAACTTATTATAGTTATGCCAATAACTAAGGGCAGCCAGTACTGTTGATAATTAATAGAGGACTCAATTTTTGTCACTGAGGAATTGTAGTCAAATTTGTAATACTTGGCCATAGCAGAACTCTGTTCCAATCTTGCCTAGTTCTTCTGTCACGATAATACCACCATCTAAAGGAATATGATGATCCAGACCATTAGTGGAACCAATGTAGGCTTTCAACTGACCCTAAAAATTGTTGCCCGTAACCAATATATTCAGGGCTGTATTTTGTGGGGTATCAAGAACCCAAACTTTACTTTTGCAGGGTTGTCCCATCATGACTTTTAAGGTGTATGGGCATCACAGAAGATGGTTCCCTGCACAGAACCATCTCTATGAGCCAGAAAGGTGACCTTCTAAAAAACAGGAGCTCTTGCCCTGGAGGATTTGTGCCATTCATCAATTAAATGGACAAACATTAATCTGAAAAGGTTACTCTGAAAAGTTAGATGTGAATAAGAATCCATTGTTTCTGTGGTAATATCAAATGTTTGAGACAAGAGGTCATCCACATGGCAAGGCCATGTCCATCAGGGGTGGACATACCATAGATGCAACCTGTGCAACTGCACAAAGGCTTAGTAGGAAAGGAAGTCCAATGCTACCAAAGCAACTGGTACCTTCTTATTATCTTTTACGGTGTATGTAAGCAGGGCAGTAGCTATAGAGGAAGCGGCTGCTGTGGGGCCCAGTCAGTGGTAGTGACGCCACTGCATGTAAGTGCCTCAGATAGTGAATTTCATGGCTCACAATTACAGGTTGACTGTTAGAGAGACATAAAGGGTGCTCTATGATTGAGCGTTTGGAGGGTTTATATATTATTCTTACACAAGGGCAGTATATGGAGTTCCTAGTAAGAAGCCATGCTTATGGCAAGGCTGCATGCATGGGACCTGTATGGTGGCCAGAGTCCCTACAGATTTGTAATAGGGACCCACAAGTACTCTGTGTGCCATCATTTAGTGCCTTTGTGAGGCACCATATTCTCCTCTAGATACTTTGTTTTCTGCACCTACCGACTAATAAGGCCTGAGATGGAGGATGTTTTAATCGATTCTGCACATGAATGCAGCATGCATCTGTAAAAAAGCAACGTGCATGTGGCCTCAGGCTTCAAAATGAACACAAAAGGGGAGATTTAGGATTCCTGTACAGATTGGAAGATGAGCTACATAAACCGTTCATACTGGCGCTCTACTGTATCACATAGTAACATTGCTTGTAAGGCTGAAAAAAGACATAAGTCCATCCAGTTCAGTCTACTGTTCTGCAATTAGAAGGTAACAAGGTCCAGTAATCAAGCTCTGCCCTTTAACTGCGCACTCTCACCAACCAAGAGAATTACTGTTACTGATGCTGTCTGGTTAATAGCTAACTGCCGTCTCACCTGGCACTAAGCATGAAGTTCAGCGCGGGAAAACGCGAAGTACTGAAAACCAAATGTAATACTTCTATATCTGTTACACCTAGATTGCCAAGTCCGAGACACAAGGTCAAGGCAGCTATCAAGGTCTCAGCTGCCCTATGTCCCCAACCTGCTTACTAACTGAAAAACTGTAGCATGGTACTGTTATGTTGCACTTTGACATGGAACTGCCATGGGGTATTGTGGCATAGCAGTGTTAGGGTACATTCGCATATGCGACAGCGGATCCGGCAGGCTGTTCTGGATTTTGTTGGATCTGGCATTGCCAGATCTCCATTGACAACAATAAGCTCCGGTAGGGATCTGACCCCTTTACGGTATAAATGCTGGGTTTTTGCTGGATCGGGCATGCTGCAGATGCGAAAGAACCCTTATTAGGGCACTATAATATGGTACTGCACTGTGGCATTGTATTGAGGCCTGCTGCTTAGCACTCTGAAAGAGACATTCACTCATCCTTATGAGGACATTATGACTAGTACTTTTACCATGGTAAAAAGTGGCAGGTGTTGTCATGGGGGTAATATTTTGGAAATCTCCAAACCACCCCAAAGAGATTTGGCTACTATAGACTACCACTACCCCTTAGTTGTGGTAGACCAGTCTTAATAAGAGCTATAAATGTTATCTTTTAACACATTTACATCACGTTCCCTTACAGAAGGCAACTAAAATATAGGAATGAGAAAAGGTCTGTAGACTGTACAGAAATGAACAAAAGAGAATGGGTCAACTTATTATAGTTATGCCAATAACTAAGGGCAGCCAGTACTGTTGATAATTAATAGAGGACTCAATTTTTGTCACTGAGGAATTGTAGTCAAATTTGTAGTACTTGACCATAGCAGAACTCTGTTCCAATCTTGCCTAGTTCTTCTGTCACGATAATACCACCATCTAAAGGAATAACTTTTAACTTTAAAACTTTAAAAGTTGATTTTACTTAGAGCCCTTTTAATTCAGCAGCCATTATTAGGAAAATGGCAGTCAAAAGGGTTAATACTGTGCACTTCCATATATCCAGACTTATATGCCTCTGGTTGATATTGGGTGACACAATCTCACATATACGGGTAGACTAAGGCTACTTTCACACTAGCGGCAGTGGATTTGCATTTCGTAGTTTTGGTCCGGCCGCCTCTCGGCAAGTTTGCCGTGCTGCGGCCGGATCCGCGGCCCGCCCCCATTCACTGAGCGGAGTTCCGGCCCCACACGTGCACCAGCGGCAGAACGGATCCGGCAGGCTGTTGATCCGCCGGAACAGCCCGCCGGAATCCACTGCCACTAGTGTGAAAGTACCCTTAGGTTTGTATGGAAGAGAAACAAAATCAGAGGATTAGTGCTGCTTTAGATTGTTAAAGTGTAACTGCCATTCTAATTTTATTTGTATAATGTATAGGGGGCAGTGATGCTGACTATTTTTGTAATATACTTTAATTTCTGAAATCATACATTTCTATTAGAAAAATAGCCATAACGTGGCCCATTTTGAGCCTTAGCAACGTCTCCCTGTCTTCAGTTTACATAACACAGTCAGTGTTCAGCAAGTCTCCACTATTATGTAAACAGAAGACAGAGGAGCATTGCTAAGACTCAAAATGGGCCACTTTAGAGCTATTTCTCTCATAGAAATGTACAATTTCAGTAATTAAAATATATTACAAAAATGGTTAGCATCACTGCCCCTATACATTACACAAATAAAAATAGGATGGCAGTTACACAGTAATGGACCGCCAGGATAGCATGATAATAGTATACTTTATTTGATTGAGACTACAACGTCTCCTTCGCCAGGTAGTTTATACAATGTATTTTCCAAATGCAGTTGTAGTCCACACATTTCACATTCTGTAGGACACACCAGCAGGTGACAGTCCCATGGAGAACAATAAGGTTTCATATGTGTTGATCTCCTGTATTTTAGCTCCTCTGTGTTCATCTGCCTCTTGAAAAGGTCATTACACGCCGTAACATTGTTTTCTTTGTGCATGAATTCTTACAAATATGTGATGGTTCAACAGTCAAGCATTGTGTAGCGTATTATTCGCTTCCATTTGAGGTAAAAAAATAAGGTTATTTTTGTTTCAGCCAAACACCAGAAAATAATAAGGGCTTGTCTTTATTCCATAATTATAGTTTTATGGGTAAACAAAGGTTTTTATAGGTTTCTGAATCACAACAGAAATTTCACATTTTAGCACACCCTCTAATATACAGTCTGACTTTTGGTGGCCCCCAGGGGACAAAGGTGGCAACTCGGGATGAGCGATCTTGTTTTTTACAAGTTAGAGTTCGGGGTTCGGGTTTTATTACAATTCCGTGATTGATTTACCACGGGCCATAACGGAATTCTATGACGGGATGCATAATGGAACGCCTTTAGAGACATTCTGTTTTGTATTCTGCCATAACAGAAGTCTATGGGCCGCAAAACGGATCTGTCTGGTTTCTGTTATGCAGGAGAGAAAACAAGTTCGCTCATCCCTAGTGGCAACGCATTGAGAAGAAAGCAGCCATGCTTTTCTATACATGTATAACCCCGAAAATGTTTCCATTTACTGACAGCAAGCAGAGATTCTGTAAGTGGCGAGAAACAGAAAACTGAAGAACTTTTTATTATACAGTGATTTAAGAGGTCCTAATGCTTCTACAGACATGTCTGTTTTAGTAACTAATTGCATTCCCCATGTAATAACAGTTCTGCAGCATCGTATCATACTTGTGTTACCCTCTATTATTCCTACTGAGAGTTTATCAATGAATTGCCAGCAGTCTAAAATAAAAGTCCGTCTGGAAAACTAATTGCATTCCCCATGTAATAACAGTTCTGCAGCATCGTATCATACTTGTGTTACCCTCTATTATTCCTACTGGGAGTTTATCAATGAATTGCCAGCAGTCTAAAATAAAAGTCCGTCTGGGTTTTACCAGATGGGGGTGTGTCCTGCACAGTCTGAAACTATTCGATGACTGCTGCCAGTGGCAGGGACACAACCCCGACTGGTAACAGCCAGTTGGACCTGTATTACAGACTGTTGGGAATTCATTTATGACCTCCTAGTAGGAATAACAGAGGAACAGCATAATATAATGTTATATGAAAAGATGCTCCAGAATTGGTATTATTTGGGGAATGTAAGTACAGTAGTTACTAAAACAGACATGTCAGGAGAGGTAACAGGTCCTGTTTAAGCTTTATCGATACTGAAAATCCCTTTTACATTTTTTTATATAATGCAAAGTCTTTCCATTTCCAAGAACTGTGGACTCAGATATCATGTCTATATCTGCGCTCAAAGTCTAAGAGGCTGTTATCTACAGCATAGAAATATTAGTTACCATACTGGAAGCAAAGAATAAACCAGCACAATGGTTGTCACATAAAAGGGGGTTCATAGCTTTTCTATGACCCCAAAATATCCTAGTACAAGGGTCTAATTATTTTACTACTACGCTAACATATGCCAAGACTGGATACAAAATCTAATTTGGAATTTTTGTTTTTAGAAATTGGCAAAAGACTAGGGGCAGATTATCTGCCTTACAAAATATCCTATTGTAAAATGCTGAAGGGGTTATTATATTACTGCTAATAATAATGATGATAATCTTTATGCAGCGCCAACTTTACAATTCAGAGGATACATATACAGGCAAAATCAGACATTACGTAACCAGACATTACATTGAATCAGACATTAGTAACAAGCTAATAAAAATGTAAACAAAAAGAATGATAACCCCCCTCAGAGGAGAGTTTATTACCTGAAGAATGACATGTGACACAAGAGGTAAAAGTGCAGCAGTCCATACATCTTTTATGCTGTGACGGGCAACCGGTTTGGCTTTGGACTAACCCTAAGGCTACATTCACACGTCCGTATTTGTGCACATCCTGGAAAACGGTCAGTTTTTTGCGGATCCGTTGTTCCGCAAAAAACTCCGTTTTTCCAGGACATCCGTTCCGTCTTTCCGTAAAAAACGGAAAGGATGTATCCATATGTCATCCGTTTTTTGCGGATCCGCAAAAAACGAAAGGATGAATAACATCTTTTTTTTCACCCCTCCTGGAACGGAATCCGCAAATACGGATGACATGCAGATGCCTTTCCGCATGTCTTCCGCATTTTTTGCGGATCCATAGACTTTCATTGTGCTACGGACCGCAATTCGGGAGAAAAGTAGGACAGGAGGATTTCTGTTTGCGGATCCGCAAAACGGAACTGAACAGATTAACGGATGCGGACAACATACGGTGCAATGTCCGCAGATTATCAGGACCCATTGACCGCAATTGCGGAACGGATGCGGATAGATTGCGGATGTTTTAAACGGACGTGTGAATGTAGCCTAAGGGCGTTATCCTGGTAGTTCCCCAGTATTCACCCTTTAAGCCCTGTATGGGGATCTGGACTTTGCTGCCGGGAAGCTTCCAGGCCACTACTTCTTGATGTAGGCCTCTTTCACACAGTCAGTATTTGCTCAGTACTTTTGCATCAGTATTTGTAAGCCAAAACCAGGAGTACATCCAAAACACAGAGGAGGCACAAATATTTCTATTATACATTTTCTTTGTAGTTTCCACTCCTGGTTTTGGCTTACAAATACTGACCGAATACTGATAAAATACTGATCAAGTGTCAGTCCCAGTGTGGTTGGCGCCTGCCCACTGGGATCACAGATACCGGTGTGAAGCACTAAACTGGGTCAGGAATCAGGAAATATGTGTAGTCTGTAGACAGGTTAAAGTCGGGGCAGGCAGCATACAAGCATACCTCTGAGACAAGTCTAAAATCTGTGCAGGCTCGCCGCTAGAAGCCAGAGTCGGTTGTCAGACAGGAGTTCAGTACACTGGAAGACAGAATATAACTGGGTAGAGTACCTTAAGTACCCAGAGCCTCTTAAAGGGCCAGTGCACATGCCCTATAGCACAAGACAAGGACCTTACTCAGAACGTGCAGGCAACAGCCTGAGGCTAGCGCTGGCGAGCAGGACCAGCGAAGCCAGGACGAGAGCAGGTCAGAGAAGGAGCTTGGCCAGTGTATGCAGTCCAATGCCCATGTCCACAACAAGGAGCAGGGCAGCAGTGGGCATATAGACTGCATTCAGGTGCAATGAATCTACAAAATGAATCAATGAATCTACAAAACTGATGGCCTATCTGTTGGACAGGCCACCAGTATCAGCTTGGTGGGAGTCTGACTCTCTCCATTCAATAAGCTCATCTGTGGGCATGCCAGGAGACAGTTCCTCCCAGATCTGATATAACTAGTCTGTTCTAAGGATATAATAGGCCTTTTTTAAGAAAAATTAAAAACAGCCTTACAAGCCCTTTAAGGTTCTCTGATTTATTAAAGTTATGAATCAGTGAATTAAATGGCACTTCTTCCTACTACGCAAAACTGGAAGTGTGATGGGTTTCTAACAAATTTTCGGCAGTTTCTAGGGTCTCATGGGCTGCAGCCTGACACCGCTTGCACCATTGGAGTAAGTACACAGCTAAGCTTTGGTGTGCTGCTCATAGCTACAATTTTTCAGCAAAGAAACACATTTGCACGATGTTAAAGAATAGATAGAAATCTGAGTCTTCAGTTGGTGATACCAAATTACAAAATGATGATAAATAGCAAGCTTTCGAGGCTACCTACTGTAGGTCTCTATGTGAAGCTGAGGGAGAACCCTAGGTAGTCATCAACTTTTCTCTTATGCCTCATTCACATGACCGTTTCTGTTTTGAAGTCGTGTGATGTTCTTGTTGCTTCCGTTTTTTGTAGACCCACTGACTTCAGTGGATCTGTGGTCTGCATTTTGCAGCCAAGAATAGGACATGTTCTATCGCTTTGTGGAACAGACATATGGATGCGAACCGTGTGCGGTCTGTCTTTTTTCCAGACCCACACAAATTAATGGGGCCATGTACAATCCGCAAAAAATGCAGATTGTACACGGCTAGAAATTCCCCCAATCCTATACATACGTAATATACTTAATTTGTGTTAGCACCATTAGAAATTATAGCAGGAATTTATATTGCTTGGAGTCCAAACCAATTATTTAATGTCACCCTCATGACGAAATATCTCTACATTTGACCCACCAAGAAAAATGTATATTATATTATCAGCTTTAGGAGATTTCTGATCAGTAAGAGTCCAACCACTAGGATCCCCTCTGATCCCAAGATCCCGGTCCCCAGTTCCCGGAGTTTGTCACATGCATGGTCACCTGCTGCTGAAGTCAATATGAGGTCAGTTATTATAGTGGGGCAGACCGACTCTCCAAGAACAAGGGACAAGACATCTTAGGGGTCGGGGCCCACCAATGAGACATTTATGGCATATCAATTTAATATATTAAGGTTGGCCACATTACATTTTTCCTCATAGGTCCTAATAATTTCAACAAAATCCATCAACTATCTAATGTCTATGGAAAAAACTGTCAGTTCCTAAAATCTCTAGTTGGGTAAGATGAGTTTTTACCTATGCAATTTTTACCAAGCAGATGAATGGTGTCAGCAGCTACTTATTGATCTTACGTGCTTATGGGAACGCCGGTATACATAGCAGTCAGCCAAGAAACCTACTGTAGTGTATGGCGGCTTTATACTTATGTCCAAATTAGTAATAATCATCAAATGATGTCATCTGCATTTATAACCATCAGCTCATTACAGACTGGAGTAGTAAGCTGGAGCCTTATAAATACAGGATGACAATGTGCGTGCAGCAGGGTAGAGTCTGACGTGTTTATGTCTTGCAAGGATGTTCACAGAAGAGCCTGTAAATTGAGCTGCGGTGGAGGTGGATCCTGAACAATTTACTTTCAGTCTCAGCGTGCACTGAAGTTTGTGAGCACTGAAGTGTGACACACAAGGCTGGAATATAACGGCAATATACTGCAGATCCCATTACAGAAAGTCAACCTAATGCAGCAATAACACATGCACCAGGCTTGACATTCCCCAAATACATAATTAGGATTCCAACCTCTCACCTCCTTCTTGCACACTAATATCTGGTATTCTGTCTCTTGACATTACAGCTCCCATAGGTACAGAACTGGACTGGCGTACCCTGAGACCACCTGAGGGAATGATTTGGAATGGCCTAAACTAAAGCCAGTAGTGTACCTAAGGGGGGTAAGGGCTAGTGGGGTATATCCTTAGGTACTAAGAAGCTACTCTATCATAAATACAGAGCTAGGGCATGAAGCGATGTGTCCCACTGTCAGCTTCAGATGGGTCTTTCATCAGTTGGACCTCATGGGTCAGGTTCATCTTTTCAGAAGCTGGTACTCTGAAGGACTCAGACTGTATAGTAAATTGTCTACTAATGTAACATTACATTAAATAAATTAATTAACTCTCCTGTGTCACTTCATGACTAGGAGGATTTTCTATACAGATTCCTAGGAAAGCTGAATGCCAACCCCCTGATATCACCCATCTTTCCTAGGAACAGATATAACTAAAGCTCAGCAGAATGCCATTTTTGGACATCTTTACATTTAATATTAAAGGGAGTCTTTCACCTGTTTTTCACCTATATAACTAACAGCACTGCCCCACAGAAGATTGCAGACACATCCCAGACATACCTGTGTACACTGTGTGTCTGTGTTACATGTCCAGGAAAATCACTTTTATTCTGCAGGAAAACAGCTCCCAAGTGCCCAGCTGAAAGTGAAACTAAAAACAGCTTTCTCTCCTGACTCGATTTCTAACAGTTATATCTTCAGGTATAATGGATAGAATGCTGTGATTTTGGTATCATTTGAAAGCCAGCTTTCAAAGAAGGTCAGAACCATCCCAAGATATGAGCAGCTAAAGCAGCCCTCCCCTCTTCAGTCTGGTTTGCTTTGAGCACTTGCAGCAGCAGAGCCGGACACTTGGGAGCTGTTTTCCTGCAGAATAAGAAAGCTTTTCCAGGACATGTAATACAGACACAGAGTGCACACAGGTATGTCTGGGATGTGTATGCAATCTTCTGTGGGGCAGTGCTCTTATTTATTTAGGTGAAAAACAGGTGAAAGACTCCCTTTAACAAAGGAAAATGGAAAGAAGAACAGAGTATGGGAATGCAAGGAGATTTGAGGCTCAGAACTTTGACCGAGGTCTCAGACCTTAAATAGCCTGAGTGTTGAGGCTTGTTCAGAATCATCATTAGGAAAGGGCAGATGATGCAAATTTCCAAGCTTTCGAAGTACCCAGACTCCTCTAACCTTGTCCCTAAAAACAGCAGCCATGGGTTCTTCTAAGCAGCTGCCTAAAACTCTGAAAATGAAAATGGTTGAGGCCCACCAAGCAGGAGAAGGCTATGAGAAGATTGTAAAGCATTTTTCAGGTTGCTATTTCTTCATTTCGAAATGTAATTAAGAAATAGCAGTTAACAGGAACAGTGGAGATCAAGAAAGGGTCTTGAAGAATAAGAAACATTTCAGAGACATCTGCCCATAGGATTGCTAGAACGGCAAATCAGAACCCCCGCTTGACTGCAAAAGACCTTCAGAAGAATTTAGTACACACTAGAGTTGTGGTACATTCTTCTATTGTTAAAGAAGAACTCCTGACAAACATTTTATTCCATGTCCTGCTAGAAATGTACATGATATAATCTGTAGTGAATGTCATTTTCTTACCAGTGTCTGAATTTTTGACTTATATCATCCTAAAGTTTCTTATCTGTGTCATGTGACCAGCAATTAGACCCACCAACTCACACATAGACATATGTGTGGACAGGAAGTCTAATTCTCTATGCATTCCTATGAGACTGAAAGTGAGGCTCCCATAGGAATGAATAGAGCAGTTACTGGCTTTCTGTCCTGGGTCAGTTGGAGGTCAGGGAGTTGGTCACATGACCCAGCTACAATAAGAAGAGATGTTTTTACTCACAGAAACAGTCACTGATAAGAAAATGACATTCACTACAGATTATATCATGCACCTTTCTAACAGGTCAGAGAATAAAAATTTTTGCGGGAGTTCTTCTTTAAGCGACACCTGAACAAAAACTCATCAGAAGAAAACCTCTTCTCCGTCCTCACACAGCAGTATTTGTCCGGCTGGTTCTCGGTTGCCGCTGGTCCCCATTATAGTTAAAAGGTTTATCCGATCCCTGAAATGCCCCCCCTACGCCTGGGCCCCTCACACACAATGCACTTACCTTGCTGCACAGCAGCCATGTCGCTCCTCGTCCCCGCACGGCCGCCATTGCATCTCCCTGTCGCGCAGATGAAAACATACGGCGTCGGAGGGGGAGCACCAATGGCAAGCCGTGAAGGGAACATCTATACTTTCCTCCAAAGGCTGCTTTCACACAGTCAGTGTTTGATCTGTGATTTCTATCAGTTATTGCGAGCCAAAACCAGAAGCAGGTGTCTATACAGAAATATAAGATAGAATGAAAAGATTTGCACCTGTTCTGTATTTTTGACCTGCACCTGGTTTTGCCTCAAAATGACTTTTCAAACACTGACCAAACACTGACTGTGTGAAAGAGTCCTAATTCACCGAATGAATACCCAGATTCCCCCCTGAATATACCTAGGGCTAAACAAGTCACCTTCTTCCAACCACCACATATGTCACATCAGTCCCTTCCTCCTACTATACCTATAAACTTCACTGCAGTACTTTCTTTGAAGGAGTTCACCTGTGTTCTGTCTCTTAATTCTCACTTATTGGATCTGCCCCTGCGCGTCCTTATAATGTACACTCCATATGTATTCATGTATTTGTTACGTTGTATCCTTAGATCTTGTAAGTAACCTCCTGGTCGTCAATATTTACATTATACAGCCACGCTCTTCCTTATTAGAGCTCATTAACCCCCTGATTGCCAGTATATACAACATATGCACACACTCTTCCTTATTAGATGTCATTAACCCCCTGATCACCAGTACAGTATATACAATATATGGCCACACTCTTCCTTATTAGATCTCATTAACCCCCAGATGGTCAGTATATACAATATATGGCCGCACTCTTCCCTATTAGATCTCATTAACCCCCTGATTGCCAGTTTATACAATATCTGGCCGCACGCTTCCTTATTAGATCTCATTAACCCCTTGATCACCAGTATATACAATATATGGCCACGCTCTTCCTAATTAGATTTCCTTAACACCCTGATTGACAGTATATACAATATATGGCCGCACTCTTCCTTATTAGATCACATTAACCCCCTGATTGCCAGTATATACAATATATGATCTGGTTCTTCCTTATTAGATCTAATCAGTTACCTCCTGATGGTCAGTATATACAATATATAACAGCATTCTTCTGTATTAGATGTCATTAACCCACTGATCGCCACTATATACAATACATACCTGCACTCTTCCTTATTAGATCACATTAACCACCTGATCTCCAGTATATACAATATATGATCTGGTTCTTCCTTATTAGATCTCATTAACCCCCTGATCACCAGTATATACCTGCACTCTTCCTTATTAGATCTCATTAACCCCCTGATCACAAGTATATACCTGCACTCTTCCTTATTAGATCACATTAACCCCCTCGTTCTTTCTTATTAGAACTCATCAGCAACCTCCTGATCGTCAGTATATACAATATACACCCACACTCTTCCACATTAAATCTCATCATCTACTAAATAAAAATCACAGCAATCCACAACCAGCAACTCCCAGGAGCAGTAGTCAGCAGGGCCTAACCCAGCGCTTCTCCTAAACCCGGACACCCTATACATGGCTTACCTTCTCTACAGAGACCCCCCTGCAGGAGCAGGGCACAGAGCCCCAGGATCCATGGCTGCAGGTCCATCCCTCAGTGCCCCACCATACTGCTCAGCTTCCCCTCAGTCTAGGCAGTTTTCCCGACTCTTCGTCCTTGTTTTTCTAGCAGTAAAACTTCCAGTAAGTTGACGATCTGCTCTGCTTCATTCCTACACAAGACTTCCTGCAGGGAGGGGAGAGGCGGGGGCCATTACACATGCCCTACATAGGAGTGGCACTTGGGATCCCCAGCACACAGGCGGCAGCTCTCATTGTACAGTCCTGGCTCCTAGCACTCTCTGGAGGACACGACAGTTTGCCATAACTTTCCCCATGGACAGACAGCAGAGGAAGTGGGCTCACACGTGTACAGTTTACATTCAGGCTTGAAGCTCCACCTTGGAAGCCACTTTAAAGAATTCAGCAGAGTATTGTTTAAATAGCAATGCCCAAATATGACATGACTGATATGGATCTGTAGGGGACACTGACAAAAATTATTCAGAGCAGATGGAAAATGCTAATTCAACTAGCTGCCAGGACAGTTCTGAAGCTATGGTAAGTATTGCTGGTAGTACCATTATACTAGGGAATCCTCATTCATGCTGTTCCCTCATATGTTCATTATGAGGTTTGCACTACCAAGCATCAGTCCTGGCACCTCCTGCTTCAGACAATCCAGAATCATAGATCAGTGTTAAATCAGCATGGTGACATCATGGAACTACAGGTCCCAGCAGAACCTGAAGGGTGGTTGTTCAGAGAAAGACAGAGATCATCCAGTGATGGCTTCACTATTCTATAATACTGGCTGAGCACTACAATTATACTATTTTGTTTCCCATTCCATAAAAATTCTGTAAAAAGGGCACCAAAAATGTCTACTGTATTCCAATATACCCAACTTTCCAATGTCACCAGCCGCTGCGATCCATAACCGTGGTCCTTTGGCCATCTTTGTGATGATATGCAATCCAGCAAAGGGTATGTTACATGTCTGTGGCAGATAATCACTCACCACATCAGTCACTATCTATTTTGTGACCATGTCATTAAGGGGTTCAAATCAAGACAATCTGATGAAGCGGTTTCAGCCATTTGCTGATTGCTGTGGGTCCAGGTTCAGAAACCACTGGTGATCGGCTGTTATTACTGGGGGAAGCTGCTGCTGGTCATATATGAAACCTGTGATGGCCACCACAGACAGAACGTAGTAGAACATGCTAAGCATTTAGATAAATGGCTGACCACGTAATACATGGACAGACCACACAAGAATTGCAGAAAAAAGACACTCATTGTTCCTCAGACTGTCTAATAGAGGGGGTCCTAAGTGGGTGACCCCCCCCCCATTATGTCCATTTACCCTAAGAGGGCATATGAAAGGGGATTGACAAATGAATTAAAGTACGTTTCTCATGAACTTTGACTTCATTATTTGTCTAAGATATTCCATATCAATTTCTTTAAACTTGTTCCTCCTAAAAATTGAAATCTTACATCACAACGGATGGCATATCACCTGACAGCTAATATTGCAACTTGGCACTTTGAACATGTCACACCATCATGAGATAATGAAATTATGTGACCAAATGGATTCTTATGAAACTTTTCATTGACTGCTCCAATACAGTCTTACGGTGAACTTCTTTTGTGTTGGGTATTAAAAATGGTCGGATGTTACAGCAAATCCAACTGTGTTCTCCAGTAACAAGCTGGCAGCATCCGAGTCTGATAACTAATTGTTTCATATATTTCAGCAGCCACAACAGGAACAGTTTGAGAACGTATGGGTTTAAGTGTCAGAGGGAACGTCAGGAGCAAGGCCTTGATATCTGAGTTGGTCAGATAAGGAGAGGGCTTCTATTTATAACGGTACGCTGCAAAAATTTGTTATGGCAACAAGTTATTCTCCAAGGCACCATGCATGCTGGACACTGCTGTCTGATAAGACCACTTTACCAGTAGATATATGCATCATATCACAATGCATCCTCCTACAGAGTTTATTTTAGGCATGTAGCTGACCCGAATGGGGTCTGTTAGTGGCCTGTTCAGTTTCCTTTTGGAAATCTGCTTTATTAGCGGACGAAAAATTCCTGCATGCCGGAGTTTTCTCTTCTCTGTTTACTGACATAATTTGCAGTGGATGCCCCAAAAGGAGCCGGGGGCACAGATGTGAACAAGCCCTAAGCATTAAGGAACTTTTACATAGGCTGATAATTGGCTTTCTATGTAAACAGGCAATGTGCTGCTGACCACAAGCTGTACTGTGACTGAACAGTTTTGGTGGTTCCCATACAGTTTGCGTCACACATTGCGTCATTGATTGATACTTGTTATGGCCAGGGATCAGTCCATGTATGTTAATTATATGGACCGTGAAGCTTTATGTCTCTTATGCAGAACATAACTTAAAACTAATACACTGCCTTGTCCACGGGGATTCAGAGAACACCAAAAGTAGAATCCCCATGCCATACATGCCCCTTAAAGTATAACTGTTATTCTTTTTTTATTTTTGCAATCTATAGGGGCAGTGATACTGACCATTTTTTAAATAGACTTTAATTGCTAAAATCATACATTTCTATTAGAAAATTAGCTCTAAAGTGGCACATTTTGAGCCTTAGCAACGCTAAGTGTTGAGCAAGTCTCCACATTTAGGTAAATACAAGACAGAGGAGCGTTGCTAAGGCTCAAAATGGGCCACTTTAGAGCTGTTTTTCTCATAGAAATGTACAATTTCAGTGATGTATATTACAAAAATGGTCAGTATCACTGCCCCTACACATTACAAAAATTAAAAAAAATTATTTTACCAGACTCCTGGCACTTTGGTAAGATATAAAAAAAACCTCAAACCCTTTAGATTATTGCTGCTACAGGTTGACAACTTTTGAGTTTTAGAGGAAAAGCTCTTTATATCATGTTGAATGACACTTAATTACTAGTTCTGTGGTGCAGGTGTGGTAGCATAATGTATGTAGTAGAGTAGGATTTGCTGAGGCACATTACACACTGTTGGAAGGAGAATTATGCTCCTTGACTGGTTGGGTCACTTAGATTATCATTGGTCGTCTCCTCCCAGTGACTAAACAGTAAACATGTCAGAGAGGAGAAAACTGTGTGTACATATGTAACCTCATCTGGTATCTTGTAGAAAAACTCACCAGCGCACACTGCAGGCTACATTGTGGTCCAACACCTTGATAGTTATGTGGAAAGTTATATTTTTCAAATACAAAAATAGCAAATAAGCTGGTGACATCAAGGGATAAAAAAGAGCTATAAAATGAGTAATAAAATAACTAAATAAGAAAAAATATGGCTATAACAAGAGCCTATAAAAGATAAAACATGTCGAAATCAGGCCCTCCCAACAAAGGCATAATTCGGTGCAAAAATCACCACGGTTTTTCAGTTTGAATGCTGTGGATCGGCTTGTGATTTAGCTAAACTGCAAATGGACACCCGCTGCAGCTTCCAGCAGCATCCGTTTGGACACTGCGCCAAGAAAGGACATGTGCGTCAGGTGAATCCCTCGGTGAGTCCCTGAGGAAGGGTGGACCCCCAGTCGCCCACTCCTTGCAAAAGTGGCACATGACACAGTAGATTGACTGCAATACATGTGAATAGGCATCTTACAGAATCTCAACTAGTCTATGCGTCCATATAAAAAACTTGGGTAGATTATTTAAGAGACGGCCCAATTTGTTATTATATATGCATAAGGTGGTGGAGACTTCTAGGCACAGAGGCAACCCAGCCAGTATCTTTTTTTCTCATTTCAGGGACCCCATAATCAATCAACTTGAGCGTCTTGCTGCTGCCTGCCTCTGTAGGTAGTATTTGCATCTAACTGTACATTGGGCCACCAGAATTAATTTTAATGGTACATTACTGCTCATAAGGATGTTGTTGTTTATACTTCTGTATTGCTTTACTTTTTCATAAAATATATATTTTCTAGGATTTTTCTTGAATTTTTTTGATACACTGTAAACACCACATTTCTTGACAGGACCTGTACTTAAAGGGAACCTGTCATCTCCGAAACACCCCCTGAACTAGAGTAAGCGGTGTATAGTGTAAGTGATGCTGAATCCGAATATGTAAGTTTTATCTTCATACTCACTTCTATTCTGACGCTGTGCTCCCACAAACCAGCAGTAAAATGCACTCACTGGACTCTTCTTTGAGTCCTCTCCATTATGTGAGTGAGCACTGGAGTCCACTGAGTGCATTTTACTGCAGGTTTGTGGGAGCACAGAGTCAGAATGGAAGTGAGTATGAAGATAAAAATTACATATTCGGATTCAGCATCACTTACACTATACAACGCTCACTCTACTTCAGGGGGTGTTTTGGAGATGACAGGTTCCCTTTAACTACAGGCATCGCAGGTGCATAACTGGAAAAGGATGGGCCCCACAGCGAATTTTTGAACAGGACCCCATAGTCCATCCTCACAGTAGTGCTCCCCCTAATGTAAGTGAATGTCCCCAGTGGTGTGAATACAATAAAAATCGGTAATACTCATCTAGGCCCTTTCTCGCGATGAGTGGAGCACATCCCGCTCCCCCCAGCAGATGATCCTCAGCATATACGCTCTTCTACTCTGTCTAGCAGGTAATGTGACTGTATCATGCCTTCTAGACGGGGGAATGAGGCCCAGGCTGTAATGGATGACAGACATTCATTACGGCCTGGGCCTCACTAACGGCCAGTATCCTCGTTAACTAGGCATCTGGCTTCTTGAAGTCGCTGCAGAGACCGTTATAATTAATCACCTCGTAGAGTCTTGCTGCTGTCTGCCACTGTGTGAATGGATAATATTTGCATGTATCTGTGTAGTGAACCCCCAGAATAAATGTTACTGGTGGGCCCTAGGCACCCCAGTCTGACACTGATTGTCGTCCTCTCTTACCCCCTCCCTGAAACATCCTCTGATATCCCTTAATACCTGCCTGGACATTCTGGGAGCTGTAATCCTCTTCTCTTATAGCCCTCACTGAAATGCCCTCTGATATCCTATAATAAAGACCTGGACATGATGGTATTCGTAGTTATCTTCTCCTCAACCTCACTCTTGTAATATCCTTTGATATCATATAAAAGCCTGGACATGTTGGGAAATATAGTCCTCTCCTCTTGTACCCGTCCCTGTAATGTCCTCTGATATCACATTATATCAGCCTCGACATGCTGGGAGCTGTAGCACTCTCATTATAGACCTCCTTCCTGAAACATCCTCTGATATCCCATAATAACAATCTGGGTATGCTGGGAGTTAAAGTCCTCTCCTTTTATACCTACCTTTAATCTCTCTTGATGCTGGTATATAGATTATGATTTCCATTCTATGTGTTGTACCCAGCAGGTTACCGGTAATACTGGCTATTCCAGTGGTTTATCAGGAAGGTGCAAACCCTAGTGGAGACCCAGCACCCCACCGATTAGCTGTTTTCAGCAGCCTGAATTCAAAAGTGGATGAATCCAAAAGCAAAAGGCCCCATCCACTGTGCAGTGGCCTTGAAGTTGCAACCATACTGCTGCTTGTAATGGGCGACAATGCCCCTTTAAATTATTTCATCCATGTAAAAGCTGGTGTCCCTGAGAGTGCAGAGGGAGCCCAGCAGTCATGTATGATGTCTGTCCTCTGTCACCTGTCTTCTTGTATCTGATGTGTAAAGGGGCCCAGCACCAATCAGGGATATGGCTGGCGATCAGTCAGATGTCTAGGCTCAGTCTAGACAGCGAGAGGCAGTTGAGGGGAAGATGACAGTTTGGAGGATGGAAGATAGTTTCTAATGGTCTCCATAGCCTGGCTTTGACAAGACAGCCATAATCCACGTGCCCCGCCACATCTTGTTAGTGTGAGTTGTCAGAAACTGCAACCAACTGCTCTCACGGTGAGATTTGTAACTATAGGGTCGTGTGCCTCAGTGAAAGACTGACACCATCAAGCTGTTTACCTGATAGACTGTTCAGTTGCTCATAGCAACCGACAAGCTTATAATAATAATGTAACCATCAAGCTTTGTGCCCAATGGTGACTGTAACCGCTAAGCATTGCACCTCCTGCTTGGGAAAAGTCAAGGTGCAAGCGTCTGTTTCATGGCTGCGCCATACTCAAGTGTGGTCCCAGGATAGGATCGAGGGTTAATAACAGAATGAACATTCTCTCCTGAAGGAGAAGACCCTGCGATCGTCAGGGAACCATAAATATATGGCAGTTATCCAAACTGGAGTATATTGACAAAGTGCGGTCAGGAAGGGGTTAAGGGCCTCTGCAGTAAGGCACATTGACAGTCACCGAAGGGTTAACCCTTCAGAACAGTAGTCATAGACACCTATGACATCACAAGCACGTGTGTCATAAGTGAAGAACCCTTGTAAAAAGCGGGCGAGCGGCCATATTTGCTGCTGTACTTGATGGCGTGAGGACCTTGAGCTTGACTACCCCGCCCACCGCACCTTGACGAAATTTCGAGGTTCTAGCAGGAAGCCCATTGCCCAATGGGAAGAAAGGGACATCCACCTAGCCAACCAGATCAGCCCGGCTGCTGCACCCCCCCCCCCCTTCTCTTACTATTTATGTGGCAGCCACATAGTGGCATTACCCTCTAAGCCCAAGGGAAGGGCAGCCCTGCAGCCATGGTTCCCTAGAGGTTTCCTCCACAGGGGGTTTTCCTCTCCTGAGTGCTGGAGGGTGACTCTTCGTGAGTCGGGGGTTTGCCTTTTTTAATATTTTAAATAAACAATTTGGCCATTTATTCCCCAATTAATGTGTTCTGTGTCTTTATTCTGTTTTTTTAAATTTGCATTCTTTGGTTTCAGGGGTGTATGCATGATTTTCTCAGGAAGGAGGTTAAAGGGGTATTCCCATCTGGGACATATTTGGTATATATCGATATGATTGGCGGAAAATGCCCTCTAGGTGCGAGTCCCACATTTGGGACCTGCTCATGTGTCCAGAACATGCACAGGTGTGGTGTCCTCTCCATTCATTTCTATGGGAGTTCCAAAAATAGCGAGCGGGCTCACCTGTTTTCGGACGTCCCATGAAGGTGAATGGAGAACAAGCAGTACAAGCACAGCCATCTCTCCATTTACCACAATGGGACTCCTGAAAAGAGCCAAACCAGAGCACAGTCATTTTCTGAAGTTCCATAGCAGTGAATGAAGGGTAGCCGCACATGCATGACTTGCTGTCTGTACACTTCGGGGGCATCATCTTATGGATATGTCATAAATGTCCCAAATGGAAATACCCCTTAAAATGAAATTCATTATGAAATAACCAAGTTAGCAGAGCATTGCTAGGACTCTTAGCAGTGTTAGGAGTCCCAGCACCGTTGCAGCAAATTGGAACAGTCGCTGGTGATGCCGAGGATCAGCAACTGTTCAGGTGAATTTTGGTAAATATTTTATTCTATCTTTTCATGGGACAAAACTGAAGATGTGACACACTGTAAATTAGTGTACAGCTTGTATGACAGTGTAAATTTGGTGTACCTTCAAAAAAATCAACACACAGCCATTAATGTCTAATCCACTGGCAACAAAAGTGAGTACACCCCTAAGTGAAAATGGCCAAATTGGGCCCAATTAGCCATTTTCTCTCCCCGGTGTCATGTGACTCTTTAGTATTATAAGGTCTCAGGTGTAAATGGGGAGCCTGTGTGTTAAATTTGGTGTTATCGCTCTCACACTCTCTCATACTGGTCACTGGAAGTTCAACATAGCACCTCATGGCAAAGAACTCTCTGAAAATCTAAAAAAATAATTGTTGCTCTATGTAAAGGTGGCCTAGGCTATAAGAACATTGCCAACACCCTGAAACTGATCTGCAGCATGGTGGCCAAGACCATACAGAGGTTTAACAAGACAGGTTCCACTCAGAACAGGCCTCGCCATGGTCGACCAAAGAAGTTGAGTGCCCGTGCTCAGTGTCATATCCAGAGGTTGTCTTTTCAAAATAGACGTATGAGTACTGCCAGCATTGCTGCAGAGGTTAAAGAGGCGAGGGTCAGCCTGTCGGTGCTCAGACCATACGTCACACACTGCCTCAAATTGAAACAAGAAAGCCCACAAACAGCTTGCTGAAGACAAGCAGACTAAGGACATGGGTTACTGGAACCATGTCCTGTGTTCTGGTGAGACCAAGATAGCCTCATTTGGTTCAGATGGTGTAAAGCATGTGTGGCTGCAACCAGGTGAGGAGTACAAAGCCTAGTGTGTCTTGCCTACAGTCAAACATGGTGGTGAGAGTGTCATGGTTTGGCGCTGCATGAGTACTGCCAGCTGTGGGGAGCTACAGTTCATGAAGAGAACCATGAATGCCAACATGTACTGTGACATACTGAAGCGGAGCATGATCCCCTCCTTCCGGGAACTGGGCCGCAGGGCAGTATTCCAACATTTACTTATTATTTTATGCACTTATATAGCGCTACTATATTCCGCAGTGCTTTACAGACATTAGCATCCAACTGTCCCCAATGGGGCTCACAATCTAAGTTCCCTATCAGTATGTCTTCAGAGTGTGGGAGGAAACCGGATAACATGATAATGATCCCAACCATACCTCCAAGATGACCATTGCTTTTCTAAAGAAACTGAGGATAAAGGTGCTGGACTGGCCAAGCATGTCTCCAGACCTAAACCCTATTGAGTATCTGTGAGGCATCCTCAAATGGAAGGTGGAGAAGCGCAAGGTCTCTAACATTCACCAACTTCCTGATGTGGAAGAGGATTCCAGTGGCAACCTGTGAACCTCTATTGAACTCCTTGTCAAGAGTGCAGTATTATTCTGAGACACACTGTGGCTGGAAGGCGTCTTTATGGACATCTGGGTCATGTGGTGAAGAAAAAGGAAAGCAAAGGACTCTAATCAAAGCAGATGACATCTATCTATCTAAGACATTGTAAGATTATGAATAATGCTCAGGAGGGGTCCCAGTCATGAAACCTTTGCACTAGTCCCACAGTGGTTAAAACAGCACTATATGTAATATATCAGAAAGTAGGTAGGTAGGAAAGCACACATTGTAGACTGTGTGAATCACAAAGCTTGTGTATGTCTGTAGGTTAGGAGAGCACACATGCACACTATAGGAGGGAAGTAGGGAGAAATCATGTATTCTTCAGCATCAGGGTTTGTATAAGGCTCCATTCACACGTCCATATAATGTGTCCGCATCCTTTCCGCATCCGTTTCCGCAATTGCGGACAATTATGCGGATAGGATGCGGATCCATTCATTTCAATGGGTCCCGAAAAAATGCGGACAGTACACCATGTGCTGTCCGCATCCGTGTGTCTGTTCCGACTGTCCGCATAAAGAAATCCTTCTGTCCTACTTTTCTTCCGAATTGCGGTCCGTAGCACAATGAAAGTCTATGGATCTGCAAAAAATGCGGAAGAAATGCGGAAAGGCATCCGCATGTCATCCGTATTTGCGGATTCCGTTCCAGGAGGGGAGAAAAAAAGAGAAAAGGTACAGATGTTATTCATCCTTCCGTTTTTTGCGGATCTGCAAAAAACGGATGACATATGGATGCATTCTTTCCGTTTTTTACGGAAAAACGGAACGGATGTCCTGGAAAAACGGAGTTTGGGATGTGCACAAATAGGAACGTGTGAATGAGGCCTAAGGGAGAGGAGATCTCTTATGGTCTGTACAAAAATCAGTACAGGAATGAAGCTGTGTTGATACATGAGAGCTAGGGAAGACAGTAGCATTCTAGATACTAGGGTTGACACGACACCAAAATTTTGATTCGGTTTCGATACCATAATAAAGTATTGCAAAAGTATCGATACCATTCGATACCACACACAAAAAAAAATAAAACACAGAAAAAGCAGTGTGCATTCCGCATTTTATGGAACGTCTGGCACATAACAGAACAGTCCTATCCTATTTTTTGGGGGGGCAAGGTGACTAAAAAATGGCAAATTGTGCACTTTTTTTTTTCCTGTTACGTGTTCACCGCATAGGAGATTTTTTTTTAAGGAGAGTTGTACTTTTCGGACGTGGCGATATGTAAAATATTTATTTATTGTTAATATATTTTATATGTAAAATTGGGAAAGTGCGTGATTTAAACTTAATATATTGGTGTTTTTGTTTTTTTTTTTTTTTACACTTTTTAAAACTTCTTACTTACTAAGTATTAGCCCCCTTAGGGGCTAGAACTCTTGTCCTATTCACCCTAATAGAGATCTATTAGGGTGAATAGGACTTCACACTCTACCTGCTGCCCTGTGCTTTGTGCACACAGCAGCAGGGAGCTCACCATGGCAGCCAGGACTTCAGTGGCGTCCTGGTTGCCATGGTAACCGATCGGAGCCCCGCGATTACACTGCTGGGGCTCAGATCGGAACTGCCACTGCCACCAATGAATGCGGGGGGACCCTGTGGCCACTGCCACCAATGATTATTATACTGGAAAGCCCACAAACAGCTTGCTGAAGACAAGCAGACTAAGGACATGGGTTACTGGAACCATGTCCTGTGTTCTGGTGAGACCAAGATACCCTTATTTGGTTCAGATGGTGTAAAACATGTGCGGCTGCAACCAGGTGAGGAGTACAAAGCTGCGATCAGCAGCAATTAACCCCTCAGGTGCGGCACCTGAGGGGTTAACTGCGGCGTATCGCAGCTCCCTATCATACAGGTCGGGTGCCGGCTATGTGATTCTGCGCCGACACCTACTCCTGTACTTGTATTAGGTGGCGCAGTGGCCACAGCCCCTCCCCTCCTCCACCCCCCACACTCTTCATTGGTGGCAGCGGCAGCAGCACAGGGGGGAGGGAGAGACTGCTTCCTTCTTCCCTGTGCTGCTGAGGGAACATGGAGCGCACTGAGAGCAGCGTGCACCATGTTATCTGATACTAGGCTGTAGAAGTATAAGGGGATGTGAAAATGAATGAATGAATGAAGACTGCACCCTGAAAGATAGTGCAACTTTTTGACTCAAGGTAACCATTAGCATATGTAAAAATATTTTTTCCATGTCAAAGGTGTTCTTAGGCTTTAAAGAAACCTGTTACTGTTGAAATGCGGAGCAATCTGCAGGCAGCATATTATAGAGCAGGAGGAGTTGAGCAGATCGATATATAGTTTTACAGGAAAAGATTCATTAAAACTTTCTAACCTCAATACCAAAACAGTTTGGGACCCCACCGCCTAGTATAAGAAAATTATAGCAGCATAAGCAGCAATAATTAAAGGCTTGTATAATAGCACCAAATATCAGTAAACCCACACTATAGCAAAAAGCCACCATATTGTGCTCCCCACAAAAAGGTTCAATGTTCTTGCACCTGTTAGGGCCTTGCTCCCCAAGCTCTGGGCCCCATAGCAAGTGCTTTGGCTGCTGTGGCTATAGTTACGCCCCTGAGTATACTTATACCTAATATCAGTAATACAAAAAAGCAGATCCATAGATAGACAAACTGGTTTGTTGGTGCCCCTCTGACACCCAGTGGTACGGAGTACATGTCCCAATAGCTCCTCTAACTATGTCCATGGGGAAAATGTCACCATGGAGAGAAACTGATTATCTAAGCATTACCAGCCAAGTTCCAGCAATAATAAGTTTATAAACTATTATAATCTTCCCCCTTAATCTACTAAAACAACATTTATGTTTAGCTTTTGGTACTATTTATATAGTTATGATGTGTATTATGTATTCTATAGACCCCAAACTAGACTATACATTACTGTTTCTCCTGCATCCACTTCTGCTTTTTTTGGAACGGTGCATAATATCATCTAACTGGCCACTCAGCGTCCACCACAGTGACGCCACTATGGATGGTGTATCATTGTGTACTCTTCCAAACAATGAAGAATCATCTGACAGCCCATAGAAACACTACTATAATCAAGTTTTAGATCCATTTCTGAACCCCATCCTTGACATGCTTTGTACTGGACTTTTGTTGCACTGAAAAGGCATCACAAATACACCTCCTGTGGACCCCGACTTTAGGGAATCTGTCAGCTCCAAAACACTCCTCAAACTAGAGTAAGGGGTGTATAGTGTAAGTGAGCTGAGTCTGACTATTTAATTTTTATCTTCATACTTACTTGTATTCTGATGCTATACTCCAACAAACCAGCAGTAAAATACATTGAGAAGACTCCTCCTTGAGTTCTCTCCATTATAATCATGAGCACGGGAGTCCTCCCAATGCTTTTACTGCTGATTTGTGGGAGCGCAGCATCAGAATGCAAGATTTAAGATAAAAATGACATAATCAGAGGGCACAACTTACACTATACACCCCTTACACTAGTTTGAGGGCTGTTTCGGAGCTGACAAAGTCCCTTTAAAGAGGTATTCCATCACAGACAATGGGGGCATATCGCCAGCTCTGGGACTCGCAACTACAACAAGAACGGAGCGGGGAGAGTTGTGGCTGGAGGACCCCAGGTTTCCCGGGGTCCGGCCACCACAAGGTGCAGCTCCCCAATGCTCCCATAGAAGTGAATGGGAGCGCACCGCGCATGCGCGGCCACCGCTCCTATTCATTTCTATGGGGCCAACAGAAATAGCCAAGCCAGCGCTCGGCTATTTTCGGCGGTCCCATAGAAATGAATGGAGGTAGGCTGCACACGCGCAGTGTGTCCTCCTCAATTTTCCCTGCTCTGTTCTCTGTGTAGGTGCGGGTTCCAGAGGTGGGACCTGCACCAATCAGACAATGGTGGCATATCCTAGCGATATGCCTCCATTGTCTGTGATGGGTAAACCCCTTTAATGAACTCACTAACTGCAGACAGATCATGGATGACGCTTGTCTATGATTCCTAGGAAAAACACAGGTTGATTGTAAAGTTTAATATAAAACAATGGCCATGCCCTACAGCCAAAATGCCAGGCATCATAAATGGCTAATGTGTAACCACTGAAATGTTTGCTGGTTACTCTGTAACTGACATGTTGCTACCTTGAAGTAACCTATGAGGGCCATTATGAAACACAATCTACTAAACACAATATGGTCACATCCTTTGTTAGCTGCAGTCTTTGTAAGGCTACTTTTATAGTTATGGCTTTTATTTACGCTTTTAGACCACTAGGACTATACAGTACATCTAAGATACCTACAGACATGGGCTGATCACTCGCCTTTACGTATGACATACATGTTGATGATATGGAGAGTGTAATCACTTCTGGTAGTATTGGAAAATGGTCACACATAAACCCTATAAGGTCTGTCATGATATTTTCTATCAGGTCCAGAAGTCTTCATTACATGAGTAACATATCTGTACATACAAAAGTAACAATAGCCTAATTGCTTATTGCCCCGACAGATCCTAGTGAGTCTGACAGGACACTTAGATCAATGAAGAGTGATGGTTGTCTACCCCATTGGCTAACTGGGACAAAGCCGCCTCATCAGTCATGGATTCCCGAATGGTGTAACACTGTCGGCCCACCTCTGCCCTAAGGAGATAGTACAATTGAATCTGTTGAATTACGCTCTTTGTGGACATAGTCATTAAGAATGTATATTCTTGGGTGTTTTTGACCAGTTGGTCAGAACGACATAAGACAGCATGTATAATGCATGCAGTTTTTATCATTTGGATTCAGTTTTGAATGTGTTTTTTGCTGATGCAGTTTCTGAATGAGTTGGCTCTTCAAAAAGCACAGAAGCAAGAAAAAAATGTATCCATGTGTCAGAAATCATTTGGGTCTAAAAGCACAGTTTTTGATAGACTTTTCTTGTGTGCAGAACCCAAATCTGTGCAGAAATTGGACTTTTCAGATGTGCCTTTATACTGTCTGAATCTACCCTTAGGGGAAGTTCACATGGCAGTTTATACCGCTGGAATTTTGTAGAGTCTAAAAATTCTGGCGGCGGCTATGTAGTGTCTGCCCACCATTGTTTTCAATAGGAGGCAGCGCTGCAGTTTGCGAACCTGGGGGTCCCTTTTTTTGCACAGTGTGCAGACTGAAGCTTGCCCTTCAACGAAGTAGAATCTTTCCTATGTACAGTATTTTCTTTCCTTTTATGATCTACACCTGGTTTTGGCTTCAAAACTGAATCAACCCCTTGCAGACCACCCGTTGACTATATATGTCCAGTTGATCGGAATACATCTCTGCATGGACATTTTAAAACGTGCATGCAGAGATCGCAGCTACATGCTAATCGTGCAGCTGTGGGATTGGGGAACCCCCTGTCAGTGACAGTTGGCCTCCCCATAGAGGAAGCAGGGGTGGATTTTCACCGCCCCTGTCTTCCTCATTGATCTATATGCAGCATTCAATAAGCACTGTGTACAGAGATCAGGAAGCGGCAGCGCATGTCCCAATGGTAATGTAATCGCCGGGTGCAGTGAGTCTGCACGAGCTGCTGGATCTTGTCAGACCCCAATCAACTCTGCAGTGAATTGGACAGCAATGTAAAATCTCGCTGGGAGCTGTATTCCCCCTATAACTGGGGATGTCATGTCAGCCCAGTTATAGAAATTTGCAATAAAAAAAATGTAAAGTTAAAAGGGTTTACTGACTTTTTTATATTGATGACCTGACAGATAAGTAATCATCTATTCTTTTTTACAAAGCAATCCTCTGAGTTGTCCAGGTCTTTCTTGAAACTGCACAACTCCTAATATAACACCTCTTCATGGCAGCGGGGTATATTTACACTGAACTTTTCTGACACAGAAAAAAAGTGGGAAAACCAGTTTTACCGCAAGTTGCTGCAATTTTACAATGCAATTTCTGGCCATGCAAGACTTGTCAGTATTTAACTAATGCACTGCACAGCTGCGTCATGTGGTAATACACTACTCACAAAAAGTTAGCGATATTTGGCTTTTGGGTGACATTTATGGAAAACATCGGTCACGTAGCCTAGGAGCAGCTCAGCCACATTCAAGTGAATGGGGCTGACGCGATACCAAGCACAGCCGTTGTACAATGTATGGTGTTGTGCTTGGTGAGCGGGGAGAAGGTAGCAGCGCTCACAGGAGCGCCTGTACCTTATCAAACAGCTGATCAGCGGGGGTCCCGAGTGTCAGACGCCCACTGATCAGACACTGTGGCCTATCCAGAGGATATAGTAACATAGTAACATAGTTTGTAAGGCCGAAAAAAGACATCTGTCCATCCAGTTCAGCCTGTTTTCCTACAAGTTGATCCAGGGGAAGGCAAAAAACCCTGTGAGGTAGAAGCCAATTTTCCTCACTTTAGGGGGAAAAATTCCTTCCCGACTCCAGTCAGGCAATCAGAATAACTCCCTGGATCAACGACCCATCTCTAGTAACTATAACCTGTAATATTATTACCCTCCAGAAATACATCCAGGCCCTTCTTGAACTCTCTTAGTGAACTTACCATCACCACCTCCTCAGGCAGAGAGTTCCATAGTCTCACTGCTCTTACCGTAAAGAATCCTCTTCTATGTTTATGTACAAACCTTCTTTCCTCCAGACGCAGAGGATGTCCCCTCGTCACAGTCACAGTCCTCGGGATAAATAGATGATGGGAGAGATCTCTGTACTGACCTCTGATATATTTATACATAGTTATTAGATCTCCCCTCAGTCGTCTTTTTTCTAAAGTGAATAACCCTAATTTTGATAATCTTTCTGGGTACTGTAGTCCACCCATTCCAGTTATTACTTTAGTTGCCCTCCTCTGAACCCTCTCCAGCTCTGCTATGTCTGCCTTGTTCACAGGAGCCCAGAACTGTACACAGTACTCCATATGTGGTCTGACTAGTGATTTGTAAAGTGGCAGGACTATGTTCTCATCACGGGCATCTATGCCTCTTTTGATGCAACCCATTATCTTATTGGCCTTGGCAGCAGCTGTCTGACACTGGTTTCTGCAGCTTAGTTTGCTGTTCACTAAAATTCCTAGGTCCTTTTCCATGTCAGAGTTACCCAATGCTTTACCATTTAGTATGTACTGGTGACTTGCATTATTCCTTCCCATATGCATAACCTTACATTTGTCAGTGTTAAACCTCATCTGCCACTTTTCTGCCTAAGCCTCCAGTCTATCCAGATCCTGCTGTAGCAGTGCACTGTCCTCCTCTGTGTTAATTACTTTACACAGTTTAGTGTCATCTGCAAAAATTGATATTTTACTGTGCAAGCTTTCTACAAGATCATTAATAAATATATTGAAGAGAATAGGACCCAATACAGACCCCTGTGGTACCCCACTAGTGACAGTGACCCAATCTGAGTATATACCGTTAATAACCACCCTCTGTTTTCTATCACTAAGCCAGTTACTTACCCACATACAGACATTTTCTCCCAGGCCAAGCATTCTCATTTTGTATACTAACCTTTTATGTGGTACCGTGTCAAACGCTTTGGAGAAGTCCAAATATACGACATCCATTGAGTCGCCGCAGTCAAGTCTAGAACTTACCTCCTCATAGAAACTGATTAAATTGGTTTGACATGACCGATCCCTCATGAAGCCATGCTGATATGGAGTTATTTGCTTATTTTCATTGAGGTACTCCAAGATAGCATCTCTCAGAAAACCTTCAAACAGTTTACCCACAACAGAAGTTAAACTTACCGGCCTATAGTTTCCAGGCTCTGTTTTTGGACCCTTTTTGAATATTGGCACCACATTTGCTATGCGCCAATCCTGTGGAACACTCCCTGTCAGTATAGAGTCCTTAAAGAAATAAGGGTCTGTTGATTACATTACTTAATTCTCTTAGGATACGGGGGCGTATGCCATCCGGTCCTGGTGATTTGTCTATTTTAATATTTTTAAGACGTTGCTGCACCTCTTCCTGGGTCAGAGAGGACACTTTTAAAGGGGAATTTACTTTTATACTCTGCATTTCATCTGACATTTTATTTTCCTCAGTGAATACAGTGGAGAAAAAGTTATTTAGTAGCTTCGCTTTCTCCTCATCGCTCTCTGCTACTCCCCCCTCATTACTCTGTAAGGGGCCGACACCTTCAGGTTTATACTTTTTAGTATTTATATAATTGAAGAACATTTTAGGGTTAGTTTTACTCTCTTTGGCAATTAATCTCTCGGTCTCTAGTTTGGCTGTTTTTATGTGTCTTTTACATATTCTATTTTTTTCCTTATAGTTTTTCAATGTTTCCTCGCTCCCCTCCTGTTTTAGTGATTTAAATGCTTTCTTTTTGTCATTTATTGCTTTCTTTACAGTTCTATTTATCCACATTGGTTTTTTCTAGTTTCTTATTATGTTATTCCTATATGGTATGTACCTCTCACAATTAGATATTAGGATGCTTTTAGGTCATTAAATCCTAGAAAACCCCTTTAAGTAGAAGCATGCAATGATGATTTCCTTATCTCAAACAATTTATTGAAACAAAAGCCAACAATGTCTCAATAACTTGTCATGTGGCCTTGAGCATCAATTACAGTTTGGCAACCACGTCTCATGCTGTTCACAAGTTGACTTAAGGTCCTTTTATACGGAAAGATAAATCGTATTAGCGATCGTAGATGAACGATCGAACGATGCAATGTAAATACCGTTTACACTGAAAGAGAAGTCGTTCACAATCTTCGTACTTTCGGTCGTTTTATAATCGTTATTACGATCGTTCCTTGCTCCTTGCCATAAGCATTACCATTACCATCTGCCAACGACTAAACGATTTTCGTTTAAACTGGAAGATTTTCGAACGATGAACGATTAATTTATTGGCAGGACAAAAGATGCGATCAACGAGAAGCGAACGAAATCTCGTTCGTCATTAAATCGTTACCCGTGTTTATACACAACAATAATCGTGCAAATCCAAACGTTTGAACGATTATTTGAACGATAATCGGCTCGTGTAAAAGGGCCTTTATTGTCTGCTGAGGCATGACATCCCACTCTTCTTGAAGGGCGGCCCTCAGGTCATTGAGGTTCTAGGGTACAGAGTTAAGAGCCTTTACATGGCGACTCAGCTTATTTCATAGGTTTTCAATTGGATACAGGTCTGGAGAAAGTGCAGGCGACTCCATTTGAGGTACCCCAGTCTTCAGCAGCTGTTCCTTAATGATGCAACCTCGATGAGCATTATCGTCCATGAAGATGGAATTAGGCCTGTGTTCATGCAGAGGCTCAATGACTGGATTAATGATGTTATTCAAGTAGTATGGGCTTGTCACTGTACCATTCCCAAAGTACAGAGCAGTTCTGTATTGACTAGACATACCTGCCCACACTTTAATTAATGAACAGCACTGAGGCCCTCTGGTCCCTCGTCCAGCGTAGATGATTTCTGGCTCATGCAAGACAATGACTCCTGTGCCTGGTGGTGTGGTCAGGTACCCTTGCAGGTCATCTAGCACACAGACCACGCTGATGTAAATGGTTTTGAATGGTCTAATGTGACAGTTGGGTGCCTCTCACCTCCCTTAAATGTGCCTGGAGTTGTGTGGCATTCATCATCCGGTTCCGCAGGGAATTTTTTACAATTAAGCGGCCATCAATGTGGGATGTGACCAAAGAACTCCACCTCTATGCCTTTCTGTGACTCTTCCAATCTCTCTGTATCTCTGATGACTCTCAGTGGCCACTTTCGTCTGAGAACATCCTAGCTTGAAGCCTTGCAATGGCGAGGTACTGTTGATCAATCATTAGGTGTTGTCTTGGTCTCATGATGTCTAAATGTGAACAGCATGATGAGGAGGACTGTTTAAATACCAATTCTAACTGAACCAGAATTTGTATTGGACAATTCATAGATCAAACACCTGTTTGACACAAACACCTGTGAATTTTGACGAATTTAGAAGCAAGTTGTGCAAAAAGTACTGAAACACTGAACAGTTGGACATGTGCATTCAAACGTTTACAGAAGGTCACATTAAATGGGCATTAATAGGGGCATATCGCTAGGATATTCCCCCATTGTCTAATAGGTGTGGGTCCCATGTCTGGTAAATGTAAACAAAGCTGGCAAAGTCCCAGAGGTCGCACCACACATGCACGTCTGCCCTCCATTTATTTCTATGGGGCCGCCAAAAAAAGCAGAGTGCTGGCTTGGCTATTTCCGTTGGCCCCATATAAATGAGTGGTGGCTGCGCAGGCACGGTGCGCTCCCATTTATTTCTATGGGGATTCTGAAAATAGCCAAGTGCGTCGCCAGCTATTTTTGGCAGACCAATAGAAAGGCTTGGTGGTGGCCAAACCCAGCACCGCCGGTCACCACTTTGCCAGCGTCCTTTTAGAGATACTTTTGAGATACAAGTGCATCTCAATAAATTAGAATATCATCAAAAAGTTTTTTTTTTCAGTAATTCAGTTCAAAAAGTCAAACACATGTATTATATAGAGTCATTACAAACAGAATGAACTTTCAACATTAACAGAAATAAACACTTGAAAAATTTCACTCTGTTTGTAATGACTCTATATAATATATGGGTTTCACTTTTTGAATTGAATTACTGAAAAAAAAAAAACTTTTTGATGATATTCTAATTTATTGAGATACACTTGTAGATGTGGGTTACAGAGGTGGGACCCGCACCTATCAAACAATGGGGACATATCCTAGTGATATGCTCCCATTGTCTGAGGTGGGAATACCCCTTTAAGTTCACCTGTAAAGGTCAGAGTGCATTTTAGCTTCATGCTGAAATTTCACCCATATTCCTAACTTTTAAGTTAGTGTATATGTTACTGCTAGTATTAATAAAGTTATACTTGTTACTTGATTGTATTTTTTATTATTATTACTACTTTTTATACTTATTACTACTGTTATATTACTATTGCACATAATATAATTAGTTCTGTAAGTATCATATTGCTAAAAAGACATAAAATTAATTTAAATAATAGTAACTAATAATCAAGCTAGTGTTTCCAGATGCCTCCATTTAACCCCTTCGTGGAGGAGGCAGGGTTCGCTGTGTGCCCGGCACCTTCGCGCTTGTCTCTGTTTCCGGGAGGACAATGTTGACGAGCGGACGCTCTTGGAAAGCAGTTTCAGAGGCGGAAGAGCCGGTTCACCGGTCATGGCCCCGTTGCTTGTATTGCTCCTGGCCGGGGTGGCACTTGCTTCTCGGGGTGACCGGGAGCCTGTGTACCGGGAATGTGTGTCTGCGTGCGAGCAGAGGAACTGCACCGGGGCCCGACTGCAGGATTTCCGGGCTGAGCAGCCCTTGTACATGAGGCTGACTGGTGAGAGGAGCACTAGTGACATCTCCAGGTGGGGAGGGGGCAGCGGCTGGGAAAAGGGGCACTCTATGTCGTGGTGCCAACCACAGTATGTGCCCTATTACAATGAAGGGGTAAAGTGCCAGCTGCAGTGTCCAACATAACACTGAGAGCTCAAGTCCCAGCCACATTATCCCATGCCACAATCAGTGCCCCATAGTGTAGTGCCAGCCACATCCTGTGCCCCATATAACAGATATAGTGCCAGCCACATCCTGTGCCCCATATAACAGGTATAGTGGCAGCCACAGTCAGTGCCCCATAGTATAGTGCCAGCCACATCCTGTGCCCCATATAACAGGTATAGTGCCAGCCACAGTCTGTGCCCTATTACAACAATGAAGGGTAAAGTGACAGCTACAGTGTCCAACATAACACTGAGAGCTCAAGTCCCAGCCACATTGTCCCATGCCACAATCAGTGCCCCCATATAACAGGAATAGTGCTGGCCACAGTCTGTGTTCCATATCATAGAGGTATAGTGCCAGCCACAGTCTGTGCGCCATATAACAGTGAGAGGAATAGTGCCAGCCACAGTCTGTGCCCTGTATAACACGGTGAGGTATAGTGCCAGCCACAGTCATTACAGCAGTGGGGATGGAAAGTTCCAGTCACACCATATAACGATGAGCACTCAGTGGCAGCAACAATCACTGACCCATATAACGTAGGTAAAGTGCCATAAGCAGTACTCCACTGCAACACTGTAGGGGTGAAATGCCAGCCACAGAACATCATATAACAGAGAGATCAGGGCCCTGCCATGGTGCCCCCTACCAGAGCGGTGCACTATATAACATTGACAGGCACTCTTGGCTCTGGTGAATAGAGGATTGGGAAGGCTGTATACCCTATATAACAGTGACAGAGGAGTGGGAAGGCTGTATACCCTATATAACAGTGACAGAGGAGTGGGAAGGCTGTATACATTATATAACACTGACAGAGGAGTGGGAAGGCTGTATACCCTATATAACACTGACAGAGGAGTGGGAAGGCTGTATACCCTATATAACAGTGACAGAGGAGTGGGAAGGCTATATACCCTATATAACACTGACAGAGGAGTGGGAAGGCTGTATACCCTATATAACAGTGACAGAGGAGTGGGAAGGCTGTATACCCTATATAACAGTGACAGAGGAGTAGGAAGGCTGTATACCCTATATAACACTGACAGAGGAGTGGGAAGGCTGTATACCCTATATAACACTGGCAGAGGAGTGGGAAGGCTGTATACCCTATATAACACTGGCAGAGGAGTGGGAAGGCTGTATACCCTATATAACAGTGACAGAGGAGTGGGAAGGCTGTATACCCTATATAACACTGACAGAGGAGTGGGAAGGCCCCATGTGAGGGTATGGACGAGGTTGTCAGTACTGCAGAGGGAACATGAAAATCACCAGGAAGCTCTGCTCCAGGCTAAATCCTTGTCTCTACATCCAGCTTAGTGGCATCTATGTGACATATTCAGGAAGACACTGCAGGAGGCAATGGCAGGGAGGATGGAAAAGGACATCTTCATGAAGCAGACAATGAACGCCCTGCAGGGCCAGCAGCTCCATCAGTTGAGAAAGGCAGAGCCTGCAGTGATTGTCTGCTCTTTGGGGGAGGGGTAGCCGATGTATTCACTCTACAAGCCCTAACCAGCAGGATTTTCAGCCGCCTTCAGTACTATATATAAGACTCATTCTCATAGCCTTATGACATCTGCATTTGGAAATACAGACATCTGATCAGTGGGATTTTAGTCAACCTTTTATTTCCTAAAGGTGTCTTGTAGTCTGAGACACGCCTCCTGTCTTACCATTGGTTCAGTTTGTAGGGGTTGTAGCCTGAACCAATGACGAGGCAGGGGGTGTGTCTTAGACTGCTCAGACACTGACGTGCAGTCACAGATTACAGCTCTGCCCCAATGGAGCTGAGCTAAAAAGCAGCCAAGGAGCATGAGCTGAGGAAAGTCATTAGCAGGTAATCATCCTCTGGAGATATTTACATATCGATTTTAGGCTTTAAAAATAACATTAGTTGGGGGAAGGAGGGGTTAATGTGGAGTCTCTGTATGTGTCCTTGTTGTCAGATGGAAAGCTCCTGTAAAGTTACATTTATCCAAATTGTGGTTTCACGTGGATTCAGTTTCTCCATTTTCCTCTGTCTACAGGATGGGTTTGCCTGGACGACTGCAGGTATCACTGTATGTGGGACACCGTGTCCCTGTATCTCAGAGAAGGATATACTGTGCCCCAATTTCATGGCAAGGTAAGTTCTGGGGCGAGACCGCAATGGGATTTATGGGCTGGACTGCACTTTTTTGCCAGAGTCCAGCTCCAGCAGTGGGAAAAGTAGCTAACTTGAAGGGGAGAGGGCTACTTTAGATGCTACTACCTCCTGAATGGTAGCAGCTAGAAACATGCAACTGATCTTGTTTAAAAGCAGACATTCCAACCTTTCAGACAATACCAGAATGACAGCAATATGTTTAGGACAGAGGAAGATATCACTGCTAGAAATCGGGATGCTGTTAAAGCAGCTGAAAGTGAAAGTATAAACAGGTTTTACTCGCGATTATTCCTAACTTGTTTTTTAACAGTGATTTCTCCTCTGTTGCTTGGACTTTTTGGTCTTTTATGAAAGCCGGGCTGTTAGCTTTCAAACAAGGCCAGTTGCATGTTTCTAGCTGCTACCATTGAGAAGACATCACCATCTAAAGCAGCCCTTTCCCCTCCAGTTAACTACTTTTCACACTGCCCGAGCTGGACTCTGGCAGAACAGTTAGGTGGTTAAAGGGTTTTCTAATCTCAAGATTTGTGGCCTATTGCTAGAATATGCCACAAGTGTGACTTAGGTGCAGGTCCCACCTCTGGGGAACGGAGCTCCCGCTGTAAAGGGAGAGCAGCTGCACCATCCCGGCCACTCTCCTTTCACCGCTGTGGGAGTTAAAAAAATAGCTGAGCGCTGTATTGTATCGGCTCTTTCCAGCAATCCCGTAGTGATGAATGAAGAGGCGCCCGCGTTTGTCCAGCAGACCTCCATTCACCATTTTAGGACTTTTGAAGGCAGCAGAGAGTGCTCGCTCAGCTATCTTAGGGAGTCCCATAGCATTGAATAGAGAGGATGCTGCACATGTGTTCTGGAGATAGGAGCGGGTCCCAGAGGTGGGACTCACACCAGTGTCACGTTTGTGGCATGTCCTAGTGATATGCCACAAATCTTGAGATTAGAAAACAGACTTTTCATCCCACTCCACCAAAACATGCACGCTTGGCTCGGGAGAAGACCAGGCTCCTGCTTACCTCTTGTGGGTAATCCGGCATGACTGATCTCTCTTTCCCACTAGATCTGCCGTCCTAGAAGAGTCTGGAGGACACTTATTTCAGCTCTTATTATCTTATGTTTAAGGTCAGCCGTAGTCTGACTGGAAACATTGCTGAGATAAGCTGACCTTTGTAGGAACCAAGATTTGGGCACCTTGAAATCAAAATGCTCAGTCATTCTTTCTCACAACATCTGCCTTGAAGTAGTCTGTACACCTGAGCGTAGCTTTGTTGCACTCTGCTTGCAAAGGCTGTTATAGGGTTAACATCCCGATTGTAACTTATGTGTAGAATAACAGCACAATAAACGTCGTATACTTGAATGCGTTGTCTTTTTATTCCAAGTGACATGTAAAGAACATTTACAGAATGTAGCCTTCATCAGACACTAGGCCTCAAATGGGGAAGTGGCACATATTTGGAAGGTGCAGTGGCGCCAAAGGTCATAGACCTTTTTCCTTTGGCGCGACTGCACCTTCCAAACATGTGCCTCTTCTCCATTTGCGGCCTAGTGCCTGATGAAGGCTACATACCGTAAACGTTCGTTACATGTTACTTGGAATAAAAAGACAACGCATTCAGGTATACAGCGTTTATTGTGCTGGTAGTCTCTACACCACATACACACTAGATAGTTGGCTGATCCCACGTGGTGAGTTTGGCTAACTTTCCCTTTAAAGGGGTATTCCAGAATCAGAGTTCCACTGTCCCACATACATCATCTTTGTGGTGTACTCACAGTACTGATTCAAGCCTCGTTCTGAGGTCTCCGCTGCAGTCACTTGACCCCACCAGCACTGTTTTGGTCATTCAACGCTGAAGCCACATCTACAGATCACATTGTCCTCAGCCCTGATGATTAAACGTCAGCAGTGACGCGCTGTGGACAGGGTGATGTGAGAAATGCTCAAGCACAACCTAGCACACAGTTCCTGGATCTACATATATGTGCATATAAAAACAGCACTTGAAGAAGGAAGTGAAAGGTGATACCTGGCTCAGAGCAGTCCGGTGCATGCTGGGAAATGTAGTTTCATTATGACTCTGTGTCAGACTGGGGTGCCTAGGGCCCCCAGTACAATGTATCTTGAGGGCCCACCGTACGGACACATTCAAATATTACCTGCTCACACAGCAGCAAGATGCTACCAGATGATTGAATATGGGGGGCCCTGCAGCAACTTTGAGAAGGTAGGTCCTGGAAAAAACAGGATACTGGCTGGCCTGCCTCTATACCTACAAGTCATCTCAGGGGCTCACTGGGGGATTCACTTGTAACCCTGTGGGCTAGTCAAAGCCTAAAGCCACTAACTTGCACCACAGCATCGAGATGTCAACAAAGATCATGGGGCATGGAGGCGGAAAGATCATGTAGTACAAAAATGAGTGGGGACATACTCCTTGTACGGTAGAAACACTATTGCCGTGGGTTCTTTTTTTTCTTAAAATTGGAGAACCCCTGTAATGTGGATGGCAATGTTTAGTTAATGGGTAGAAATCAAGTGTTTTGAGACCATGAAATACAAATTTATTTTTAAATTTTTTTTTTTCATTTGCAGTGGCCGTTCTCCCGATTCCTGTTCTTCCAGGAGCCAGCATCTGCCCTGGCCTCCTTCCTTAATGGCATTGCCAATCTTGTGATGCTGAAGCGTTACCGATCCTCCGTTCCCGCTACGTGCCCAATGTACCAAACATGCCTCAATTTTGCTATGGTAGGTATCGGATGTGGCACCACTGCTAAAACCCCTTACATCTGACATGATGGATTTAATGTAATCTTGATGTGTTTACTCAGGTTTCCATAAATGCCTGGTTCTGGTCCACCATTTTCCACACCAGAGATACTGCGATTACTGAGGTAAACAGTGGAAGGAAATGGGATTTGTGCCGTAAAGAAATGATTGCTTGCACAGATCTGCTCATGCATGCATTCAGTGTCCATCTGTCAGTGTAGCCTCTGCCACATTCACTGTCTGTCCCCACAGAAAATGGACTACTTCTGTGCCTCGGCAGTCATTCTGCACTCCATCTACCTTTGCTGTATGAGGTGAGTCTAGGAAGTGCGGAAAAAATGAAAAAACTCTGCCTTCTATACAGTATTTCTTCACCAATGTTTGCCATTTCTTATATTGCCTCACTTAGGGTTCTTTCAGACGAGCGTGTCCTGTGCGGAAATCACACTCCATGTGTGAGCATGAATCCTTGTTATGGAATCAATTGCAGACAAGAATAGGACATGCTCTAGCTTTTTTTGAGGGGCCGTGGAACAGAACTATGGATGCAGACAGCACACTGTGTGCTGTCCGCATCTGTTGCGGCCCCATTGAAATGAATGGGTCTGTACGCATTCCGCAAAAATTGCAGAGCGGATTCATACTGCTGTCTGAATGAGCCTTAAATGGTTTCTGTCACCAGTTTTTTCGGTATGAATCAGGCTGACATTAGAGATGTGCTAATGTCACCTGATTCCAAATATATATCTGTTTTATTTACTGGTGCCCCCATTTTTATATAAAATGAACTTTTATTTTATGCTAATAAGGCCTCTAGGTGCAAGGGGCGTTACCCCTGCTCCTAGAGGCTCTGTTGATTGACAGGACCAGGCAGATGAGAAACACTCCATTCACCATAGCTTGCAAGGACCTTCAATGATGTCATGACCATGTGATCAGTCACATGGTTAGGATCACACAAACAGCCTGTCTCCTAAAACATGTGACTGATCACATAGTCATGACATCATTGAAGGTCCTTGCAAGCTATGGTGAATGGAGTATGATTTCCGCACAGGACACTCTAGTTTGAAACTAGCCTTAGGCCTCTTTTAGACAGAACCATGAGCACGTTTGGAAACTGACCACACATGGATGGTGTCTGTGTGCCATCTGTTTTTCTTGCAGAGCCATTAACTAGAGTGAATGAGTCATGTGGCTAGGGGCGGATTGGCTATAGACGTTACAGGGAAATTTTCCGGTGGGCTGATGCTTAGGGGGCAGCCTGAGCCCTTCTCACGGCCGGCCAGTGGACATTTTTGGGGCTGTATTTTGTGCTGCTGGCAGTATTTTGTGATGGACTGTGGTATTTGGCTCTGTTGGGGTGGGATAATGTGCCACAATAGTGTATTGCTAGCCCTGCCTTCCATCAATTTGGACCCGACTACAAAACAGGGCCACTTTTGATATTTTTTCCAGGGCCACTTTGAATTCCCAGTCCGCCCCTGCATGTGGCAAAATCAGATCAAGATGGTGCATACAGCGATCTTCTCAGCACAGGCGGATGGTCTGTGTGGAAAACCGCTCATGTGCAGATGTCCATCATGAATGGGTCAGTGTTCAGTCCAGGTGCTGTCTGTTCTAAAGTCAGAGAGCATGCGGGCAGAAATATCATCCCGCTGAAAGGGACCTTGAGTGTTTCCTACCTACTCCCCCCGTGCTCATATTGTTTTTATTGGGTTTTGCAGTGTGCTGTCTTGGTCTGTGCTATTACCCTACATTTAAAATTGTTGCACTTACACTACTTTCCCCTTGTGTACACTCTTACGTCTTTGTTACCTTCCTTATTACTCATCCCCTCATACATTCAGTCACTCTCTGCCAAATTTTTAAGCCTCATTCACACGTTAGTGTTTTGGTTAGTGATTGTGAGCCAAAGCCAGGAGTTGAGCCTAAACAGACATAAGGTATAAGGAAAAGATCTGAACCTGTTCTGTGTATAGATCTGCACTTGGTTTTGGCTTGAAAACACTGATCGATCACTGACATGTGAATGGGGCATTACACCAACCAACGTACTGCTGTGGTCCTTTCCCCACTGCCTGCCACAGCCGCGGTCTCCTCGCCACAGCCGCCGTCTGCTGGCCACAGCCGCCGTCTGCTGGCCTCAGCCGCCGTCTGCTGGCCTCAGCCGCCGTCTGCTGGCCTCAGCCGCCGTCTGCTGGCCACAGCCGCCGTCTGCTGGCCTCAGCCGCCGTCTGCTGGGCCTCAGCCGCCGTCTGCTGGCCTCAGCCGCCGTCTGCTGGCCTCAGCCGCCGTCTCCTTGCCTCACTGCCTGCCTCAGCTGTTTTCACCTTGCCCCCTGCCTGCTTTAGCTGCCTGCATCAGATGCTCTGCTCTTGTCCCTCTGCCTGCCTCAGCTGCTGTACTGTTACCTACAACTTCGTCATTTGCTGTCTTGTAGCCCACATTGCTGGCCTCCTTTGCTGTCCGGCTCAGCACATTAAAACCATAATGGCCACTTTGGATATGTGAAGGGTTTATTGTGAATCAATTGTAAGTATACCTCTCCTTTCAGGACTCTAGGTCTTCGATACCCTTCTGTTGCCAGTGCTTTTGGTGCTCTTCTGGTCCTTCTATTTGCGTGCCATGTATCTTACTTGACCCTTGGACGGTTTGACTACAGTTACAACATGCTGGCAAATGCTAGCTTTGGTGAGTTGAGGTTTATTATATACATCATGTAACTTGTGATTTATATGCTCTATTCTTGTATGGGACACTGGATCATTTATGTCATTCTTTTTGAACAGGCATGGTCAACCTCGTGTGGTGGCTCGTATGGTGCTTGAGGAGACATTCTCACCAGCCTTACCTCTGGAAATGTGTCCTGGTGGTTGTCTTGTTACAAAGCCTGGCGCTTCTGGAATTACTAGACTTCCCTCCTGTCCTGTGGGTACTGGATGCCCATGCGCTCTGGCATTTCAGCACCATCCCTCTAAACATTCTTTTCTACAGGTGAGTGACTAAAGCGATGTTGTAGTTCAAGCTGACTACATTTTATTATCTGCCTTTTTATATGCTTACAGCTGCTTCAGTCCTTGTGCCTGAAACTATACAGCCTCTTCTTAAAGAGGACCTATCAGCTCTGATGACAATATAGTGAGCTTCCTCTGTTATTCATCCTGGAAATGTGCAAATACATTTGAGAACCTCTGTTCTGGCTTATAGAGTGGGGTTCCTGAGCTGGGGGACCTCCCTCTATAATAACCATATGCCCTAATACAGCAAATGTACAGGGTTTTCTTTATAAGATGAAATGTATGTGTAATCCTTTGTTCAACAGTGTATAGTTATATTATTCCTAACAATTATTGCCCCCTATCATGCGTAACAATGGGGACTAAATTTTCCATATATATTTACACACACACTACCGGAAAAAAAAAAGAAAACCTGGAAAACGTAATGTGCTTGAACTAAGATTGACAAAGTATAAATAAGGTCTTGCTTTGGTACTAATGATGGCCGCAATAGGGAGGAGACATGCATAGTGTGACACAAGACCAGTACCAGGTGTCATGATGTAGGGCGCCATTAGGCTACTTTCACACTAGCGGCAGTGGATTCACTTTAATGGGGGCGGGCCGTGGTTCCGGCCGCAGCACGGCAAACTTGCCGAGAGGCGGCCGGACCAAAACTACGACTTGTAAAATGTGAAATCATTTAACTTGTAGTGGAAAACGTTCCACTGTATATCTCTGGCAGTCCTGTAGAGATAAACGGAGCTGCTGTGTGCCTACGCCACCAGCACCCCCAATGAAATGGGAAACGTGGTGGGTTGTAACTATGGAGACACATAGAGCTGCATAGGAGCTGTAAACAGAAAATGGTAGTGTATTTTAATTGCAAAAGTTATGTGTTTTTTTTTTTTTTATTTTCGATTGATTTTAGTCATAGAAAGCAGTTGCAGAAGTGCACATTGCCTTTAATTTTGCCACGGTCTTCATGTGTTGCTGTACCCTGTTCTGCCAGGAGATGGTGAAATTGTGTCTTAGATGTGAAATAACCTCTTTGCTTCTCACACATTTACCCTTCCTATTTCTTTCCATTTAGTTTCTTGACGGACGACAGCTTATATCTTCTGAAGGTGAACTCTGTGCAGAAACTGGACTAGACTGAGATAGATTCCTGAATTTGGGTTCTCCACTGGCGTGTCTCTCGTCTGCTGAATCGGGATTTGAAGTGGCCATGATGTTCCATTGTATTTCCCTCTCTGAGAGTGGGAGTCTCTGAAGTGCCTTATTGCTGTTGTGACTGTGACATGAGTCTGGTACCCAGTGCAGTCAGTATCCATATTCTGTGTGACACTTATCTCGCGTCTGTCATTGGAATATATTTTGCTCACTGCTGTGACTTCAGGGTCTTACAGGAAATCTCCTTAGGCCTCTCATACAGTAGAAGGCAGATGTCAAACTTGTCATTGTCATTTTTGCTTCTAATATACAAACCTGCACTTTCCATATTATTTATATATATATATATATATATATATATATATATATACACACACATATACCAGTTAGTTGGTAGACATTATATCATATTCTGTAAACTGGTAAATCAGCAAGGGACAAGAATGTAATTGTCTTCCTTGTATATATTTCTGGTAAAATCTAAAGTTTTGCTATATACAATGTTAGATCTAAACAGTAGCACCCAACTATTCATGGATACATTTATCACTTGCCCCCTGTTCTCAGGTAGTGAGTAGATGAATGTAGCAGAGCCCGCTCAGCTCCTCTTGTATCGCCAATACACTGTAACTTGCCCTGCAGCTTGCATGGGTAGACTTCACTTCTATACATCTTCTCTCCTGATTATAGAGAATAGGAAACATGGGGAACCAATTCTTGTTAATGATGGAGATCTCAAGGCTTGACCCCCGCATGTAACATTCATCCCCTAGATCGTAGGTATATGATAAATACCCATTTGGGACAAGCAAGCAGCAGTGTATATGATTTCTCAATATATTTAATCAGTGATCGTTTCCTAAGGGTATGTTTCTACGATCAATCTCAGAATTCACTTCTGACTTTCGGATTACTGCTGCGGACTTGCCGATTGAGATACCACAGATCTGCATGCGGATTTAGCCCCGTTCAGTGAGTCTAATCCATATGCAGCTCACTGTTCAGCAATGTTAATTTGAAGCCTAATATGGACTAAAGTATTGGAAAATGCAGTATCGGTGATTATAGAGAATCTTAATAATCATATATACTGCTGCTGTCTTCAGGGGTATAATTGATAGACTGTGAGTTTGTGTCAGAAATTTCTGCAAGTGAAAATCAGTTTCATACATCTGAATAGGACAGTCTTAGAAATGTGCCATGTTTGAATATATTCTAAAGGGGTTGTCTCTTCCTGCATTGGCACTTAGAGGGGTATCCTGAGCTAGGGGCGTGCACACAGGTTAATGTCGTGTGATAACCCCTTTTAATGTTGCTTCAGGAAAGTACTCTTTAAAGGGGTTATCCAACTCCTAAAATGCTCGTACTGATCATAGTTGCTCCTCTCCCCGGAACCCGCGTCGCTCCTGATGCCCACATGGCTGACATTTCATCTCCCCGGCGACGGGGAGCAACCAATAGGAGCCCGTGACGGGAATGAACCTCCCTAGCATCACCAGGGAGGGGTAAATATGACCAGTATGAGGGGTCTGGGCATTTTCGGGACATTATAGGGATTGGATAACCTCTTTAAGCCTCAAGATGTATAACCGAAGGGTCTATGTGAGTCCAGAATCCGTTTCCCATTTTTCCGACTTTTTCATGGACTCTTTGTTTAGTTTTTTTTTCTCTGTGGTCTTTAGTCCTGTGTATTTCATATTAATTCAGGCTGCATGATGTAATATGATCCGGAGTAATGCAGTTTATTCCAGCATGTGCAAAACTCTTTATTTGTGCCATTGGATATAAAGTGCCCTTAGGTACTTAAACATAAGGGGAGTTGTAACCAGTAATTGGTAGATGGCTGAATATTCCAGTGGTAATCACCCATTTATAAATATATACAAATTAAAGGGGCTGTTCAAGATTAGAAAAAATGGTCTGACTTTTTTCCCCCCATTAACAGTGACACTCTTGTCTAAGTGCAGTGTCTCGTACTCATGTGAACGAGGCAAGAGCCATGCCATATCTGAGAAAAAAGTTGGACCCTTTTTTCTAATCATTGTCTGCGTTCATTGTCATGTACTGAATCTGTAAATATGGTGGACCAAATCTGTGGTATTCTGACGGTCATTTCAGTGCTTCAGTGGGGCACTGTCACCTATCTGATGCCCTAAAAATTGCTTGCCCTTACGTTCATGGTCAGTAAGAGTTCTCCATATGTTTTCAGAGAGCTTTTAAGTATTCACTAATTTTGGTAAATTTGGGAACAATATGTTATGTTTCATAAGGGAATATTTTAAATGTGTGCCATAAAAAACCTACACCCAACCAACCCCGACCCCCACCAGTTATAAGGCTACAAGCCCCAGATCACTTGCATAAATGGTTGCACTTAATGGTCCCAGTTACCATCATGGCAGCTCCATATCTCAATTATTTTTTTTATAAAATGGCATAGCAGCTTTCATACTGCTCACTCCTGGAGAGATCTAAACATTCATAGAGTCGGCTTCTGAAAACACTTGCAAGTGAATGTTGATCTTTGAACACTATTTTCAGTGCTAATTAATTTTTTAATATATATTTAAAGCAGTCAGAAGTTCTTTTTTTCTGATTCAGAGCTCCAAACCCCCTGGTTGAGTTAAATGATAACTCTCTGGCTACCTTTAGTGGGGTGGGAGTATACTGCATACTGTCTTATTGTTAAATTCAGTGTATAAACAGTATGCAGGAAGCACTTAGGCTCCCTCTAGTGGTGACTGCAAGCAGTCAAGAGTTTACAATGTAAAAAAATGTTGAAGACTGGTAACGCTGAATTAAATAATGATAAAGTATATATACTTATGGCGGGCCAATAAAATAATGACTAATGAATAATGAATAAGTGTGCCACAGAAAGGAAAACCACTCACCTGTTCCGAGCAGTTTTGTTCGAGCGTCGACGTCCCTGCTACTCCCTGGCCTGACTATGTACGTTTTAATATAAACTCGACTGCAATTACATTCCTCCTCATTTATTGTTTTCTCAAGCCCTCCTTGGCTGTGGGAGCAGATCAACCCTGGTCAGTGGCCACCTTTCATTACATAAAATCGCCAATCGCTGGTCTTTCCCTATATAATTAAGCTGTAGCCTTCTATGGATGCTGTTTGCACTGGTTTGAGAGGCAATGCTCTGGATACAATATGTGGGTAAAGATATGTTCTGTACACATTACATTCCTTTGTGTGTATATGTATACCCTGCTATTTGCACACTTCATTAATCCTCCTTGTGTGGAAACAATATATTTGCACCAAATGTATTAGTATAACAGCCTGTCGGACTGGAGTTTCCAGTTGCCAGTAGTCTGCACCTGCAGTGTTGGTAGGATGCAGGTCTGATGGTATACTGGAATCTATTTTTGCCATGAAATGTGTTTGTTAATATTTGGATCATGTTTAGGTTGCCGATATTTAGAAGGGTGGGAATGCATGTGTGCCTTACTGTCTGTCAACCAATCATTATCCATGCTGCTGTGTAATATATGACTGCTTATCGTCGCTAAAGCAATCTGCATCTTAAATGACTTTTTATTTAATGATTTATGATGAAAAATTAATAAATTGTGATGACATGTTGACATATGTACTGTTTTAAACTGAGACCAATGACTATTGTGTGACCATGTAAGAACATCCAGTTGCAAAGAGTGCAGGTCAACATTGGCCCATTTAAAGAAGCAATCTGGGATTTTTTTCTTGACCTATCCTGCCCTATATATGTAATTATTAACCCTTTCTGGACCTTTGACATACATGTACGACTGAAGTCTGGTTTTTAAAAATGCGCCCACTCCATAGTCGCACACATTAGCCCCGGGTGTCTGCTGTAGGAATCAGCAGAAACCCGGGGCTAATGTGTGCATTGGCAGATTGGCCGATCGCAGACATTTAAACCCTCAGATGCCATGGTCAAATGTGATCGAGAGAGAAAAACCCAGGGGCAATGCGCTTCTGGGCCCTCAACAGCTGTAAGGTTGCTGTTGGTTGTCTCTGGCAGACCTGGTCTCTCTGGAAGAAACCAGGACTTTCAGAGCTGTAGTTCTTATGGAGCCCTGAAGGTTGCCAGGGCTCCATAAGAACATAGCAACCTTGCAATGAATTGCAATAGCAATTAAATACAAGGTATTGTAAATACAAGCTAATGATTGCTTATTACAGTCAGTTAAAAAGAAATAAAATATAAAAATTCAAATCACCCCCTTTCCCTAATTAATAAACATCATAGGCATCACCACGTCCCAAAATGTAAGGGGAAAAAATCAAAACGTCATATTCGCCATTTTTATGGCTTCACCTCCCCCAAAAGATTGAATAAAAAGTGATAAAAAATTAGCCCCGCACAGCTCTGTAGGCATAACTATAATTCAAAAAGGTATGGAGGACAGAATATGGCAATGAAAAGACTTTTTTTTTTTAAAGTTTTTATTTTTTCAGTACTAAAACATAAGAAAAACTATATAAATGTGTTATTGTTGTAATAGTACTGACCTAGAGAATGAAGGTAACAGTTAAGTTTTACAAAATAAGGGACAGCTGTAAAAACAAAAACCATATAAATGGCGGGATTTGTTTCCAGCGTCCCTCTGAATATGCAATATTAAATGTTGCCATTAGAAAGTACAACTTACAAAGAAAAAAAGGGGGGGTCAGTCAGCACATCCCAGTGCGCAGGTGCACGTTGCTATGGCTAAATGCACAAGGAAAGGAAAATAAATACAATGCAACAGCACACTGCCAACCAAATAAAGTACAAAAATGCCATAGTAATACAAGATATTTTGATGCTAATGCTACGCTTGTTTAGTAAATTAGAGATTCTTGGCAAATATATTTTGTACAAAATTATTTGAGCCCATCCACCAAATCGTCAAGGCCATCTCTGTAAAACGGGAACCTAACACTATTTCCTACCTGTTATGTGCCATAATGGTGTCCGTATAATCAGGTGGTGTTTGGTTCCACATTCATGCTGGTTCCACTCTGCCTTTTGCCATTTCTGGTGCTTCAAAGGCCTCCACCAAATCCAGGGATGCAGGTACCAACATGCATGCCGAGCCCACTCTATGCCTCTATACTAAGAGCGAACTACGGCTTTATACTTACACTGATTAAAATCAGCCTATGGTGGCAGACAGGGCTAGTCAGGAGTGCATGACTAAATGGAGTAGCAACACCTCCAGTACAAACTACAAAGAAGCACCAGAAATGGCAAAAGGCAGAGTGGACCCAGCATGCATGTGGAACCAACACTTCCTGAATTATACGGAGGCCATTATGGCACATAACAGGTAGGAAATAGTGTTAGGTTCCCGTCCTACAGAGATCACCTTGACGATTGTGGTGAACGGGCTCAGATAATTTTGTACAAAATATATTTGCCAAGAATCTCTAATTTACTAAACAAGCGTAGCATTAGCATCAAAATATCTTGTATTACTATGGCATTTTTGTACTTTATTTGGTTTGCAGAGTGCTGTTGCATTGTATTTATTTTCTTTTCTTTGTGTATCTAGCCATAGCAAAGTGCACCTGCGCACTGGGATGTGCTGACTGACCACCCCCCTTTTTTTTGTAGTTTGCACTGGAGGTGTGGCTACTCAATTTAGTCATGCACTCCTGACCAGCCTGTCTGCCCCATAGGCTGATTTTAATCAGTGTAAGTATAAAGCCATAGTCCGCTCTTAGTATAGAGTGGGCTCAGCATGCATGTTGGTACCTGCATCCCTGGATTTAGTGGAGGCCTTTGAAGAACCAGAAATGGCAAAAGGCAGAGTGGAACCAGCATGCATGTGGAACCAACACCCCCTGAATTATACGGAGGCCATTATGGCACATAACAGGTAGGAAATAGTGTTAGGTTCCCGTCTTACAGAGATGGCCTTGACGTGTGGCAGACGGGCTCAGATAATTTTGTACAAAATATATTTGCCAAGAATCTCTAATTTACTAAACAAGCGTAGCATTAGCATCAAAATATCTTATATTACTATGGCATTTTTGTACTTTATTTGGTTTGCAGAGAGCTGTTGCATTGTATTTCTTTTCTAGAAAGTTCAGCTTGTTCCACAAAAAAACAAGCCATCATATGGCTATGTGAACGGAAAAAAAAAAAGTTATGGCTCCAGGAAAGCAGGGAATGAAAAACACCAAAACGGAAATCGCAGCGTGCTAAAGGGGTTAAAGAATAAGACGAAGTCTCTTGTGTGTACCTGTTTTATTTGATGTGTAATTTCTCGACACATACATGCCTTCCTCTGGATCAACTTGCAGGATAACAAGCTGAACTAGATGGACAGATGTCTCTTTTTCTCAGCCTTATAAACTATGTTACTATGTAATTTGTGGGTTGTCAGCCACCTTGATTCCTTCTGTCCTCAGATATGGTTTTCATAATGAATACTACATTTCCTATTATATGTGCTCCATACAACCCCATTCTCACATACCCTATTAGGTATTTTAGGGAAGGTCCGTCATTCAGGATCCTTATCTCTTGTACAGGGTGATGATTGGTTACAAAAGGGTAAAGTGAACACTTCCTGCCAGGCAGGGCTGCCATCAGGAATTTCAGGGCCCCCTACAGGCAAATTTCGCCCCCCCCCCCTTTCGGGTAAACTTTACAGATTTGCTTAATATGCAGCAGCCTCCACATAGCACATTACATCTTTCTTTTTTACGGCATATCACAACTGCTTTTTTTGCCCAAAAGATTAGTAAGCCTGCCACCGCGACAAGGTAGACTCTTTAGGCAGGATCCTACCCTAGGCTAATGTTTTTACGCTACATGTTATATTATTATTATTCACACACTGATAAACATTTTCAATAGGGAAACACAGTTGCCATTAAATTCAGTTACATGCTTGTAAGTGCAGAGTGTTGAGGCACATTGTGTTGGTCTGAGGTCTGATGGGGGCACAAGACGCTGATCTGAGGTCTGATGGGGGCACAAGATGCTGACCTGAGGTCTGATGGGGGCACAAGATGCTGATCTGAGGTCTGATGGGGGCACAATGTGTTGATCTGAGGTTTATTATCCCTGTACAGTGACATCACTGTGTGTATTATCCCTGGACTTTGACATCACTGTGTTTATTATGTCTGTACTGTGACATCACTGTGTTTATTATGTCTGTACTGTGACATCACTGTGTTTATTATCCCTGTACTGTGACATCGCTGTGTTTATTATCCCTGTACAGTGACATCACTGTGTGTATTATCCCTGGACTTTGACATCACTGTGTTTATTATGTCTGTACTGTGACATCACTGTGTTTATTATCTCTGTACTGTGACATCACTGTGTGTATTATCCCTGTACGGTGACATCACTGTGTTTATTATCCCTGTACAGTGACATCGCTGTGTGTATTATCCCTGTACTGTGACATCACTGTGTGTATTATCCCTGTACAGTGACATCGCTGTGTGTATTATCCCAGTGCAGGAAGAGGTAAGTGGTCTGTGTTTGTGTGTTTGTTTTCTATTTTTCAGGGTCGAGAATGCAGAGGACTACGTCGGATTCGGTGGACTACGTCGGACCAGCTTTTTTTTTTTTTAATAAAATGGTCAAACAGGGGTCTGGGGGAGTGTTTATTTCAATAAAATGTTTTATACTTGTGTGTGTTTATTTTTTTTTTTACAATACTACAGTTTTAGTAATTACGGCTATCTACAGAGGGCCCTGATTACTAATACTGGGCTTAGTGCTTGCCGGTATGGCCAGCAATAACCCCAACATCTATTACCTCGGCACCCACCGCCACCAGGGGTGCCGGGAAGAGCCGGGTACCCGCAGGACCGGACCTTCTAAATTGAGGGTCTGGCTCTGGGGCAGCTGCAGGCTGGTACCATTAGGCTGGGAAGGGCCAATAACCGTGTCCCTTCCCACCCTGGTAGTGCCAAGCTGCCGCTGCTGGTTGTATCTGGCTGGCGAAGGAAAAAAAGGGGGGACCCCACGCCATTTTTTTACAAAATAATTAAATCATTTTTAAAAAAATGGCGTGGGGTCCCCCCTTTTTTCCTTCGCCAGCCAGATACAACCAGCAGCGGCAGCCTAGCACTACCAGGGTGGGAAGGGACACGGTTATTGGCCCTTCCCAGCCTAATGGTACCAGCCTGCAGCCGCCCCAGAGCCAGACCCTCAATTTAGAAGGTCCGGTCCTGCGGGTACCCGGCTCTTCCTGGCAACCCTGGTGGCGGTGGGTGCCGAGGTAATAGATGTTGGGGTTAGTGCTGGCCTGCCATACCGCCAAGCACTAAGCCCAGTATTAGTAATCAGGGCCGTCTGTAGATAGCCATAATTACTAAAACTGTAGTATTGTAAAAAAAAAATACAAAGTATAAAACATTTTATTGAAATAAACACTCCCCCAGAACCCTGTTTGGCCATTTTATTAAAAAAAAAAAAAAAGCTGGTCTGACGTAGTCCACTGAATCCGACATAGTCCTCTGCATTCACGACCTGAAAAATAGAAAACAAACACACAAACACAGACCACTTACCTCTTCCTGCACTGGGATAATACACACAGCGTTTGTCACTGTACAGGGATAACAAACACAGCCGATGTCACTGTACAGGGATAATAAACCACACGATGTCACAGTACAGGGATAACAAACACAGTGATGTCAAAGTCCAGGGATAATAAACCTCAGATCAGCATCTTGTGCCCCCATCAGACCTCAGATCAGCGTCTTGTGCCCCCATCAGACCTCAGATCAGCGTCTTGTGCCCCCATCAGACCTCAGATCAGCGTCTTGTGCCCCCATCAGACCTCAGATCAACACAATGTGCCCCCATCAGACCTCAGATCAGCGTCTTGTGCCCCATCAGACTCAGATCAGCGTCTTGTGCCCCCCCCTCAGACCTCAGATCAGCCCACCCAGCCACTTTAAAAAACATACTTACCTGTTCTGCGCTGCCGCTGCCATCAGGTTCCCCGTTCCACTGTCTTCCCTGCCGGCGCACACTATGACCTGACGCTGCGTCAGGTCATAGTGCGCGCCGGCAGGGAAGACAGTGGAGTGGCAGAACCTGATGGCAGCGGCAGCGCAGAACAGGTAAGTATGTTTTTTTAAAGTGGCTGTGTGGGCTGATCTGAGGTCTGAGGGGGGGCACAAGACGCTGTACAGGAGCAGGCCGGGCCATTAAGGGGGCGCTCTGGCAGGGCGCCCCCTTAACTGGCCGGGAGTGAAGGGCCCTGTGCAAACCGCACGGGTCGCACACCCCAAAGGCCACCCCTTTCTTGACGAATCTGCCCGGGCCCCCCACAGCAGGTTCTGCTGTACCCCCCTGATGGCGGCCCTGCTGCCAGGTTCCTTCTGAGATTACAGCTGATCAGTGGGAGCCCAGTTCAGGGAGACTTTATCTTTCTATTTTTAAATGGCATCTGTCAGCAGATGTGTACCTATGACACTGGCTGACCTGTTACATGTACACTTGGCAGCTGAAGACATCTGTGTTGGTCCCATGTTCATATGTGTCCGCATTGCTGAGAAAAATTATGTTTTAATATATGCAAATGAGCCTCTAGGAGGAATGAGTGTTGCCGTTACATATATATGTTACAAAATATATTTTTTTACATCACCATATTCTGACCCCCATAACCTTTTTATAGTTATATCTACTAAGCTGTGTGGGGGCTCATTTTTCGTGGAACAATCTGTAGTTTTTATTAATACCAATAAAAGTGGAGTGTGTGTGACTTTTTGATCACATTTTATTTACATTTTTTGAGTAAGAGAAGCAATGATAAAATGGCAAATTGGTCATTTTGACCCTTTTTCTGTTACGCCATTCGCTGTATTGGGGTAATATTTTATAATAGTATGGATGTTTTCGGAAGCAGTGATACCCATGTTTGTCCATCACTCCAGTGGGGTTAAAGGAGTATTCCAATCTATTTGTTGTTTTTTTAATTTGTTTGTTAATAGGAAATCATACAATTTTCTATTATACATGTATTTAAAATTCTGCATACATACCTTTCTTATCAGGCAGTTGACCCCCTATATGCAGTAGAAAGATATAGTCCATGGATCAGTCTGTGTAATGTATCCATGGCCTAACTGAAACATGATATTAGTCATATGTCATCATATAATGCAGGACATTCAGTAAGCAGCAGTGTTACGTGACATACATGTGCTGGTTCAGCACACAGGATACAGCCATGTGATAATTAAATGCAGCTAACTGAAAGCCAGGTCACATGATACTTACGAGAGTCACTTGACTGACACCATGTTTAGTATTCAACGTTCCTGTGGATGCATTTTCAGGATGAAAATGAGCCATGCCATTTTTGTTTCTTTAGAGAGAGGCTTCTGTATGGATATAATAAAGGTCTACAAGCAACATTTTAAAAGGATGCATATTAGAAAATTGTTCAAGATCCTATTCTCTATATAAATGTAATCATTAAAACCAGAATACCTCTTTAAAGACGACTTGTCACCACTCCTGACATGCCTGCTTTAATAGCTTCATGCATTCCCCATGTAATAACAATTCTGGAGCATCTATTCTTATGTCTCTAAGTTGTGCCATTCCTTTATTATTTCTACTAGAAGTTATGAATGAATTGCTAGCAGTCTGCAGTAAGGGGACAGAGGGGTGGTGACAAGTTGGGGGTGTGTACCTGCATAGACTCACTCTATCCAATCAGTGCTGCCATTTTCAGACTGTGCAGATACACACCCCCAACTGGTTACCTCCCCTCTGTACCCTTACTGCAGACTGCTAGCAATTCAATCATAACTTCTAGTAGAAATAATAAAGGAATAGTACAACATAGAGTCATAAGAATAGATGCTCCAGCATCATTATTACATGGGGAATGCATGAAGCTATTAAAGCAGGGCATGTCAGGTGTGGTGAAAGGTCCTCTTTAAGTCTGATTAAATTGCAATAATATGGGATATCAGCAAAGGAGCAAATGCACTTTCATTGGCAGCACATAACCTAAACATAAGGCAGGGGCGTACCACTAATGAGACCAGGTGAGGCAATCGCCTCAGGCAGCACCAAGAAGGGCAGCAGAAGGGCCATGGGCAATGAGCGCTTTCATTGTGGCAAAGGCGTTAGGTCAGGAAATTGGCATGGGGAGGGAAGGTGTTCCGTTTCATTTTTCGCCTCAGGCAGCAGAAAGGCTAGGCGCACCTCTGACCTAAGGTGTATTGATGGGTGGACTGTTTTTCTCACATCTGTCATTTATTTCCAGGGCTAATGTACTGTCACAGTTTAGATTCAGCACACAGTTACCATAGCTCATGTTTCAGCATACTGCGAAACTGTATGCCATCTGTACAGAACCTAATTAACATCTTCCTTGATATCCAGAAACAAGGCAATGATAATTGATTGCATGGTACGTATGATAGTCAAAAAGTCCTTGTATCTCAAGGGGTTCATTGTCAAAGTCAAACGCAGGTGCACAGGTTTTTAATAGCGGAATTTATTAGATACTATTTGCATATTTATGTTTTTTATATATGGCATATAGATAGGTGATACATTACATTTCATTACATTACCTGAAGGCCCCTCCATTTATCTAATGTTATAAATAGGTCATGTGATTAAGTGCTTCACTTTGGAGCGTCTTTCTGGGCCCAAACAAAAAATATCCCACTCACGTCATCTACACCAACTTTCATGCTAGGAGTCATGGAATAGGTAGAAAAATTCCCTTACAACACACTTTGCCTTGGACAGTGCCTTCTTCACCATATCTTCTGTGACTGGCAACACGCTCAACCGTGCCTCTCCAGCCAAGTAGTAGGACTCATCCAAAGCCCCAATCCATAGAAAGTGCCCCTGTGGTTTCAGAAGCCCGACTACATTTTCAAGGGCCTTATGAAAGGCCTCAAGACTGGGACTGCAAGCCTCAAGGCAGAAAGAAGATACTAGACAGTCTATTGAACCACTGGCTACTTCTCTTCCTAGTGGACTAGATTGATGGATGTCAACTGGGATCACACGAGACACACGTTCCCGCAATCGTGTCTGCTTCTCTTTCCAGGACTCTCTGTAGAAACAAAAGCTGATTAGTAAAGACAACTACATACCTCCGAACCGTCCCGGATCACAGTGGCTGTCCCGGTATGGGGGAGGTATGTACCGGTTTCTGGCAGCTGTCTCTGCGTCCATAGGACAGTTGCCTGTTATATGAAGAAGCAGAGAGCCGACATCGGCTGGCTGCTTCTTCCATCCTCCCTCCCGTCCCGGCATTCAGCCTTGGCTCTGCCCCCTCCAGACTTGACCAGTCGATGTCCTGATGCTGCTAGGAAGAAGGTAAGTATGCTGTGTTTATTTTTTTTAACTTTCTGTGAGGGGCACAATGTGGGCATATTACTGGGGGGGCACAATGTGGACATTTTACTGGGGGCACAACATAACTGGGGGGGCACAATGTGGATATGTTACTGGGGGCACAGCATATTATTGGGGGGCACAATGTAGGAATATTACTGGGGGCACAATGTGGGCATGTTACTGGGGGCACAGCATGTTATTGGGGGGCACAATGTAGGAATATTACTGTGGGCACAAAGTGGGCATATTACTGGGGGCCCAGCTTGTCATTACTGGGGGCACATAACTGGGCATATTCCTGGGGGGCACAGCTGGGCATATCACTGGTGGCACAGCTGAGCATATTAATAGGGGCACATAACAGGGCATATTACTGGGAGCTCAGCTGGGCATATTACTGAGGGCACATAACAGGGCATATTACTGGGGGCACATAACTGGGGAATATTTACTATATGGAGCAGTAAGGGGACTGGGTGGGATTAGCTGTATAGTTATTTTTTGGGCGGAGTTAGGGGCATGGCCTGGTGAAGAAAAAGTTGCTGCGGCGCACTTAGCGCGCCACACAATGTGTCCCTCTTTGTCCCTTTACAAAGTTGGGAGGTATGCAACTACCCTTCTGCAGTATACACAACTGGAATAAAAGATGTCGTCACCATCTGTTCCTTCTCAAACTCTCAAGCAAAAGACATACGGTAAGTTAAAGGGAGTCTTTCACCTGTTTTTCACCTATATAACTAAGAGCACTGCCCCACAGAAGATTGCAGACACATCCCAGACATACCTGTGTGCATTTTGTGTCTGTATTACCGTACATGTCCAGGAAAAGCACTTTTATTCTGCAGGAAAACAGCTCCCAAGTGCCCAGCTCTGCTGTTGCAAGTGACCAAAGCAAACCAGACTGAAGAGGGGATGGCCGCTTTAGCTGCTCATATCTTGGGATTGGTAGCAGATAGAAAAATGGTTCTGACCTTCTTTGATTTCTAACAGCCATATCAGAAGATATAGCTGTTAGAAATCGAGTCGGGGGAGAAAGCTGTTTTTAGTTTCACTTTCAGCTGGGCACTTGGGAGCTGTTTAACTGCAAAATAAAAGTGCTTTTCCTGGACATGTAATACAGACACAGAGTGCACACAGGTATGTCTGGGATGTGTCTGCAATCTTCTGTGGGGCAGTGCTGTTAGTTATATAGGTGAAAAACAGGTTAAAGACTCCCTTTAAGGCCCCATTCACACGACCGTATGAATGGGGCCTTATCTATCCGCAAAATTGCTAGCTAGCTCTGTGCCGCGGCTCTTTTGAAGCATGTCCTATACTTGTCCGTACGCACGGACAAGTATAGGCATTTTCAATGGGGCCACACGGCGTGTGTTCTGAGCGCTGCAGAACACACGCCGGGCGGCCCTCGTATATTTGTGGGTCCGCAGTAATGCGGGCCCGCAAATATACGGTCGTGTGAATGGGGCCTAAGTATTGTTAGATAACTGTAGGATCGAGGATACAGGCCATATCCAGATATTAGTAGACATTGTATCGTTGTTTTTTTTGTTCATTTCTCATGCAAAAATCCATAATTTTAACTTTTGTTCAAAATATTGCACCACCACTGAATATTCACTATAGCTCGGTTTTTCAGATTGGCTGGTATGTATTGGCACAAGCTCAGCAGCAATTGACTTTATGTTGAGGACAATTCTCTAATAACAGACAGAATGATTATAAAGTGACTAAGCCATTATTAAGAATTTTTTGCACATATATGAGGACTATTAATGGATGGGACTGAAGACTCTAAGCAGCTTTTAGTACGTGACCATTTTTTAATGCTACTGCAACACCATGTTACCTCACAGTTACTGTTGACCAGCTTTGGCCTGATGCAGTGCATTTTCATGACATTTTCACTCTGGTATAAGTGAATGGCAACAGTCATGTGGAATTTGCCATTTTCACATTGGAGTCCCACTCGAATGGGGTAAAACTGTTCTGAATTACATAAACCACCTTCTGCCAGAATTGTATGTCAGAAAGCTGTATAGCTCTTAGGATCTGATACCTAAATATACGGCTACTGCAAAGCCCTACAGTGGCACTAAAAGGCAGAATCTCATCCAATTGAGTCACAAAATTAGATACTGGTCTGGTATATCAGCCTGTGTGTGACCATTATTAGTCTTGGATCTGGACAGAAGAATGATGAGAGCTTGAACATGCTATTGACTACTCACCCTTTGCCCTCCAGCTTACAGACATATTCAAAGTAGGGACTCCAGTCAAACACCCCTGGTTCATTATTTAGCCACATCTTCAGTTCTTGACGATTTACTTCCAAGTAGTCCGTCATAATCACCTCCTGAAAGTGCTCAAAGGCACTCAACAACTGGTATATTGTAGGACCTGAGCCGATGTCTACAAGGGTGTGCCCTTTTATCTCACCTAAGAATACAGAAGAGAACTGTCTTTATACGAACTTATAAAAAGGGTAAAAAACAATGTTACAGCACAACGATAATTCAGAAAACCTGCAGTTGTTCTAGGGTGCATGCACACACATACATACATACAGTATGTAGATTTTCCACATGGATTTCACTGCGTTTCCTCGTCAACTATATACCAAAATCTGCTTGATTTTGATGTGGATTTGGCCCAGATCTCACTCTTTGCATTTCAAATGGTGAAATCTGCTCTGAAGATTCACACAAACAATGGTGTAATGTGGATTTCAAAATATGCACTGTAGGTCAGTTTCCTTGTGGAAAGTTTATGCACCGTGTACATGAGATTTTGGAAATCCTGTCACCTTAACTGCTACTCTATTATGCTGCGGATTTGGAAATCTGCAGCATGTGAATTGTGTGTGCTGATTTTCGACACACAATTCAACCTTTGGTGGAGGCCTCATGCACACGAACGTGTGCCGGCCGTGCCCGTGCTGCAGGCCGCAAACTGCGGTCCGCAATGCACAGGCACTGACCGTGAGGCCACCGCATGCGGATCGCGGACCCATTCACTTGAATGGGGTCCGTGATCCGCATCCGAGGGTCCTCACCACAAAAAAGTAGTGCTTGCGCTACTTTTTTGCGGTGCGGAGGCACGGCCAGAAACACCACGGAAGCACACCGTAGTGCTTCCGTGGTGTTCCGATCCGTGCCTCCACTCCGCATCTCCCGGATCGCGGACCCATTGAAGTGGGTCCGCGATCCGTGATGCGGGCTGCACACGGCCGGTGCCCGTTTATTGCGGACCCGCAGCACGGGCATGGCCGGCACACGTTCGTGTGCATGAGGCCGGAGGGTGAGATCTGGGGCAAATCCGCAACAAAATCCTCAAGTAGTATTTTGAGAAATTTTGCTTAAGGATCTTGGCCTTGGGTGATATGACTTTTATTAGACTACGGGGAACAATTTTTGAGGAGACACTGATAGAGCATTGTAAGGCCCCGTTCACATGGCAGATTTTGATACTGTCATAATCTGCTGCGTATACCACAGCAGAAACTGCCACAGTTGTTCAGTTTGTATGCCGTGGACCCGATCATGGCTTAACTCCATTGATAGGAGCTAAACTGTGAGCAGATACCTGCCGCAGCTCCAAGTGGCGGCTGTTCACACACTGCGCCAAGAAGGGAACATATCCCTTCTTGGTGCATTCATGGCTTTAAACCACCGACCCTGGCCACGACTTTTCTATTATATAAGGCCTCATGTACACGACCATGTCCATTTTGCGGTCCGCAAATTGCAGATCTGTAAAACACGGATGCCGGGCGTGTGCGTTCTGCATTTTGTGGAATGGAACGTCTGGACCTCACTAGAGCAGTCCTATCCTTGTCCGTGATAACTGGCCATTGTGGGGAAAAAACATTTAAGATAGTACAGCCATTACAATCCAAACAAACAACAGATGAAATACATTCAAAAGGTACAAACATAATCACACTGTGAACTGTTATATCAAGACAAGTCACAGAACATACTAACAATGTGGTAAAAGACACAAAAATCCATTTGTGTGAATAACAGTATGGACAGATACAAGTTACATAAGGTGCAAGGCGAAGTCGAATAATACAATCTCAGAATGAGTTCACATAACCATGTAGCTGTATGTGATATTACTGTGACTCCTCCTGGGAGTGAGAGCCACACGCATATCACTGCGATCACAACTGATGAAGCCATGATTGTGGCATTATGCATGGGCATCTCACACCCACAGTATTTGGTGGAGCACCCGACAGGCTAGGGAGGGGGATCAGGGACTGCTGATGCCCCTTTCCCCCCCTTCCTGGCTGGGGTTATGGCCGGGTTTAAGGACCTGCCACCCCTGCCTGGTCTGAGTTGGGACGAGGGTGGGGTTTAAGGGGTTAATAACAGGTTGGGTCAGGCGCAGTGGACAAGGCTGTATCTGCCCCCTCCCTCCCGTTTCTCCTCCCTCTCCCTCCCCTTGGCTTCCCCGCGGCGGAGTGGCCCCTCCCTGGGCCTATATAGGGTTAGCACCCCACCCCGCTCTTCCTCTTGGAGCGGAAAGCGGGTTTGTGCTTGTACCTGCGTCCAAGATGTCCTCAGAAGCGGCCCTGCATGCGGCGCTCCGTGAGCGGTGCGCACGGGAAGGTACCGGTTGGCTGCAGTCCTTCTTGGACGGTGTGTCTGCGGTGCCTTCCCCCTCTCCCCTGCGGCCGCGCAGTCCCTCTGCGTTCAGGGCCAGCGGGGGGAGGAGAGATCTGTCTGTGGTGCGGGAGGCCGGCGGTCGTCTCGTCGGTCTCGCCCTCCCGCACGGCTCGGGCATAGTCCGCCGGCCCCATCTGCCCATAGGGGGCCCGGCGCTGTCACTCATCCCTCTGGTCCCTCCATGGCTCCTCCCCTTCCTCTGGCCGTGCTTCCTGGCGCGCGGAGTTATTGCGCGGGAAGCACGGTATTTTCAGCCGCAGGCATGGGAGCTCAAGCCAGCTCTGCCTCCTCGGATGCCCCCCCGACCCCCCCCTCTTCTCAAGGGGCGGCTGTTAGTGTTCTGCCCGCCGCAGGGGCCGCCCCCAGTTCTGATGGGGTTGCTGCTGGCCTTTCCCCCCCCACCCCCTCCCCCCTTACTGGATATGCCCCATGGGCCCTTTGCTGACCCCGTGCCCCCCTCTGCTGCTCCCGCTGCGTCGGGTAGGGGCCCTCCCTCTGAGGTGCCGCGCCGGCGCAGGCGGCGTATGGAGTCTTCTTCCTCCTCCTCGGTTCCAGACGGCGTTCCCGTCGTCGTGCCAGGCGGCGACATTCCCGTCGGCGTTCCAGGGAGTCCGGACGGAGTCGGCGTTCCAGGTCCTCCAGGTGGCGCTCACCGTCTTCTTCTGATGGGTCGTCCAGCGCGCCGGGGGAGCCTGTGGTCCAGAGTGGCGGGAGCCAAGTCCCGGGCCCATCCAGGGCCGCCAGTGTGGTGCCTGCGGCAACGTCTTCGGCTGTTCCTGTGGCTATGCCTCCGCCTTCCTCGGTTCCTTCGGCATCGGGTGAGTGCCCCGGTGGCGCCTACCTCTGGGCCTCCTGTCGTGATGGCTGGAGTGCATAAGGACGCCCTTTTCTGCGGTGTCAGCCCTTTGGGTTCGCATGTTGACGAACCGACTAAGGACAAGATCTGGTCCAACCAGTATATTGACATTTGGTCGCTGGTGTCGGTGGATCAGCACACCGTGGATAAGGAGCGTCGTTATCCTTCGGATAGGCCGTACGAGCGGAGGCCCAGGGTGGCCAAAATGATGAACAACTGGCTTCAGGCTTTTTCGGTACTTGGATGTATAATGGGTCAACGCCACCCTGACCGCTGCTCTGAGCTTTTTATATATCAGGATGTTATTTACAACGCATATAAGGCTCATGGCGGCAGCGCATGGTGGCGTTATGATGAGGATTTTCGCCGGCGTTTGGCTTTGCAGCCTAGTATCGGTTGGGGGGTTAAGGCCACCGATGTATGGTTGAGGTTGATGACGGCCCCCCGGCCTCAGCCCTTTCTTGGGGCGGCCGCTGGCCCCAGCAATCCATCTGAGCAGGGACCAGTGGCCGTCCGGCGGCCCGGGGCATGCTGGTTATTTAACGAGGGTCATTGCAAATTTGCAGCCCTCTGCAGGTACAAGCATGAGTGCTCCATCTGTGGGGCTCCGCACCCCGCCACCCGTTGTTCCCGTTCCGTGGGGGGAAAGTTGCACAAGCCCCCTGGTCAGGGTGACCCCAAGGACGCCGGTGAGCGTGGCAGAGATGGAACCGTGGCTCGCCATATACCCCAATAGGGTAGCGGCGGGGCAGTTGTATGAGGGTTTTTCTGTTGGGTTTTTCATCCCGTTTGTGCTGAGTAGGTCCCCCGTTTTTTCGGATAACTTGAAATCGGCCAGAGATCTTCCTGACGTTCTGCGTGAGAAGGTTTCTAAGGAGGTTGTCTCGGGTCGTATTTTGGGTCCGTTCAAGGAACTGCCTTTTCCCACTTTGCGGGTTTCCCCGCTTGGTGTTGTTCCCAAGCAGGAACCAGGCAAATTCCATTTGATCCACCACCTTTCCCACCCTAAGGGTTCGTCCGTGAACGATGCCATTTCCCAGGAGGACACCTCGGTCTCTTATGTGTCTTTTGATCATGCGGTTCGCCTGGTTGGGATCGCAGGCCGGGGCGCTTTCATGGCGAAATCTGACATCGAATCGGCTTTTAGGCTTCTCCCTGTTCACCCTGATTGTTTTCACCTTTTGGGTTGTTCTGTGGACGGGTGTTATTATTTTGACACGTGTTTACCCATGGGGTGTTCCATCTCTTGTCATTATTTTGAACTGTTCAGTTCCTTTTTGGAGTGGGTGGTGCGCATGGAAGCAGGTTCTAGTTCTGTTATTCATTATTTAGATGATTTTTTGTTTGTTTCTGAGTCTTTTCAGGATTGCAAGAGGCTTCTTGATATTTTCTTGGCTGTTATGTCGCGGTTTGGGGTTCCGGTCTCGAGGGAAAAGACTGAAGGTCCGCTGACGTTGTTTGTCTTTTCTGGGTATTGAGATTGACTCGGTAGCTATGGTTTTCCGTTTGCCGGCTGATAAGTTGCAGCGGCTTCTTCAGCTCATTGACGGTTTTTTGGCAGTCAGGAAAGCTTCCCTTCTCCAGTTTCAGTCCCTGCTAGGTCTGTTGTGTTTTGCTTGCCGCGTCATGCCTATGGGCCGAGTCTTCTCGCGGCGGGTGTCCCTTGCTACGAAAGGGGTTCGGGCTCCCTCTCACAGGATTAGGGTTACTAAGTCCTTGAAGTTGGATCTGTTGGTGTGGAGGGCATTCCTTCTTTCTTACAACGGTCGAACATGTTATATGGCCCCGGAACGTTCTAATGCGGAGATTGAGTTATTTTCTGATGCCGCCGGTTCCAGTGGTTTTGGGGTAGTTTTTGGTAGGCACTGGTGTTATGCTTCCTGGCCCCCCTCTTGGGTTTCCTCGGGCCTTTGTCGTAATTTGACGTTGCTTGAGCTTTTTCCCATTGTTGTTGCCATGGAAATTTGGGGGTCTGGTTTGGCTAACAGCCGGGTATGCTTTTGGACGGACAATTTGGCGGTGGTTCATGGGGTGAATAGTCTGTCCTCTACTTCGCTCCCAGTGCTGGCATTGCTCAGGCATTTGGTCCTGAGGTGCTTGGAACATAATATCTTTTTCCGTGCTCGGCATGTTCCGGGAGTCGACGCTGACGCTTTGTCCCGTTGTAATTGGCAGGTTTTCAGGGCCCTTCACCCGGACTCGGACCCGGTTGGACAGGAATGCCCGGCATCTCTTTGGGAAGTAGTGGACCGCAGTTGATGTCCCTGATCGGCTCTTCAGTTTCCCCGGCTACCTGGAGGTCGCATGGTAAGGCGTGGGCGGACTGGCTGGCGCTGGTGGGTTCGCGTGAGGTGTCTTCCCAGTGTGCTGGCCAGGTTGGAAGTTACAGTGGACTTCCTTCTCCAGATGCGGACGGCTGGTTGCTCGGCTGCGGTTGCGCAGCGGCGTTTGTCTGGGGTGGCTTTTTATTTTCGCATGCACAGCTGGCCTGATGTCACCCAGCATTTCCTGATCCGCCAGGCGTTGAAGGGTTGGAAGAAAGAAGGGGTTCAGTTGGATCGCCGGCGGCCTATCTCTTTCAGGCTGTTGGGTGACATTATCGCGGCTTGTTCGGTGGTTTGTCGATCCAAATTTGAGTCTGCGTTATTTGCGGCGGGCTTTAGTTTGGCGTTCTTTGGCGCATTGCGCATTGGGGAGCTTGTTCCCTTATCGTGGGCGCATTCCGGGGGTTTATTGTTCGAGGATATTTGTTTGTCTAATGGCGCCCTCCGGATTCGGTTCCGCCGTTCCAAGACGGATCAATACGGCCGGGGGTCGTGGATTCCTCTTCTTCGGGTCTCGGGCCCGGTTTGTCCGGTCCAATTGGTGGCTGACTACTCTTCCATGCGGGTTCAGGGGGCGCATTTCCTTTCTCACCAGGATGGGTCCCCGCTCACGAAATTTCAGTTTTTGTCGGTGTTTCGGTCCTGCCTGGCTCATTTGGGGGTCCCTCCTGGTGATTTCGGTACGCACTCCTTTAGGATTGGGGCCGCGACTGAGGCGGCCAGGGCGGGTTTACCCGAATCTGAGGTTCGGAGGATTGGCAGATGGCGTTCCAATTGTTTTGCAAGGTACATTAGGCCTGAGTTGTTGTTGTAGAATTCATAATTAAAAAAAAAAAAAAAAAAAAACATACTGTTTTGTCATTGTTGGTTAATTTTGTTTTCTTTTCCTAGGTGTGGTCCGTCCAACGGTTTGGGTGCTCGGACACTCTTACGTTTTTTGGGCGTCCCAGAGGGCGGAGTGCAGGCCGGGGGGCCGGACGCTTGGTTTTCACGGATTGGAGGTCCTATGGCGAGGTATCCGAGGGCTTCGGTGGTCGCAGCTGCTTCCAGAGGTGGTTGACATCAGCCGGCGTTCGCCGGGTCCGGTGGTTCTCGTGGTTCATGCCGGGGGAAATGATCTCGGTTCCTCGAGCATGGCGGAGCTCCTGACGTTAATGCGTTCTGATATAGAGCGATTTTCTGCCTTTTTCTCCGAGGTTGTACTCGTATGGTCGGAGATTGTCCCCCGTTTATTTTGGCTAGGGGCCCGTGAAGCAGGGTCTGTGGAGAAGGGTAGACGCACTGTGAATGCGCGTATATCGCGCTTTGTGCGTTCCCGGGGTGGGATTGTAGTTAGGCACCGGCAGCTGGAGGGCGACAATCGCTCCCTTTTGCGGCCCGACGGGGTACATCTGACGGAGATTGGCCTGGACATCTTTCTGTCAGGCATCCAGGACGGCATAGAACAGGCACTCTGTTTATTGGGTGGTGGTCGGAGCCCCGTGTGAGGCCACGGGTCTCCTCCGTGGCGGTAATTCAAAAGTTTAAAGGTTAAAGCGGATGGCGGAGGTGCCCGCTGTGGGAGACGGCGGTTGGCATAGCGCTCCGCTACTGATTATGCGTTACGATGATGGAGAATAAGGAGTTACTTTGACAAGTGTTTGATATCTGCTGTGGCCGATCACTGCCCAATAAAAGAGGGGTTAAAACGTAAATGGTGTCCTGCCTCTTTATTTATGTTAAAGCAGTTATAGAAGGGGTGGGACAGGTAGGGCAGTGCCGGCCATTTTTCCTCCTATCAGCAGTCTGGTGGAGCACCCGACAGGCTAGGGAGGGGGATCAGGGACTGCTGATGCCCCTTTCCCCCCTTCCTGGCTGGGGTTATGGCCGGGTTTAAGGACCTGCCACCCCTGCCTGGTCTGAGTTGGGACGAGGGTGGGGTTTAAGGGGTTAATAACAGGTTGGGTCAGGCGCAGTGGACAAGGGCTGTATCTGCCCCCTCCCTCCCGTTTCTCCTCCCTCTCCCTCCCCTTGGCTTCCCCGCGGCGGAGTGGCCCCTCCCTGGGCCTATATAGGGTTAGCACCCCACCCCGCTCTTCCTCTTGGAGCGGAAAGCGGGTTTGTCCCGCCCGCCCGCCCCTTTGGTTTTGTTCTATGGTTTTTGATCCGATTTGCGTTTGCTGACTTTGTTTCTGTTACAGATTCCTCGGGGTGTTCTGTGAAGTCACAGCAGGCGGTAATTCAAAAGTTTAAAGGTTAAAGCGGATGGCGGAGGTGCCCGCTGTGGGAGACGGCGGTTGGCATAGCGCTCCGCTACTGATTATGTGTTACGATGATGGAGAATAAGGAGTTACTTTGACAAGTGTTTGATATCTGCTGTGGCCGATCACCGCCCAATAAAAGAGGGGTTAAAACGTAAATGGTGTCCTGCCTCTTTATTTATGTTAAAGCAGTTATAGAAGGGGTGGGACAGGTAGGGCAGTGCCGGCCATTTTTCCTCCTATTAGCAGTCTTAAACTCAAGTAGGGTCTCATGCATGGCAGAACTGTGTGCGCTGAGCCTATACTGCAGCAGTTCCATAATACTGAGCCAAAGCCAATCTGTATTCTTCTTCTGTAGAAGCTTCTTTGGGGAAAATACCACCATAATATGGCATCTGGGCATCTGGTTGAACATACCAATTGCTATATGTATAAAATAGTGGCTTATAGCCATGTGCATCAACCCTAAGGGCTCTTTCACATGAGCGAGTTTTCCGTCCGGATGCTATGCGTGTAGCAACGAATAGCATCCGGACTGAATCCTGATCCATTTGTTTCAATGGATCTGTGTACATAGCGTTGTTTTTCACGCATCATCTTTGCGTTCAGGAGAAATTGCAACATCGCTCTGTAGAAGTGAATGTAGTTTGCGTGAAAAATGGAAGGAATCTGGATGTGATACGTTTTTTACTGATGGTTGCTAGATGTAGACTGTTATTCTTTAGTTTTTCTTCACATGCGTGAAAAACACATCAAAACCGATTGCATCCATGTGGAAAAAATGGAAACACTGAATGCAACCAAAAGTGATTACACTTGTGTGCAACACCATTTATTTTGAACCTGAACAGATCCTGACACAATCCATATCTATTAGAAGACAGCACCACTCATGTGCATGGGCTGTGTCTGGTATATTGCAGCTGAGGCTCATTCTAGGGCTGAGTTGCAATAACATACAGGGGCAAATTTAGGCCTCTTTCACGACAACAATTCGGATTGGTTCAGGATGCATTGAGTGGAACTCGCACCATTTCGCCAGCAAGTTCAGTCAGTTTTGTCTGCAATTGCGTTCAGTGTTTCAGTATTTTCCATGCGGGTGCAATCAGTTTTGATGCGTTTTTCACGTGCATGAAAAAAAAACAGAAGATTTACAAACAACATCTCTTAGCAACCATCGGTGAGAAATGCATTACATCCCGATTGCAATGCGTTTTTCACGGAAGCCCCATTCACTTCTATGGGACCAAGGCTAAGTGAAAAACGCAGATTATAGAACATTATGCGATTCTCAAAAAATGCTCACGTGCACAGACCCATTGAAATGAATGGGTCAGGATTCAATGCGGGTGCTATGGGCTCACTTCACGCATCGTACCCGTGCAGAAAACTCGCTCATGTGAAAGGGGCCTGACTTTTTTTTTTGGCACTTTCCGGGAGACATGCAACTTTTTTAATGCAAAAATGCAACTTTTCATGCGTTAATAAATTAGACCAGTCTAAGAGAATATAAAAGTTTCTAATTGAAAAACAACCACAAAACTAATAACAATACGCCTAGTCTAATTCATTATTATTATTATTTATTATTAAAGCACCATTCATTCCATAGCGCTGTACATATTAAAAGGGGTTTACATACATAATACAGACAATTGCACTAAGCATAAAACAAGACTAATTACAAACTGGTACAGAAGTAGAGAGGGCCCTGCCCGCGAGGGCTTACAATCTATGTGGTATGGGAGACACAGTAGGAGATGGTAAAGCTGGTCATGGCGGTCAACTTCAATGTGACTTTTAATAAATACACAGCAGAAGAAAGACAGCCGAATGAAATACGCCTGTCTAATTTTATGGCCAAAAACAGATGAGCTTGATAAATGTGCCCCACAAAGCCTATGAACAAGACAATCACTGTCAGGCTAGGTGCACATGGCAGTGAAAAAAATGGACGTTAAAACGATTAAACTGTTTTTTCACTGATGTCTTTCTGATAAATGGCCATTAAAGATGCTTCTCTTCAATTGTATAGGGCATGTTAGGATGTGAAAATGGACAAAATAAGACAAGTCCTATTTGTTACCGACCAGTATTCACAGTCTAATAAAAAAAACTGACACGTCAGTACACCCATAAGCTGTCATTTTTCTGAAAATGTGTGAGGGCTGTGAAAAAAAAACGGAAGTCACACGGCCGTTCAAATGTAGCCTTAACTTTTTTCTCTCTTTTTCTGTATGCACAGCAAGTACAGTGAATTTTCCGGACAGAGTGAAATATATCAGAGCTGTTCTCTATAGGGAAGTATCTAAACTGTAAGCAATGCACGTGCACAGTGAGGAGGGTATCTAAGGTGTTCTTTGAAAAAATACAGTACATGGCACAGAGTGTGTTGTGTTTTAAATATTCTCAGTAGGGTCTGTCCACATGGAAGCATTTACAGTAGCAGCAAACTGAATGAGATTTTAAAGGAAATGTATCATATTTTTATGTGTTTATTTTACAATAAGATATTTTTTTGAAAATCGTACCAGTATGTCCGTTTCACAGCCACCCAAAAGAATAGAACATGTCCTATTCTTGCTTGTTTTACGGACTAGGATAGGACAGTTCCATTCTGCAAAATGTGGAACACACAAGACAGGTATCCGTTTTCTGATCCGCAATTGTGAACCGCAAAAACGGCAACGTCTGTGACACACTGTAATAGACAAACATTAATGTCAGGCCTGGGGGCCTTTGCTAGGCCTCCAGCTGCCATGGCACCACATCGACATCCGCGATTGTGCTTGCGGGGAGCTGATGGTGACAGGGAGCCCTGTCCCTCTAACTGCCTAAATGCCACGGTCGCCATTGACTGTGGCATCTAGGGAGTTAAACGGCAGGGATATGAGTCATGTTGTGGCTTCAGTCAGTGCCAGGCTCCAGCAGTGATCCGGAGCGCTCTATTCACGCTCCCATTGTGTTATTATTTCAAAAATCGAACTACAGTATGTCAATCTGTAACTAAAGATACATCCACCACACAACCATGCAGTACCTCCACACAGGCAATGAAATATTGCTCAACAAAGATTCAGTTACTGTTTAAGAATCAATTCATCCATCACCACTGGGTACCCATTAGAAAGTCCCATCACCTACTTGACATGCTTCTCTGCCATGTTACTCCCACAACTCTCCCTCTTATCCTTTCCACTCACTTGTCCCGCATACTTTATTCCATACATATTATCATCTTGAACCACCATGCTTTGAATGTGTGCCAGTGTGCTGGTCCCTGGGTTCCAGTAAGACAATCAGTTACTTGGTGGCCTCAATGGATTCTGGGGATCTTTGCAGTGACTGCTGACCTCTGGGTCAATGCAAGTAGAAGGCTGTTTGCTGTAAGGGGGACACTTGACTCCAACATCATGGCGTCCTACACCCTCTATTTGTTCTACATGGTATGAATTGCACATGACCAAGAGCATGTGGAGTTCACAGGTAGCACCGGCTACCAGCTAATCTTAAACCACTGCAGCCCTCTGCTCTATGGCGTGCTGCCTGCAGATTGCACTACATTTCATGGTGATAGGTTTGGATTGTGTCTCCATTGTGCTGGAGTCCACAATCACATTGGATCAGATGGATAATGTACTTGGACTCACATTTAAGGAATATCCTGATCTCAATCCTTTCGGCTGTCACATTGCTGGTGAACTCAGAGGCCCAGTGTGTGATGATTACACAGCGTTTGCATCTTTCTACATTTGTATATTCCTTGAGGCTTGGCAAGAAGGATTTGGTGGTTGTGAGTCTGGGTTTCTGTAATCTACTGGGAGTGATATTATTTTTTATGTATTTTCCTCTTCTAAGTGTTATCTTCGGACTCTTTTGGATTCCACTTTTGAGAAGTGGGTCATTTTGTAATATTTTCCAAGTCATTACATTTCATAACTGTTGGCCAAATGCTCGAGTGGTCGACGACAGCTATCTTTTCTGACCCCTCCATTTAAGCATATGCACGCTTGGCCAAGGGTGCTTATGTTCTCAGTAGAGGGAGAGGAGAAAGCCAGACACTTCTAGTGGCAGTTTAGCTTCTCAGAACCAAAAGTAGTGGTTAGTGTTGGGAGATGCCCATACACTTTAGACCGCTTTCACAAAGTTAAGGCCCCTTTACACTGCTCGATTGACCATTCCTTCCCAACAATTGCTTGCTCCTCAGTGGAGGTGACCACTGCATTTACATGTATGGGGAGGAGCGATCACTAATGCCATCGCTCATCCCCATACAGAATCATTGTTTGCCGGCAGCAGAGCATGTTTAGATGGCACAATCTACAAACGCTTGTTAGTGATAATTTGCCAGATAAAGCAGTGTAAAGCACCCTTTAGTTTTTGATCAGTGATTTCCATTGGAGATTGTGAGCCAAAACCAGGAGTGGTGGTTACATAGAGATGAGTTATAATGGACAGATTTCCACCTGTTCTGTGTTTTTGACCCACACCTGGTTTTCACTCACAATCACTGAGGGAAATCACTGAACAAACACTGACTGTGTGAAAGCAGCCTAAAGCCTATATTAGACAGGCAGATCAGCAAGTGATTGTCGGGACGCACGGGTGTAGCTATAAGGGGTGCAGAGGTAGCAGTCGCTACTGGCCCAGGAGCCTGAGGTGGCCCTACGACCCTTGTGATGCATAAGAATACACCGGTATTATAGAAAGTGATTGCAGGTTGAGTTACACCTCTAACTGGAGGGGTTAGGTCAAGAATTTGGCATGGGGGGGGTTGTTTCAATTTTTGCCTCGGACAGCATGAAGGCTATGTGCTTCCCTGCCCCTGGTCACAAAGCACTCAAGGAAGGGGGGCCCAAGCTGAACTCTTGCACCAGGGCCCATGAGCCTTTAGCTACACCCTGTCGGGAGGGAAGCGCTCCCTCCCAGCAATCGCTTGCTAGCTAGCGGAGGAGACGGCTGCTATTACATATAGCAATCTCCTCCTCATTTTCGTGAGGAGCAATCGCTATGCCATTGGTTCTCCGGCAGCAGATGACTATTAGATAGTACAATCTGCCACCGGCAAGCGCTGATTTTTAAGCATTCTTAAAAATCAGAATTTCCCGGTGAACGAGCACTTGCACTTTCATCAGGCAATCGGCGTGTCATGGGTGCAGTTCACTGGACACGGCGGCTGTATTACACTGCTGAAAAATCAGCCAGTGTAATACATCCTTTAGATGGTCAGCCTGTCCTACTGAAATCGGTAGGTTTGCTTGTACATGATCACACATAAACGTTGGATCACCTCCACCATCTTGCAGACAATGACCCCGATGTCCTGTATTCTAAGACATATATATTTAAGTAGCTACATGTTTTTTGGCTTTTAGCTTTTAAATAATCACTGTTGTAGTGATCTATGAAGATGTGATGATAACCCATACTGACATGGATACCAATCTAGATGAAAGTTCAAGTTTCTGCTATAATTTACACCGAACCTCAACACAGCAGGTGCTGCCTCTTCAGAGTCAGAGCTAACCAACACCACACTTTCCCACAATTCTGCAACCCAGCTAAACCGACAGAAAAGCTGACACAACGTTCTTCAACTCAGAGAGGGGTGAACTAGTATATGTTTAGAACATAGTCGTCACTTTCTATCTTTTTCTTACAAGGGATACAGATCTTACCCCTCCACTCCCAGATGTGGAGATGACCAGTGGAGACAAGGAACCAGCACCAATATATAGACACTATTTTAGAAATTGTGCGTGCCCTATCACACATAATACCACCTCGCCCACTCCATTCCAGTGCAACTTCACATTTTTGCAATCTTCCCCTACGGCCCCAATGTCCTGGGATATGTTACCCCAAATATTCGGTTCTTACGTATTTACTCATTGGAAATGTGAGATGCTGACAGCTGCTATTACTGTACCATAAATTGACAAGACTATTCTCAGATGCAGCATAAATTGTGCCTTATATCTTACTGCCTGTATTCATAGTATGATGTCATTGCACTATAGTACACATGGGATTTATGTAATCGGGATGACTTACCTTTGGCACAAGCTTCATGAAGTCGGCGTAGTTTCCAGCACATGACGCTGTCTTCACTTGAGAAGTCTGCCCTAGGAGGCACATAGTTATTCTGTAAGTAGGCTCTGGGGTTGAATACCTTGTAGGATTCAGCGACTGCCTGGATGCTGCTCATATTGGAGGAGATAGATAACACTGCACTCATTGTAGTGCTCACACCTTTATATACTGGAGGTATCACTCCCAACCTATCATCAGTCCGCATTACAGGTACACCTCCCATCACTCTCCATTACAAGATTCTCCACCCTTTGTCTGTGATAGCATCTCTTACATTGATTCACTTTTCAGTCTGCCCCAGGGTTACGAAGCAGCACAAGGGTATCTAGAAATGTCATTATTTTATCTGCCAGATGCCAGCCGCCCCGGAGCTGAAGCACATACATCTAGATTGTTCTGGGCTTTCTGTTCACATTACTCATTTGTGGCAGATGCATATGGACTAGGTTATTGTATACAATACAGCATGTTATTTTCTAGGAGTAATTCACAATTGGGTAAAAATGGGCCATATTGTTTGAAAGAATTCTCTTTGTCTGGTGTGTCCTAAGTATGCCACCATTTGTTTGAGAATTTACTACAGAATTGCAATGAATAGTGACATCATATTTGCTGCTTTTGTCCCTGGATATCTGAACTTATGTTGAATGCCCCAAGTTCTCATGGGCAGCCTACTAAGTGTGCAACTTTTGAAATTCTCAGTGTAAAACTCTAAATGTCATACCGCGCACTACCACTCCCGATAATCTCACTGGTTACCCCACTTAAAGGGGTTGTCCCACGAATAATGTAAAAAATGAAAATCAGACATCATATAATACATGACAACCTCTTTTTAACAAAGCTATAACCAGCTCTGTACCTCACATGGATCCAGAGATCTCCTCATTCATTTCTGTGCTAGATTATATCAAGCTAACAGCTCAGGGGGCGTGTCCATGCTCTCCCTATCACAGCTCAGGAGGCGTGTCCATGGTCTCCCTATCACAGCTCAGTTAAAAGTTGAAACTGAGCATGTGCGGCCTGCTCAGTGAATAGGTCAAAGAAATAAGAAATTAAGTGGCACTATACAGATACATTTTATTGAATAACTCAGTAGCTATACAAAATTTTTAATGACATGCAATTACAAAAGTATTCAGATCCAGGTGCTGGTTTGAAAACTATAGAATATTTTTCGTGGGACAACCCCTTTAAAGCCACCTCTAGTACATGTCAATCCAAAACCAAGATTACCTTGTTGTTTATACTATATCTGTGGCTAATATTCTCTTTTTAATGCAGGTTTGAATCCATGGGATATCGGTCTGGTATCTGTATCGTGGAGTGTGCCCCGGCCTGTGGCGCCGCTCCGTTAGTTAGATGCTTGCGCTCACATGGAACGGATAGTGATGTCACTATCAAAGCTATGAGTAGTCATGAGTGCCAAACTTCCAACGCGTTTTGAGCAGTATGCTGTTCTTCATCAGGGAATAAATCGGGCTCTCATAGATAGCTTACTTATATACTCCCGCAGACTTCTTACCTTAACCCTTCACTCCCCATCTCAGATGATCACATATTAAGAACTACTAATAATGTTCTCCATTTTCTCTCTATACTTTATTAGCTATCCCATCAGATTGAAGATCAGATTGATTCCCTGACGAAGAACAGCATACTGTTTGAAACGTATTGGAAGTTTGGCACTCACGACTACTCATAGCTCTGATAGTGACTTCACTAGCCGCCACAAATATAGCACATGCCCCAGTGGAAAAATGTTAGTATAATTAACCTTTGAAATTCTGTATAAAGTTGTAGTACTAAAGGTCTACCTATTTTGACCAGGTCCTACCACCATAAACAAAACAGCAGAAGATAATATGGTATAAGTTGCAATACACATGGCCAACAACAGGGCTCTCAACACCTTCTCATTGACTCCATGTCCAACACTTTCCCAACTGATCCAGAATTTTGGCATGTTGGACTACAACAGTCAGTTCATTGACCAAATCTCACACCCATTCTGAGATCAGATTGATGGCCCAGCACCTTCTAAGTACATCACACAAGGCTGACAACCTACCGTATTTGTTCCAAAATAACCTTTCAAGACATGCCTGTAGACTACTAGTAAGCATAGTGATTGGCCACCCATCATGAAAGGTTGGTGTGTGAGTGCATGTTTTTCAGTATTTTGTAACTGTATGACCTCCCATTGTAGCTTGTCTGCATCCAGTCTGGAGCTGTTAGTTTAACCTGCATATTAGTTATAACATATATATTAGTATAAGTATTGTCTTTTTCAGTAATTGCTTTCAAATTGATTTCTAGGAATTTCCCCAGAGCCGTTTCCATAGAAAATGGCATGTGTTGATTTTCCCAGTTGTTTTTATCCCAGCTGACGTCCCTATTGTGTCTGCTGGGAAACAGCCAGTATGGCCACCAGGGGCGTACATAGAAATCATTGGGCCCCATAGCAAGAATCTGAATGGGGCCCCTAACCCCACCCACTACCATGGCCCATCCCACATGCTACCCTGGCTCCTCCCATGCCACGCCCCCATTTGCTAATAAAGAAATGTATACATGGGCTACTGATTTATTTATTAATTTTTTTTAAATTAAGGAGACCTTATACTGAATGGGGGCAGCCACAAGGATAGATTATACTGTATATTGTACAGCATGGTGTACGGATTATACTGTATATTATACAGCATGGTGTACGGATTATAGTGTATATTATACAGCATGGTGTACGGATTATACTGTATATTATACAGAATGGAGTATGGATTATACTGTATACTATACAGCATGGTGTACGGATTATACTGTATATTATACAGAATGGAGTATGGATTATACTGTATACTATACAGCATGGTGTACGGATTATACTGTATACTATACAGCATGGTGTACGGATTATACTGTATACTATACAGCATGGTGTACGGATTATACTGTATATTATACAGCATGGTGTACGGATTATACTGTATATTATACAGCATGGTGTACGGATTATACTGTATATTATACAGCATGGTGTACGGATTATACTGTATATTATACAGCATGGTGTACGGATTATACTGTATACTATACAGCATGGTGTACGGATTATACTGTATATTATACAGCATAGTGTAGGGATTATACTGTATACTATACAGCATGGTGTACGGATTATACTGTATATTATACAGCATGGTGTACGGATTATACTGTATATTATACAGCATCGTGTACGGATTATACTGTATATTATACAGCATGGTGTAGGGATTATACTGTATACTATACAGCATGGTGTACAGATTATACTGTATATTATACAGCATGGTGTACAGATTATGCTGTATATTATACAGCATGGAGTACGGATTATACTGTATACTATACAGCATGGTGTACGGATTATACTGTATATTATACAGCATAGTGTAGGGATTATACTGTATACTATACAGCATGGTGTACAGATTATACTGTATATTATACAGCATGGTGTACAGATTATGCTGTATATTATACAGCATGGAGTACGGATTATACTGTATACTATACAGCATGGAGTACGGATTATACTGTGTATTATACAGTATGGTGTATGGATTATACTGTACATTGTATAGCATGGTACAGGGATTATAATATATACTGTATAACAAATGCATGGCGGTTACACCCCTGAGCCACGCTGTACAATATAATGTATGTACAGTGTATGCATATACCCACACACATACATACACACATAATACATACATACATACATACACACATACACACACACACACACATACATACACATACATACACATACATACACACACATACACACACATACATACATACACACACATACATGAAACACATAAATACTTACAGTTACTTGTCCCTTGTCCTGACGCCACTCTGGAGGGGGCTGGGCCTTGGTCTTCTTCTTTCCCCTCTTGCCACGCTGCACAGGTCCTTCCCTGTCCAGGACCAGCAGCGCAGCATGAGGGAGGAGGCGGGGCCATCTGGGAGCGCACAGGAGCGCTCTCAGTACGTTAGGGGGGCCTAAAAGTTGAAGCGGTGAGTGGGCCAGGAGAGGCCCGGAGCGCAGGGACGGGACGCATCTTAATGATGCAGAATAGGGGGCGGGGCCTCCCATGCGCTCCGGGCCCCCCCTGCGCCGCGGGCCCCATAGCAGTGGCGTGGTCTGCCTCTATGGGCGGTACCCCACTGATGGCCACCATTATAGCTCCCACAGGGTTTGTCACCCAACAGTAATAGAAACAAACAGAAATAAAGATAAACTGAATATTATCATAGGTAGAAAACTGGCCCAAAGAGATATGAGCATTCTAGGACACCTAACAGAATTAAGCATTAGGAGCACTTGGACTGAGGAGCAAGTGGAACAATCCAACTGGTACTCGAAAGGTTTTGAACCCAAACTTGGTCTATTCATCCAATGTGGGTGACAGAATGACATCCCTAAACCCTGTGTCACTGAAGTCCCGCAGCCTAAGGACTTTAGGTAGCAGCATGTGAGCTGTGATAAGTGATCTGTCAAAGGCAGACAGAGTGCAGGCTGAAGCCCAGGGCCTCTAGACAGCTTCCTGCAAAACATGACATCATTGAACCTCATTACACAAGACATATATTCCTGTCATTTATCTATCTCCTTCCTTTCCTCTGTTATCCCTTATCTCTACAATACCTCAGCCTTAACCCAAGCTGGTTTTCTTCTCTTCATACACAACATTGACAGGCTAATGTACCAAGATGTTGATTCTTATGATATGAATGATAGACATAACAGGAACAGTGGAATCCAGCCGCTGGGAACCCTACTGATCTCAGGGATGAGCAGGTCCTTGTCCATCTTCTTTGTGTATTCACAGTTACTGTCAATAGCATGAAGACCAAAGTCAGCAGTCATATATGTAATGTGCTCATCTTTGATTAGCATACGCCAGGAATGTAAATGAAGAACAGGATTATTATAAAACTGTTAAATTGCTGCTCTGCTCCATTTTAGGGTGGAGATTGGTTTGGGGCAGGGCTTAAAGAGGACCTTTCACGACTCCTGACATGCCTTGTTTAAATCGCTTCATGCATTCCCCATGTAATAACAAGTCTGCTTCATTCATTCTTATGTCTGTATGTTGTGCCATTCCTTTATTATTTGCACTAGAAGTTATGAATGAATTGCTATTTGTCTTCAGTAAGGGAACAGAGGGGAGGTAACCAGTTGGGGGGGGTGTACCTGCACAGTCTGAACATGGCAGCACTGATTGGCTATAGTCAGATTGTGTAGGTACACACCCCCAACTGGTAACCTCCCCTCTGTTCCTTTACCGAAGGCAAATAGGAATTCATTCATAACTTCTAGTGCAAATAATAAAGGAATGGCACAACATACAGACATAAGAATAGATGTTCCAGAATTGTTAGTATGTGGGGAATGCATGTAGCTATTAAAACAAGCATGTCTGGAGTGGTGAAAGGTCCTCTTTAACTAAAAGGCAAGGCCTAACAATCTGTTTGTCCTACTGCAGACAGGACACAGCATGGAGGATTCTGCTCCAGTAACTTGTCCTACTGCTTTTTAAAGAACAATAAGGAGGAGGGGGCATTGCTGAGCTCCTGAGAAACAGATTTATGCCTTTTCTGTGTTTAGTGTCCCTTAGGTGTCATATAAAGTGGTATTATTAGGGCAGTGAATGGCATTGTTATGTAGGCATAAAATGGCTATGTTATATGGGCAGTGTATAAGAGTATTATTGGAGACTAAATGTTGCTATGCGCATGTTGTGATTGTGCTACTGTTTGTAACATTGTAATAAATTGTAGCTGTATATTTATCTCCATTTTATCACACAGTGTTCGATTTGCTCCTGTGTAAATGGCAGAAGGTAGCTACTACAGAAACTGGATTTGGGCAGTGCATTTTGAAACCTTAAGGGTGGGTTCACATCACATTTTACCCATCCTTTTAATGTATACAAAAAACATATATGTTAAACAGATGCCTCAGACTGATGCCGTACAGTGGCGTCCATTCACCATAGAGTTCAATTGTAAAAAAAAAAACTAAAAAAAACGTATACTTTTTTACCATTGTAAAAAAAGTATACGTTTTTTTTTTTACCGGATTGCGCTGGATACAAGAACATAGTGTGCTGTGTTTTTGTATCTTTTTTTGTTGTAACGTATACATCAAACAGAGGCATAAAACATGTATATTACAGTAGCACATAAAGATTGCAGTGGATACAGAGCAGTAGTTTAAGTAGTTGCTGTAGGGTTCAAACCAAATGCAAAGATGTATTTGCTATATAAAAGGGAAAAAGAGTATGGAGAATGGGGTTTATGTGGGTAATGTTTCTCAATAAGAAACCCATCAGTTACTGGAGACTTTATAATAATAGAGTCTGTACTAACTAGTACTAACACAACATATGCAAACATTATATATTGACTAAAATCCGAGACTTTCAGCCAATATATTTTTATCAAAACACATCTGTGCTCGCCTACCTGCGCCAAGGTGGTCTCAGTTAGGCAGGTCCTACTCTAAACCTACCTATGCCGTTGGGCATCTACATTCAAGAGAGCAGACCCTCCACATATAGTGTGCTGCTCCTAGTCACCTCTGTGTGCATCAAGCAACCGATGAGAGGAGGAGCACGCACAGCGATATGTATCACCTTAATCAAGGTCGCATGTGGGATAGGCAGGGAAATAGTGCACAAAAATGGTACTCCCAGGATAAAATAGAAGTGCATTCACACATGAAGGTGCCGCTCCCTCAAGTGTATGCTACAAACTAAGCAAATCTAAGTGCTTCAATCTGCCATAGATTTCAGTAAATTCTGTCATAATTAATGAGGAATGTGCTGGCGCTGATGGCCCCACCCACACCCCTTCTTTGCCATGCTCCCTTTTAGAAAACTGGCGAGGGCAGAGTAACTAGCTTATACCGGCCAAACTAGCGGCACCAATCTGTAGACAATACTGTCTTGGGGTTCTTACCTCTGGTTGACTTTGAGGAGATGCCTTAGGCTCTTGGGGGAATTCTCAATGAAGAGACACATCATTGTATGGAGACTTATTTTTAGGCAACCAGTCACATCAGAGGCACCCATCTAGACAGCACTGTTCTGGGGTTTTGCCCATTAACAGTATGGGCTGGCTGAATGAGGGTTCCTTCATGTGATAGGCCCACCCCTCCGGCTAAGCCTTGCTTTTGAAAAGTGGTGAGATGCTGAAACAGTCACAAATTATGGTGCAAAGATGCTGTGTGCCATAATTTCTGAATTTTTTGCACCATGATAGTGGTGTAATAGCCTTGATAAATGTCCCATTAAATCTCCATACCTCTCTGTGTCTCTTCAATGAAAATAAATGAACCCCAATAGACACACCCAGAAAATATAAAATAATGTAATTAATTTATTAGAACCATAGCAGCCTAAAACATTTGAAAAACTAAAAAGCTCCCACACGCCTTAAATAAGGCTAATGTAATATGCTTATGATATACAGTAGTGCACAAAAACACCCAATATAATTAAATCAAGGAAAACAATCAAAGTGCTAGTGCAAATAACCACTCACAATGTGACATCTAATACAAACCAAATATAACAGTCAACAGCATGAATCTAACAATGGGGAACTTTCACCACATGTATCACCACTTGCAAATGTGGCTTTGTCAGGGCAAAGCTGTAACCTGAATACAAGTGCTTTTATAATCAATTCATAGCTAAAGTCTTATTATCATTACTATTAGATTTCACCACGCAGGGGCATTGCTAGGGTCTCAAAAGATCCGGGGTCCAAGCCCCAATGCATATGAGCCAATGTCTCAGAATACTAAACACACGCACACACCCTAGTACTAAAGACATATTTTACTTACTGAATGAACATTACTTCAGCACTACCAAACATACAGGAGAATACAGCATTACATACAGTACCTATCACATTTAGTGCCTCACAGGTGATGTCTCCTCTGATGTAAATATTTCCTTTCATCTTCTCCTCAATGCCCCCAAGTACTATACAGCAGAAATTATACTGCCATACAGATAATCCCACCTTTGGCAAGAATACAGTTCATGGGAGTGGGTGCTCTACAAGCTGCTTCCTAACTCTCCCACTATTAGAACAGGACCTCTCATGTCCCCTCTCCTCCTAGCATTCACTCACTACTCTGGACTTCCCCCTCCTGGAAGGAAGATGACCAGCCCACTTCTTTCAAAAGGGGTGTAGTTAACTCTTTTACAGCCAACCATTGCCAGCCATTACCATTATTAGTACCAAAAAATACATACGATTACATATCATTGCATATATAAAATGCAGCAATTTAAGGAAACAATAGTAGTATCCCCAGGTCTGGGGTACTACATGTATTGCGCCAAATAACAATGCCCACCATAGTGCATTCAGTAGTAATAAGGTCTTCGTATAGTGCCCCTAGTAGTATTAATACCTATTTATAGTGCCCAGTAGTTATAATGTCCCTTATAGTAACTCCAATAGTTACTGTTTGTAACAGGCAGTAGCATTATCTTGGCAGTCCTCTGGTTTTCTCCCTTTAACCTCTATACAGGGATCTGGTCTGACTCTTTTCTTCTTAGGACCAGACTGTGCCAGGAATTTTGTTCAAGACAATTGGAACACTGATGTTTTTTCGGGTTCCCAAGATCTCTCCTCCAGACCAAAGCCCTTCCAATCCACAAGATAAAAGTCTTGCCCCTGACTTTATATCCAGTATACAGCTGACCTCAAACTCATCCTCAGCGCTGACAGACACAGGAAAAGAAACAGAAGGTTTGGAGTAGGGATTTAGTACCAGCAGTCTGAGGAGGGACACATGAAAGGAGTTGGGAATACATAGCGTTTGTGGCAGATGGACCTTGTAACAGACTGGATTAACTTGGGAAATTACTTTTTTTTAATAGTCTTTTATTTTTTTGAGTTTTCATATTAAAGACATAAAACAACAAGAACTAGAAAACATCCAGTTGACACTCCAGACAGTTTGGTGAGGATACTTAATAATAGTATCGGCAAGGCAAGTCAGATAAATATAACTACATTTCCCAGACCAAGCTTATAATGTTCCCCGAAATAAATTGCAATGATATACAACTGTCAACATTCACACATACCATTCATACAGGCAGCGACCCCCAGACCACTACGGTAGTACATTAAATCAGACTGTTGGTGAATCAGCATTTAGCCAAAGATTCCAAATTTTGTCAAATCTATCCAGCATACCTCTCGCTTCAAAGGTCAGTTTATACATTGGTAAAGCTGCATTAATGAGTTGAATCCAGTGAGACAGGGAGGGACTCTTGGGAGGCTTCCATGCGAGGAATAAAGTTTTCCTAGCATAAAACATCAATAGCCTGTAAAGACGTCTACCATATTTAGAAGAGAGAATATCATTAACGAGACCTAAGAGACAAACCTCAGGGGAGAGAACTGCTGAGAGTCCCAGTTTGGAGTTGATGTATCTAAGTACTGCCTCCCAAAAGTCTGAAATGATCGGGCATTCCCATATCATATGTATTAACGTCCCCCTACCTCCATTACATCTAGTACATATATCAGATGAGAGTCTTTTCATGTGTACCAAACGTATAGGGGTCAAATATACTCTATGTGTCCATTTTGCTTGAATCAGCTGATCTCTCGCACAGATAACCGTAGACCTCCAATAGGAAGCCAATTCTTTCTCATGTTGCTTTTCAAGGGTTGGGATGTCTACCTTCCATTTACTAAAAGATTTAGATATAGGGGATGACTGGAACGATACCAGTACTCCATACACAGAGGAAACCATTCTACTAGGGTCTCTACGTCTAGAAATCTTTTCCGGTCCTGTCCCAAATTGAGCCATACATGCGAGCGTGGCAGATTATATTCTGTCTGTAACATCAAACAAGTCCTAAAGACCCCTTTCTCATATAGCTGGATGAGGTACTTAATACCCCTCTGCGGCCAAAATTCAAAGTCTGGTAATGAAGCTAATTCCTGAAGTTTAAAGTTCCTCCATAACGGCATGACCGGTGAATACACCACCCCATCCTCTTTCTCCTCCCTCACCACTACAAAGGTAAGCCATGCATGTACTACCCCAGCCATGAGAGAGGTGTAATGTTTTATTGGGTATTTACCCTCTCTGTAGACCAGATTCGTTAGGGCTTCGTATGAGCCAAGCAAGGCCGCCTCTAAAACTACCACAGGATTATTTGTGTCAGCCCTAATCCACCATGAGGCATAGTTCAATTGTGTGGCAACATAATACAGGTACATATTAGGAAGGGCCAATCCTCCCCTCTCATAAAGGGCTCTCAGGGTCTCCCTGGCAATTCATGGTGAAGTGTTCCCGCAAAGAAAGGGTGTTAATAATCAATCTAATGCCTGAAAATGAGCCTTAGGAAGTATCACCGAAGTCGCCCGATAGAGATACAGAAGTTTAGGGAGAATAACCATTTTGAATATATTGATTTTACCTATAAGGGATAGGGGTAGATTCTCCCAAGCCTTCAATTTCTGAGAGATATATGCCATAACCGGACCCATATTTAGCGTTATGAATTGTGTGATATCTTTATATATAACATGTATGCCCAGATATGCCAGATACCCTATATATGCCCAGATACCCTAACTCGAGCTGTTGGTTTTAGATACAAAAGATGCAACCAGGTGAGAAAGTTTCTAGGTATAGCCACTTTCTTTAATACTTCCCACACAAAGCTCCATTCCACCGAGTCGAAAGCGTTCTCATTATCAAGGGAGGCTATGGCTCTACTACCCATGTTATCATGAGGTATTGGTAAGTTTGTAAAGAGCTGTCGTAGGTTAATATTAGTTCTTTTGCCCAGCACAAAGCCTGATTGGTCGCCCCAACAATGGATAAAATAACTGAAGAGAGACGCATCACCAGGACCTTAGCCAGAAGCTTAACATCTGTGTTCATTAAGGAGATGGGGCGGTAGGAACCACATTGGTCAGGTGGTTTCCTAGTTTTATGGATCACCACTATCGTAGCTTCATAGAAAGAAACAGGCAGTGATTTATGTTCTGATGCATATAGAAACAGTTTGCTCAGCCTTAAACTGATATCTTCAATCTGGAAGTTGTACCACTCGACCGGAAAGCCATCTGGGCCAGGGTCTTCCCCTTTGCCATAGATAAAATAGCTGTTTGAATCTCCTGTGGAGTAATAGGGCCATTCAGTACCTCCTTCTCCGTACTGGTTAGAGAGGGAAGAGAGACTTCCTCCAGGAAGCTCCCCAGCTACTCTACTGTCTTTGCTATTTTAGCAGAATAAAGGGAAGATAAGTAACACAAAAACTGCTCACAGATGGCCTCTGGAGTAGTAATGAACTCCCCCACCTCACTTCTAATGGCTGCTACTACCGTTTGCGGAGTTTCCGTTCTAGCCAGGTATGCCAGCGTTCTACCATTCTTGTCCCCCTCCGAAAAAATAGATTGCTTTTGTGCTAACAATTTTTTATGGGTATATTCAGTTAAATGTAAGGCATACAGTCATTGAGTTGCCTGCCACTCTGTCTCATTCTCTACTGTGGGGTTTACAATGAACGCCTCCTCGGTGGCTGCTAGTTTATTTTCCAGTTTTTATGTGTAGAGAATAGTTCAGCCCTATGGGATGATATAGCTGCTATCAGAGTTCCCCTCATAACTGCCTTACAGGTATCCCAATCCACTAAGGGATTGACAGAATTCGTATTGGTTTCCCAAAACTCTGCCAATCCGTCCCTACATTTCTGTGCTACTGGGAGAACTGCCAACCATGTTGGATTTAACCGCCAATTTGCCAATGGACGCTTGAGAGGCTGAATTAGCATAACCTGAAGTGGGGCATGATCAGATTTGCCATACAGCAGATATTCCGCAGCCTTCACCCATGCAAGTCCCTTTTGATTGGTAAATGCTAAGTCTATACGCGATAGCGAGTAGACTGATGCCGAGTGACAAGAGAATTCTCTGTCATTCGGACAGAGCCTCCTCCATATTTCAGTGAGATGCTGTGCCTGCGCCCATTTGGATAGAGCTGAGTTATGTCTGGGTGTAGGGTGTAGCCTGTCTAGCTGCCTATCCAAGACAGTGTTAAAATCACCCAAAAGAAATAGCGGAGAGGATGGAAGTAGTGCTACTCGTGCCATAATATTATCTAAAACTTCTCTATCAAAGGGAGGGGGGACATATATTCCTAGAATCAATATTTCATAACCCCTGATGGTGGCCTATACTAATACAATCTTCCCTGACGGGTCAATATGTACAGAGATCAGCTGAAACGGCAAAGATTTACTGACCAATATGGATACACCTCTGGCATAATTAGAATACTGTAGGTCGCATGGTACACATATCCTATCCAAGGGTTCTTGAGTGCCAAGACTTTCTGACACCGGAGGTGGGTCTCCTGGAATATAATAACATCAGGGTTATACTTCTTAATATAGTTAAAAACCAAAGACCTTTTAACCTTGTCATTTAGCCCCCCGGACATTCCAGGAGATCAACCTGCACGTAGCCATAATACGTTAAAAAAAACGATTCCACCACACCCAGTGTCTGCCAAAGTCGCTGCCCCATTCACACACACACGCATACCAGTTTAGAAAATAACCAAGAGTCCCTACCCAAATCCCACCCTGCCCAAATATCCCAACCTTGTCTGAGCTTGTTGGTCCCTAACTAAGTAATAATCACTTCTGCAACTAGAACGTAGTCTGCCTATCTCTGCAGCCTAAACATATAGGGTATCTAACACTACCCTCTAAAGTTAATGACTGACTATAGGTAAGGCTAACCCCTATTAACAGTCAACAATAATCTAATATTGGTACATGGATATCCAGCTTTGAACGTACATATATTGCAACTATATAACCTCAATAATCAACCCCCACGTAAAAGTGGTAGTCCTTCAGATCCTGCAAAAGAAGGGTTATAAACACAGAAAATCTACCCCTTTAATTAACAAAAAGTGAAAATACTGCATTCTTCATCCCGGGCGTTGACGGTCTAGCCAGTCTGAGGCTTCTTCTGGCGTTTGGAAGAATCTGGCCCTGTCACCGTCTTGAACTCGCAGCCTGGATGGGTACAACATTGCATACTTTATTCCCAGTTCTCGGAGAGGAGCCTGGACATTCGTGAATAATATGCATTGTTTTCGCGCTTCGGTTGTGAAGTCGGGATAAAAGGATATCTTTGCGTTCTCAAATTGGATGTCCTTTTTCCTCCTAGCTGCTGTAAGAATGGCATCTCTGTCTCTGTAGTTCAGAATTTTCATGATGAAAGGTCGTGGTGCTGAGCCTGGAGGGAGAGGTCTCGTAGGGATTCTATGGGCTCTCTCCACCACGAAACTTGGTGAGAGATCTATCGGGTCTAAAAGATTCCGTATTAGCTGCTCTGCGTAAGTCTCTAGATTGGCGCCCTCAACTCTTTCGGGCAAGCCCAGAATCCTTACATTGTTTCGTCTATTACAGTTTTCCGCATCTTCAACTCTGGCTTGCAAGTGTCACACTCCGGTGTGGGGGGAAGATTCCACACCAAGTGCAGGAGGAAGAGGGGGGAAAGGAAATGGGATTAGGCCTGGAACTAGTGAAGGCAGATGGACACCTCCTAGTGAAACCCTGACTCCAGTCCTGGCTAACTAACATTATGAACAGGCCTAGAAGGAAGGCGAGTTCATACGCTGGAAACCTGGGACCCTAACTGTCCTGAAGGACCCTGAAGCCAGTGACTGGAATGAGACAAACTGTTCCTCCACCAACCTGGATGAACAGTAGTCTCCCCTCAAGCCCAAACACCAAAACACAGGGAAGGTATACACAAATAAACGAAAGGGAAAGAGGACACTTAAAGGGGTATTCTCATCTTGGACAATGGGGGCATATCGCTAGGATATGCCCCCATTGTCCTATAGGTGCGGGTCCTGCCGCTGGGACCCGCACCTATATCGAGAACGGGGCCCCCAAAGTGAAGAAGTGCGCACCGCGCAAGCGCGGCCCGCTCTCCATTCACTTCTATGGGGCCGCCGCAAATAGCCGAGCGCTGGCTCGGCTATCTCCGTCGGCTCCATAAAAATGAATGGGAGTGGTGGCCATGCATGCGCAGTGCGCTCCCATTCATTTCTATGGAGCCGACGGAGATAGCCGAGCCAGCGCTTGGCTATTTGCGGCGGCCCCATAGAAGTGAATGGAGAGCGGGCCGCGCTTGCGCGGTGCGCACTTCTTCACTTTGGGGGCCCTGTCCTCGATATAGGTGCGGGTCCCAGCGGCAGGACCCGCACCTATAGGACAATGGGGGCATATCCTAGCGATATGCCCCCATTGTCCAAGATGAGAATACCCCTTTAACTTTCCTGAAGCTAATGGCAGTAACGGTATCTCCACAGAGAAACACACACCAGCAGACCACAGACACCTCAGAAAGTATAAACCGCACAGCATGGTGGGAGAAGCAACACTAAATAGAAGTGATCTGTACCCCTCTATCAGAAAATATATGCTTAGGAAAACCAAGTAAACAAAACATATGTTTGATAAACAAGTGGGCTTGTTTTTACAGCAGAAAGTAATCCAGGCAGAGGAGCAAAGTGCGCCATTTTCAAGAAACAGTTTACAACTACCCAAATCACTGTATATCTGGAGGAGGGAGGAGATTGAGTAATGAAGTCCATACTAATGTGTTTCCATGGAGTATCTGATATTGGCAAAGAGAGACATAGATAGGTTTTTGTCTGGAAGGCTTGTTATCGGTGTAGTTCACACAAACAGAAACAAAGTCTTGGACATCCTGAGGAAGAGTTGGCGACCATTGGTACCTGGAGATGAGTTCAGGCTCGGACTGGTCCACAGGGGAACAGGTGAATCCCCCGGTGGGCCCCTGACACAGTAAACTAACCTATAAATAGGCTGCCTAAGATGTTAAGCAGTACATTGCCTATGTCCATATAAAAGACTGGATAGTGTGGGCAGGTAGCATATGCATGTGGGCCCCCAGAGTGAGCTTTACAGTGGGCCCTCAGTGGGAATTTTACTGGTGGGCCCTAGACACCCCAGTCCGACCCTGGATGAGTTGATAGGTTTTACACACTCCTGGATGCCCAGCCAGTTTGGACTTATGTCCCCAGAAGAGGATACGTCTGGCCAGAGAAACGCATGTTTTCCCTGAAGGGATGTCCTTAATCTGAACTGAAGCGATGGGAGCTATACAGGCTGGATTTTGTTTGGCAGAGGAAAAGACTTTAGAAAAAAACACAAGTGCGCATCCTTCCAGAATCCCCTTTTTGCAACAGTACAGCACCAGCACCTACAGATAATGTGTCTTTCTCTAGGAAAAATTGTTTCACAACATTTGGTAAATGAAGGGCAGGTTCAGTGGAAAATACCTGTTTCAAGGTATAGAAAGCAGACTTGGCTTCTGGTTTCCACTCCTTGGCATTGACTCCCTTGCTGGTAAAAGCAGAGATTAGTACGGCTACGGAGGAGAAGAGGGGAATAAACTGCTGATAATAGCAAAGCTCAGGAATCATTGAATTGCACATAAACCGGTGGGTCTAGGCAAGTTCAGTACAGCTGACAACTTTCCGGATCCATATGAAGATCTTGATCATAAATTATATAACCCGAAAGGGGGGAGACAGGAGGTAGAGGACCTCGAGGAGGATTATTCCCAGGAAGCAAGTCAACAGGACAATCATAGCGACAATGAGGAGGCAGGGTGTTCATCTCTTTTTTTCACCAAAAACATCAATATAACTGGAATAAGTGGCTGGTAGCCCAGGTTGTATGGACTGGGTGGAATTCAGACAGGTATAAAAGGCGTCAGGCATCGGGAATGACAGGCAGGTCCCCAAAATTCACATCAGCGTTCAGCCTTTCCGTTCTCCTGCTCCGTTATAGGAGCAGGAGAACGGATTCGCGACATAACGGAGCCTACGGACCCGTTAGGTTTCCGCTCAGAAGATGATTTTGGAGCGGAGACAAAAGTTGTGCACGCAGGACTTTTGTCTCCGCTTCAAAAATCTTCTTCTGAGCGGAAACTTAACGGACCCCATTATAATCTATGGGATCCGTAGGCTCCGTTCAGCTCACTGATGTCCCGAATCCGTCCTTGAACTCAGCCTAAGTAGTTATCTGGAGTTCCAGGATAGGACTGCGTTGACATAACCAAGGAAGGCCCAAGAGCAGAGGACCAGTGTTAGCCCAGCGGTCCGTGTTCTGTGCTCCATGCCAGAGCTTACTTCCTGCTTGAGTCCTGTACTGTTTGTTAGGGCTTGCATGGGTGTGTCTCTCCTCCCTTGTGAGATGGTACGTACACATCCTCTATCTCCCCAGCCTATAGCTGGATTGCAGGAAGTATTTAAAGGTGCTACTTTTCCCAGTAAGGCGCCTGAGCAACTATTAGGTTCCTAGCTTGTTTAGTTTCCTGTTTGAGCGAAGGTGTTCTGTTGGTTCTTGTCATTCTGTGTAACTGACTTTGGATTGCATTTTATGGACTCTGATTGCTGCCTGCTCTGACTTCTGCCTTCGTACCCTGACTACTCCTCCGTCTGATCAGCCTCTGGCCTCCTGGCATTCACTGGGTGTATTGTGTCATCTGGAGGTCAGTCCAGTGGGTTCACACTCTGGGTCCCGATTCCCTCGTGTTCCTATTGCCCTCTGAGGTAGCACCTGATACTCCCCCCGGGAAAGTCTCTCATTACCATCAGAGGTATCGTGTGAAGAACAAGGGGTGTGCTTAGACATCGCGCTCAGATGGAGTTGGTCATGTGGGGCAGCAGGTTGTCACCTGCTGCTCATAAGAACTAGTAGAGACTGGCAGGACATACAAAGTGATCCTCTCCGAGTGGCTTTGGACATATTATATTGTCTTACTAACAGCTTTTGGATGTCACCACCAAGGACTTTTTCAAACGCTGAAAAGGAATTCTATACTGGTTCATCAAGGCCTGATGCAGGAAGTTTCCTGCTGAGCCATAGTCTATAAGGGCCTGCATGGTGAACTGCTTACTTTCACAAGCAAATTCTATGGGACTAAGTCAATTTTGAAGAGAATTAGTCTTCACCTAGGGCTGTCTCTCCTACAGACCCTAGGCTCTAGAGTTGGAGAAGAAGGAGTCAATGGTTTTTGGAATACCGGTGCTAAGCAGAAAGGTCTTTGACCTGGCATGATTGCAGATTAATACGGGTTGCTAGAGATATCAAAGCCTTCAATGTGGACGATATGTCCTAGTCTGCCAGTTCATCCTTAATTCGCCCAAATAGAGTTTCTCAAAAAGCTGTCACTAGAGCCTCACTATTCTACAAAATAGCTTGCCCTTCATAGCTTTGGGGAAGTGACAGTCCTGGACTGGAACCTCCTGTGGAAGTAGTGTACAAACGAAATCCATAAACAAGTTCGAGGTCAGAAGACAATGGACCAGTACAGGAAACAGTGTAAGGTCAAGAAAGGCAGCGTAAAATCAGAGTCAGTTGTCAGGCAGAGGTTTGGTACATGGTTAGTCAGACAGAATATTGCATCTTAACTGATTAACTAGAGACTAGGAACCTGAAGCCCAGGTACTCTCCTACTAGGGAAGATGCATTAAATACCCAACGATAGCCAGCTATATGCTGGGGAAGAATTTGGACATGTGCACCTTGGCTCTTTAAGAGGCCAAGAGTGAGTGCGCGCGTATCCTACATGGCAGCCTAGGCAGGAAAATACAGGATTCGGCCTGCACCAGAGAAGAGTGGCCACAGTGGGCACATGAAGCACAACTCTTATAGCATAAAAAGTCACAAATTATGGCGCATTGCATATTTGCGTCACAATTTGTCACTTTGTCAGCTTGCAAAAAGGACTTATCTGGAGGGGTGAAACCTATCTTGGTGTGCCACATTTTCTGTAACTTGCGCCCAGCATTGGATTGAAGTTCCTTGTGCCTGCAAAAGGAAATTATTCTTAGGGCCGATCCTCTGTGTAAATAGGACCTTAAAGGGGTTGTCCGAGTTATGACAAAAAATATATAGCACTGTAAATCTGATGGGCAGCAATATATAACTAAGTTAAGCAAGTTTTAGGCAAAACAAATCCATATTTCCTCATTTCCCTGGTTCTCTTCTGGTCTTTGTTTACATGCAATAACAACAATCTCAGCCCCTCCCCCTCCACCCCCCCTCTCTGCAAAGGGAATGAATACAAGTGCTGAGTGACATGTCTACCTGCTGGAATACTCAGAAGCATGTTGTTTGTGTAGGACTACAAGTCCCAGCTGTACAATGACACTGCTGATACACACAGGAATTTCTCCCTACCTGTTCTTGTACAATACAATTCCTCTACAGCTCTTGTGCCCAGCATTTGTCTCCTCTCACTGCTGCAGCTACTGTTTGTTTTAAAGCCTTGAGCCCTCAGTGTGTTCTGGCTGAAGGGGTTAATGTTTTATCTGAAGGAAACCAGGAAGAAAGCAGATAGCAGGAGCCCGGCAAAGAAAGGGGGCGTGGCCAGTGACGTCTCGTGTACAGACTGTTATCTGAACTCTGAGGCTTGTGAACGAAACATCACAGAGCAGAGAGATAAGGTGACATCACAGGTCATGTGACCCTCAGTCAACTCTGAGAAACCAGCAGCTTTAGAAACACAAAGTATATGGGAAAGTTGTTATACCTGACAAGTTAGAAACATATAAAGAACAAAAAAATAACTTGGACAACCCCTTTAAGGCCCCGTTTTATTAGGGGTCCATTATTGTCAGAGCTTGGGCCCACCAGCTAAATCAGTCTGACCCTGCATGCGCTTGCCTGAAGGGTGTGATGATTGACTGGGGATTTCCAAAGTAGTGACTAGTGGTGCAATCTACACCTCTCGTATATTGGATCACCTCCTGATATCTCATTGGAAAAGTGTCACATTCACGTGATCTCGTAAATAAATGTCCAAACACTAGAGACCTACAGGTATTCATGCTCTTGTACCCCAGAAAGCAAATTTTTGCTACCTAAAGGCCATAGGTACTGTCTAATGGTCACTTAGAGAGCTGAGTTCAAAATATATTAAATATAGCCAACAAAATCCTTTGTTATCCAGCTTTTTTGATTTTTAAAGGGGTTTTCCAGGATCAGTATACTGATGGACTGTTTAAAAGGTTGACCATTGACTTATAGGATAGCTACCATATATCGGGTAACATTAGAGACACAGCTTTCTATTCTTTTTGAAAATAGAGCTAATTTGTGTAGACTCCACCAAGACTGTGATTGTTGTTGTAAATGTTGGGAGCTTTAAAACTAAGGTTGTCGAGAAGCCATGTCTCTCCTTCATACATCCCATATTACTCATTTTTACTTTGAGCAACATATAGGATCCCCTTTTGGGTCTATAAAATGCAGATATGTTTGTAGTGGTAATTCATTTGCACACATTCATTTATGCTTCACCTTCAACATGTCATTGTCCATGGCACAACCAATTATGGAGTTAATGAGATGGTTTTCTTCAGTCTCTCTGGATGTACTGTACTCATTTCCCTTTCCTTCCCCCTTGTTTCCTCTCCCTCTATGAATCGTGTGATATAATATTACATGTTTTTCTAATCCCTGAATCTAAATCTGACAGCTGCTCCCTGCATGTGTGATGGGACAAGCTGTACTGTCTGCTCCTGACATATTCCTGGATACAGCATATGGTTTTATAGAGGATTTGTTTGGCTTCTGTACGGTAACATTGAACTATGTAATACACTGGTTCCAGATCTTATTTGTGGACTGCGGCCATCTCAAAGCATAAGACCCCAGACATAAGACAAGGGTGAGGTTCTGTATATTATAATCTATTGATTAAAGGGAATGTGTCATCAGAAAATGACCTATTGTTTAAGTATTGTGTCCCAAGCCCCATAAGAGTATAGCGGAGGATGGGAGTGATAGGGGTGCTGGCTTCACTAATCATTCACAGTGGCAATCCTCACATCGATGCTCCTTAGGGCCAGTGCAGTGATAGAAGAGTGCACCCTTTCTTCACTCTGGGCATACTCTGATGTTGGAGCTCCTGCTTGATGGTAGGTGGATTGCCTTTGGTATTGTGAGTGTTGCATGAGTGCAAAGCAGAAGATGTAGGAGCTGTGGTCAGCCTATGGTGCTGGAGTCAGTAACTAGGCCAGTTGTAGAAAATAAATGTCTCTTTTTACTAAGGTGCAAAATGGTAGTTGTAGTACATCTAACGGTATTGAATATGTAAGTGCAAATCTTCCCAGATAGTAACCTATGGATATAGGTCAGAATAAGGTTTGTAGTACTCCTTCCCTCTATCTCTCCAGAATCTCTCTCTGAAGAATCTAAGGCTGGCAATATTAGGCCCCATTCACACGACCGTATGTATTCCGTGATCCGTATAAAAATGGAACGGAAGACATACGGAAAGTCTTCCGTAGTGTTCCGCAATTTTGCGGACCCATTGACTTTAATGGGGCTACGGATGTGATTTTGCGGCCAAGTATAGGACATTTTTTATTTTTTTTGCGGGGGAACTTCCGTGAGATACAGGATGTGGAATGCACATGGTGTGCATTCTGCATTTTTTTTCTCCTATGGAAAAATGAATGGGTTCGTATGGTTCCGCATCTTATCTGCAAAAATGCGGATAAGATGCGGAGATGTACATACGGTCGTGTGAATGGGGCCTTATTCTTACAATGGTGGCTGTAATTCCTAGCTGACAGGTACAGGATTAAGATACGACTGACAAGGCCGTGTCCAAGTGTGTCCAAGGGTTTCTTAGGGTGGGTTCATAACACATTTTATTCCTGTGTTTGACACATATGTTACAAAAAGGATACATAAACGCAGTACACCTTGTATCCTGCACAGTCCAGTAAAAGAACTTATACTTTTTTTTATTATGGTAAAAAACGTATACTCTTTTTTAAACAATGGAATTCTACGGTGAGCGGATGCCATTTTATGGCATCACGGATGCTGGGAGTGAGACCTCCACCAGTCACATGTTGTTGACCCATCCTGAGGATAGGTCATCAACATCGAACTCCTGGAAAACCCCTTTAAAACAATGAGAGCAAGTCCACTTTCAGGACCTCTGGCTTTGATTCATTAGGTTGAGTGGTTTAGACACATAAGGTGTCTGCCAACTGTCATTTATCCCCATTGTTGTTGCAGCAAAAACTGCAGTGGCCATCAGATCTTTGATTTCTTTGGGTGGCCATAGCACCCCCTCCCCAGGAGCCTTGGGCCCAGAGGAGATGCATAAACTGCCCATATTATAGTACATCATTCTTCTCATATTCTGAGCTTATTCACCTCTTCCAGTTGAGAACATATGCATGTGCAGCATCAAAGTGAAGTCCCTTGGGCCTACCAGAGGAAATGATTCTGAGGGCCCACCCTCTGTGTATAAAGGAGCTTAAAGGGGTATTCCCATCTCAGACAATGGGGACATATCACTAGGATATGTCCCCACTGTCTGATAGGTGGGGTTCCCACCTCTGGTAAACTGAGCCAGCAAAGTGACAGAGGGCTCAATGTGCATGCGCGGCTACACTCCATTCATTTCCAAGGGGCCACTGAAAATAGCCGAGCACTTTTCTCTGGTAATCTGGTGGGCCAGTCCGAACCTGCTCATGTGTATGTGGGGGCTGGTCAACAACGATCTACGGTGTATTACATGGCCACCTTTTGATATGCACTTATGGTTAACCTTCTCCGATGATCTGCAAACTGTGGATCCACAACTGTTGGGAAACTACAAAATCCACCATGCCTGACAGCTCCAAGCTCTCTGTGCATTATAGTAGTTTTCCAAAAGATCACAGGCACAGAGTGGAGATTGCTGATTCTCTCCCTAATGATTTAGTTCTAAGTCTTAAAGGGGTTCTCCAAGTTAAATTTATTGATGACCTCCTCTTCATTGTTTACACACTAGCCGTAACATGGTTAGCAGTGAGCAGGTGTAATTACACCTAAGCGCCGCATTCATTTCAATCGGAAGGCTTTTTTCCATACAAGTCTATGGGACCGATCCTTCCCATTGAAATGAATGGGGTGGTTAGGTGTAATTACACCTACTCACCACTACCCCTGTTACGGCTGCTGTGTAAACAATGAAGAGGAGGCAGCGCTGGTACGGCACGCGCCTCCTCTTCAAACAGCTGATCGGCAGGGGAGCCGGGTGTCGGACCCCCGCCGACCTGATATTGAAGACTTATCCTGAGGATAGGTCATCGATAACTTTAACTTGGAGAACCCCTTTAAAATATCATGAAATAAAAAGGCATTGCACTTTTTATAAAGATCTACAATGCCTTATGCAGTACCTAAGGGGTTAGTATCCTTTCCACGTCTATTTTCCTCCAACATGTGGTTTCTAATAGAGCATTTTAAATCCCCCTCTTGGCTGAGTACATTCCACTAGGTGTGAATTCCTAACAGCGGCCAACTTTCCAGCTAGCCACTGGGACAACATACATAAACAGTGGTATTAAAATAACACCCCATCCCCCAGTGTTATCCTTTCATATAGTACATTAATAGATCATTCATTCCCACATTGCAATTAGCATGATACAGTATCTGCTTACTGGTGCTTTCTTATGTAATGCGGACTCTTCATATAGAGAATCTGGTAATTGCAACCTCTGCCAGTTTTATCTCTATAGCAGAGAAGCAGCCTTCAGTCATGTGCTCTCAATTATACCCTCTGAATCCATATTTTGTATGCCAAAAATAAACTAGAATATCTAGATCGACACAAACAACCCCTCCAGGTATGCAAACTGCAGATCTATAGCTATAATACATGATCCATGGCACGTCACTTCAGGGTGAAGCTCAGAGACAACCTGGATGATGGTTGCCAGGGGGCACAAACAAGCCACTTTACTTGGGCCAAGGTGTCTAGATATAGTGTGACCTTTAAAGGGAAAACCTTAAACCTTAAAGGTGGCACATGAGATATCTGTCAGCTGAAAGCTCGTTAGTCTGACTGCTCTCCTCTCCTGAACCTCCAGTATATATGCATGCTCTGTTTGGCTGAGCATGCATATATATAGGAGGGGAGAAGCCTCTGCCAGACACCTGCACTTAACTTCTCGAAAACAGAAGAATCGGGCATTTGAAATCCAACATGCCCAGACCTTTTCTTCCCCGACATTAGCAGAGAGTCTGGAGGACACTATACACTTGAGATGGTCAGCTGAACCCACTGATATAGATATAATGTGTATGGCCAGCTTAAAGACGTTATCTAATGATTAATGTAAAAAAATGAAAATCAGACATCATGTAGTACATGACATTCTCTTTCTAACAGACTGTACCCCACATGGAGACAGAGATCTCCCCATTCATTGCTCTGCTAGATTTATTTCAAGACGGTAACTCAGGGGACGTGCACTTTCTTAGGCAGTGTGTGTTTTCTTCTTCAGCTGGTGACAGTTGAAGGATGGAACTGAGCATGTGCTTCCATCTCAGTGAGCAGGACAGAGAAATTAGAAAAAGAACAAACAGCAGATGGCGCTATATAGATAGATTTCAGTGAATAACTCAATGGTTATGCTAAATTTTTAATTACATACTATCATAAACGTATTCAGATCCAGGTGCTGGTTTGAAAAATATAGAATTTTTTTGTGGAACAACCCCTTTAAGGCTATGTAATCTTAATTGTATACAATCTACTGTTCTCTGTTAGCACCCATTTCAGGCTGTGGAGAGGCTGATGTTAGTGTTCTTCAATGGGAAGGAAAAATCCTTGCCTCTAATGAGCACTACTTTATTTCTCATATTTCCAGGCCTAGGAAGCTCCAAAAACACTCAGACACATATGTGTAACTGATGTTGGCTGCTGCATGTGTTGGGTTTGTTCGCCCTTTATAGATGATTGGATACATGATCATCATATTTGATTGTGGGATTTTCCTTATTATAATACTCTGATCTGAACAAAGACTGACACAAAATAAATATATAACCTTTTTATTACAATCAGTACATTACACACAAATATATAATACATAAAAACAGACTTTATTACATATCTACATAGAAAACTGTGCAAAGTATTTATAACCTAAAGCAACATATAATCCTGTTACACAGGCCAGGAGATTCGCAGTTGGTAGCTTATCTTTTCAAAGACCAGTTTTAGCTGGCAATGGAATTGACTTAAGCCCCACTCAGGGACCCAAATGTCTTCAAACCCTACCTTCATGCCTTTCTACTTCTTAATTCTGCCCCCATATAACTTATTTACTGAAATGTAAAGCTCTAAGGACTAACAAAAACCCATTGCCCATGGGTTCAAGGCCAGAGTACCATGAAGAACCTTTCAGTTAGAACATCCTATCCTTCAACTGTAACATTGTATACATCAGGAATCAATTATAACATTGTATCTGTCTAGAGGAACTAGTTATAACACCCTATCTTTTAGGAACCAGTTATAACATCCTATCATTCAGGAACCAGTTATAACATCCTATCATTCAGAAACCAGTTACAACATCCTATCCTTCAGGAATCAATTATAATGTTATCCTTTATAATATCCTATCTTTTAGGAACCAGTTATAACATCCTATTTTTCATAAACCTGTTATAACATCCTATCCTTCAGGAACCAATTATAATGTGCTATCCTTTAGGAACCAGTTATAACACCCTGTCCTTAAGGAACCAGTTAAGCAGTTATAACAACCTACCCTTCAGGTATCAAGCATGGTCTTGCTTGGTGACACCTTGCCTTATACTTTCTGATGCCCAGTCATTTTGCACTTCTCTCTTCATCCAACATACAATGAGTTATTGTTTATGGATATGAGAAAACGCAAATTGCAGAAACATGTCTTAACCTGCACACCTTCAGAAATAGTCCAAATGAACGAAGCTGAAACATGAAATTTCCAATCCCACATCTGCTAGATCTAGATGTCCATCAACCTATACACATAACACCAAGAACCTTCTAAAGAACAACAAAACAATGGATGAACGTTACTCTGACTAAGCAAGACTTTGGGATTATTGACTTCCAACACTTTTGCTAAACACAATGGAGTTGAAGTTCTGTACCCTGTAAAGAGTTATCCGATACATTTATGGAATACAATACTTTCCGGGTACAATGATAATGTTTTTTTTCTGCAATATTCCTATCAAAAGCCAGAACATTCTGAGCAATATGTCTATAAATTAATTTGCTAATGGACATTTTGCTGCTGGGCATAAACTCAATAACTGAGATTCTAGTGCAAACACAGTGCAGACACAAACTGCATTGAAACCTGGCCTTAATAGGACTAATACATTTTTCAGATGGTACACCCCCATGCCAGTGTCCGTTATAATAATTTAACCCCTCTGAGCCTCCTGTGACATAGATCTGGAGAAGGAAGATGCCAGGTTGGGTTTAGAGAATTCCATACGTGCAGGCTGCATGACTGGAGGCAACTCTTTGGTGATTTGAGAGACGGGTATCTTGTCTTGGCATGACCCATCATTGCCTGGATTGCTTAGGGCTCTCTCGAATTCAATCATGCCACGAAGCTGTGGAGGTGTTGCCATGCGATCCATCTTGGTAGTAAGGTCTGCTGGCTTGAAGATAGGCAGGGGTAGAGTTCTCTGGTAGGGAAGTTGATATTTAGTAAGGCGGTGACCCAGACGACCCATTCTCATGATCTGAGCTGGAGAACGTTGAACGAGGAAATGTGTTTTCCCCTGCTGTTTGAAGCTTTCCCGCCTCCAAACATCGGCATCACGAGCATTACAGCTGAATGAGAGAAATATGAGAGTGAAACATATTGTCCATGTAATAGTGCAACATAAAATTGTGTTTTTCCTAATTGTTGTCTGTATCTTTGTTACCCTGTACAGGTACTCAGTAAAATTTAACATTCGAACATATAACCAAAGTAATGGGGGACAATATGGAAGTGATACAGTTAAAGTTTTCTATATCTATATTGATGACCTCTACAATGTGGTTGTTGGGTCTCAGTTGTCTCACCTCTCCTCTGGTCTACTGAAGACAGATGTATCCAGCCATTCTGCAGAGTAGCGCTCCCTCCGGGCCGTGTTGTCCTCCTTCACTTCACAACTTAACTCGGCCATAGTGCCATCTTCATGTGTTTCTGGCTTCCCCAGCATCTTAGGTTAAGTATGTGTTAACAGATTACAATAGTTTCACTTGCTCTGTGTTTCCTCTGAGGCTTGTTCTCCTATGCAGTGGTATGTCTAGGGTTTATATATACTTGACAGGGTCTATTTTCATTCTGCTTTGTAACAATCTATATCTATCCAGAGAGTCATCCTTGCCCCCCTCACACCCACACAGTGACCACTGACTGACACAGAGGACAGATTTGGAACTGTGCCCAGACGTCACATCTCATAAGAACATGATCACTGCAGCAAAATGCGGGCATTGCTATTTGTTTTGTCATTGGAGCAGTTAAGTTTCATAGTTCTCAGCACAGGTTCTCCTTATTATGTCACCTGTTATCAAAGAAAATTTCTTTATCCACTGGATGTTTTTACAGTGATCATCTGACTGTGGACTGTACAGACAGTGCTGGGTTTCTATATAATGTACAGTGATCTCCTGACTGTAGATCATCAGGACAGGATCACACAGTGCTGGGGTTCTATATAATGTACGGTGATCTCCTTACTGTAGATTAGCAGGACAGGATCACACAGTGCTGGATTTCTATATAATGTATAGTGATCTCCTGACTGTAGATTATCAGGACAAGATCACACAGCGTTGGGTTTCTATATAATGTACAGTGATCTCCTGACTGTAGATTATCAGGACAGGATCACACAGTGCTGGGTTTCTATATAATGTACAGTGATCTCCTGACTGTAGATCATCAGGACAGGATCACACAGTGCTGAGGTTCTATATAATGTACAGTGATCTCCTGACTGTAGATTATCAGGACAAGATCACACAGTGCTGGGTTTCTGTATAATGTATAGTGATCTCCTGACTGTAGATTATCCGGACAGGATCACACAGTGCTGGGTTTCTATATAAGGTACAGCGATCTCCTGACTGTAGATTATCAGGACAGGATCACACAGTGCTGGGTTTCTATATAATGTACAGTGATCTCCTGACTGTAGATTATCAGGACATGATCACACAGTGCTGGGTTTCTGTATAATGTATAGTGATCTCCTGACTGTAGATTATTAGGACAGGATCACACAGTGCTGGGTCTCTGTATAAAGTATAGTGATCTCCTGACTATAGATTATAAGGACAGGATCACACTGTGCAGGATTTCTATATGATGTATAGTAATCTCCTGACTGTAGATTACCAGGACAGGATCACACAGTGCTGGGTTTCTGTATAATGTACAGTGATCTCCTGACTGTAGATTATCAGGACAGGATCACACAGTGCTTGGTTTCTGATTAATGTACAGTGATCTCCTGACTGTAGATTACCAGGACAGGATCACACAGCGCTGGGTTTCTATATAATGTACAGTGATCTCCTGACTGTAGATTATTAGGACAGGATCACACAGTGCTGGGTTTCTGTATAATGTACAGTGATCTCCTGACTGTAGATTATAAGGACAGGATGACACAGTGCTGGATTTCTATATAATGTACAGTGATCTCCTGACTGAGATTATCAGGACAGGATCACACAGTTCTGGGTTTCTATATAATGTACAGTGGTCTCCTGACTGTAGATTATTAGGACAGGATCACACAGTGCTGGGTCTCTGTATAAAGTATAGTGATCTCCTGACTATAGATTATAAGGACAGGATCACACTGTGCAGGATTTCTATATGATGTATAGTAATCTCCTGACTGTAGATTACCAGGACAGGATCACACAGTGCTTGGTTTCTGATTAATGTACAGTGATCTCCTGACTGCAGAGTATCAGGACAGGATCACACTGCTAGATTTCTATATAATGTACATTGATCTCCTGACTAAAGATTATCAGGACTGGATCACGCAGTGCTGGTTTTCTATATAATGTACAGTGATCTCCTGACTGTAGATTATGAGGACAAGATCACACAGTGCTGGGTTTCTATATAATGTACAGCGATCTGACTGTAGATTATCAGGACATGATCACACAGTGCTGGGGTTCTTTATAATGTACAGTGATCTCCTGACTGTAGATTACCAGGGCAGGATCACACAGTGCTTGGTTTCTTTATAATGTACAGTGATCTCCTGACTGTAGATTATCAGGAAAGGATCACACTGCTAGATTTCTATGTAATGTATAGTGATCTCCTGACTGTAGATTATCAGGACAGGATCACGCAGTGCTGGGTTTCTATATAATGTACAGTGATCTCCTGACTGAGATTATCAGGACAGGATCACACAGCGCTGGGTTTCTATATAATGTACAGTGATCTTCTGACTGTAGATTATCAGGACAGGATCACACAGTGCTGGGTTTCTATATAATGTACAGTGGTCTCCTGACTGTAGATTATCAGGACAAGATCACACAGTGCTGGGTTTCTATATAATGTACAGTGATCTGACTGTAGATTATCAGGACATGATCACACAGTGCTGGGGTTCTCTATAATGTACAGTGATCTCCTGACTGTAGATTATCAGGACAGGATCACACAGTGCTGAATTTCTATATAATGCACAGTGATCTCTTGACTATAGATTATCAGGACAAGATCAAACAGTGCTGGTTTTCTATATAATGTACAGTGATCTCCTGACTGTAGATTATCAGGACAGGATCACACAGCGCTGGATTTCTATATAATGTACAGTGATCTCCTGACTGTAGATTATCAGGAAAGTATCACACAGTGGTGGGTTTCTGTATAATGTACAGGGATCTCCTGACTGTAGTTTATCAGGATAAGATCACACAGTGCTGGATTTCTATATAATGTACAGTGATCTCCTGACTGTAGATTATCAGGACAAGATCACACAGTGCTGGGTTTCTATATAATGTACAGTGATCTCCTGACTGTAGATTATCAGGACAAGATCACACAGTGCTGGGTTTCACAAGATCACATAGTGCTGAGGTTCTATATAATGTACAGTGATCTCCTGACTGCAGATTATCAGGACAGGATCACACTGCTAGATTTCTATATAATGTACATTGATCTCCTGACTGTAGATTATCAGGACAAGATCACACAGTGCTGGGTTTCTATATAATGTACATTGATCTCCTGACTGTAGATTATCAGGACAGGATCACACAGTGCTGGGTTTCTATATAATGTACAGTGATCTCCTGACTGTAGATTATCAGGACAAGATCACACAGTGCTGGATTTCTATATAATGTACAGTGATCTCCTGACCGTAGATTATCAGGACAGGATCACACATTGCTGGGTTTCTATATAATGTACAGTGATCTCCTGACTGTAGATTATCAGGACAGGATCACACAGCGCTGGGTTTCTATATAATGTACAGTGATCTCCTGACTGTAGATTATCAGGAAAGGATCACACAGCACTGGGTTTCTATATAATGTACAGTGATCTCCTGACTGTAGATTATCAGGACAAGATCACACAGTGCTGGGTTTCTATATAATGTACAGTGATCTCCTGACTGTAGATTATCAGGACAGAATCACACAGTGCTGGGGTTCTATATAATGTACAGTGATCTCCTGACTGTAGATTATCAGGACAAGATCACACAGTGCTGGGGTTCTATATAATGTACAGTGATCTCCTGACTGTAGATTATCAGGACAGGATAACACAGTGCTGGGTTCTATATAATCACACAGTGCTTGTTGACAATAGGAATAGAGGGAATGTAGTTTGAAACATTGGTGTCCATAAAATTCTGGTTGCCAATTTTTTTGAAAGTTAATGGAGGACGGATCCGTTTACTATTGTGTCACACCGAACGGATCCGTCCCCATTGACTTGCATTGGGGGTCATTCTGGATCCGTCTTGGTGCAGATGCCCAGACCGGAGAGCAAACCGCAGCATGTTGCGGTTTGCTCTTCGGTCTGGAGACTGAAGAGAACTGAACGGAATGTATTTAGGAGCATTCCGTTCTCTTCAGTTCAGTTTTGTCCCATGAATGGGGACAAAACTGAAGCGTTTTATTCCGGTATTGAGCCCCTATGACGGATCTCAATACCGGAATTTGTAAATGCAAGTGTGAAAGTAGCCTTAGGGTCAATGTGACCTTCCCAATTCTCTCTCTCTCTGTAAAATAAATAGACTCAGCAAGATTAATCTCCATGTTTGATTCCATGCCAATATGCAATCTGAGAAAGGTATTTTAAAGCCTGTACCCACTCTGCTGGCACGCCTCTGCATCTTGCTTCTGTTGGAGGAATAAAAAGCTACTTAATCCACTAACTAACTCGGTAGGAACCTGCTTGTTTATTGAAGTGGATCATAACTAAATGTCAAACTTGTTTTTTTAGTCCTGCTTATAAAATGTAAGGTACATTTACCATGGATGGTATAATCTGAGCCATGTGCTTAGTGTACCAACTTTAACGCTCCACCACGCCATGCACAGTACCATTCAAAATGCCACAAACACTAGCATAGTGAAAATCAATCAGAATAGCAGATGTCTGTGAAAATCATTATCTAACATGTTGGAATTACATTCTGGCAGATAGACACTAGTAACAGTTAGCAGGTACCACTGCATAAAGCGTCATGGAGTGTCTCAGTCTGTCATTGCGTCTGCGGAGCACCCTAATAAAGATAAGCCCCCAAGGCCTCTTGTGTAACAGTGTTTGGGGGCCCCGCTCCCCTAGTATAACTTATCATATTTAAAGGGAGTCTGTCACCACTGTATGACCATATACAGCGCTTACATAGCTCTGTAGCACATCTACACATGAATGCAATGGTTATTTTCTTTAGACTTGCAGATGCAGGAAAAGTACCGTTTAACTCATATGCAAATGAGCACTCGCAAGTGCCCAAGGGCAGTGTTCACTGTGTAGGAGCCCAGGCTGCTCTGCCTTCTTTCATGGTTACTCCTACCCAGCCTCTTCCTTTGCCCGCCTGCCTATTCCCTTGTGTCATACAAGGAGGTCGGGCAAAGGAAGAGGCTGGGGAGGAGTAACCATGAAAGAAGGCAGAGCAGCCTGGGCTCCTACACAGTGAACACTGCCCCTGGGCACTTGCGAGTGCTCATTTGCATATGAGTTAAACTGCATTTTTTCTGCATCTGCAAGTCTAAAGAAAATAACAAAAGTACCATTACATTAATGTGAAGGTGTGCTACAGAGCCATGTAAGCGCTGTATATGGTCATATAGTGGTGACAGACTCCCTTTAAAGGAGTTGTCCAGAATTTAAAAAAGCATGGCTGATTTCCTCCAAAAAAGCACCACACATGTACATGGATTGTCTCCAGTAGCACAGCTCAGAACCATCGAAGAGAATGGAGCTGAGTTGTAATTCCACACTCTACCTGTGGACAGGTGTGATGCTGTTTTTGGAAGGAAGCAGACATCTTTTTCTAGTCCTGGAGAACCCCTTTAAACAAAATAATTTTTTCAACAAAACAGACGGATAGTTATAATATCCCTGGTAGCTAATGGTACCATCTCTTGTGATCTAGGACAGTGAAAGGATAAATGGTAACGTAAGCCAAAAAAGGAACTGGATCCAGCGAGTAAAAAATATCACAAATTCTCTTTATTCTATAGCAAATATCAAAACAAGTCTTAGACACTTCAAAATTGTATAAAAAAAACCCTACAGACTGCCCCACAAAAAATGAGCCCTCATATGGCTCTATAGGTGTAAATATAAAAAGTTCTGGAGGTCAGAATATGGTGATGAAAATAAAAAAATGTGGGTTTTTTCAAAGTTTTTAATTTTTAAAAGTATTAAAACACAAAAAAACTATCCAAATGTGGCAAAGCTGTAATTCGTGACCTGGGGAATGAAGGTAACAGATCAGTTTTACCACACAGGGAACGCTGTAAATATGAAACACATAAAAATGCATTGCATTGCATTTTTTATCAACAAAAAATCTAAAAAAATATATGTTTAATAATAAAGAGGACCTTTCACCACTCCTGACATGCCTATTTTAATAGCTTCACGCATTCCCCATGTAATAACAATTCTGGAGCATCTGTTCTTATGGCTCCATGTTGTGCCATTCCTTTATTATTTGCACTAGAAGTTATGAATAAATTGCTATTTGCCTTTAGTAAAGGAACAGAGGGGAAGTAACCAGTTGGGGGGGGGGGATACCTGCACAGACTGACTCTAGCCAATCAGTGCTGCCATGTTCAGTCTGTGCAGGTACACACCCCCAACTTGTTACCTTCCCTCTGTTCCCTTACTGAAGACAAATAGCAATTCATTCATAACTTCTAGTTCAAATAATAAAGGAATGGCACAACATGGAGCCATAAGAACAGATACTCCAGAATTGTTATTACATGGGGAATGCGTGAAGCTATTAAAACAGGCATGTCAGAAGTGGTGAAAGGTCCTGTTTAAGACTTGATTTAAACAATAGGCTATTTTCTTATAATGCATTCCCTTTAAGTCCTGAAAGTTATAAGGTGGAGCCTCAATGGATTGGACTTCATTTTCCAGCACATCCCACAGATGCTCAATCAGATTGAGATCTTGAGAAGTTGAAGGCCATTACCATGCCAAGTTTTTGTCATGTACCTCATACCATTGATATTTGGGAATACTACCTCCATGAAGGGATGCCCTGTACGCGGTCTGCGACATTGTTTAGCTAGGTCATACATGTCAAAGTAACATCTATATGAATGCTAAAACCCAAGGTTTCCCAGAAGAACATTGCACAGAGCATCACACTGCCTCCACTAGCTTGACTTCTTTTCATAGTGCATTCTTGTGCCATCTCTTTCCCAGGTAAGTGATGCACCTGGACATCAACAAAATGAAAAAGAAAGTGTGATTATCCAACCAGACAACCTCCTTGGTCCACTTTTGTTGATCACGTATCTTTGTAGTCGTTATCAGCGGTGGACAGGGATCAGCACTGGCTCCAGTGGCGTGCCTAGGGTGTTTTGCACCCGGGGCGGGTCCTTTCGCTGGCACCCCCCTCCCCAATATGTTAAAAAATTGTACCCCCTCACAGTAGTATTGCCCTCATTGTACAAACTTCACGGTAATTTTGTACAGATATGTGCCCTCTCACAGTAGTTATACCCATATTGTGCCCTCTCACAGTAATTATGCCCACATTGTGCCCCCTCACACTTGTAATGCCCTCTTTGTGCCCCTTCACAGTAATAATCCCCATTGTGCCCGCTTTATTGTAATAATGCCCACTGTGCCCCCTTCACAGTAATAATGCCCACTGTGCCCCCTTCACAGTAATAATGCCGTCTGTGCCCCCTTCACAGTAATAATGCCGTCTGTGCCCCCTTCATTGTAGTAATGCCCTCTGGCTCTGTGCCCCCTCCATAGTAAAAATGCCCACTGTGCACCCTTCACATTAGTAGTGCCCTCTGTGCCCCCTCCAGAGTAGTAATACCCTCTTCACCTCCTCCAGAGTAGTAATGCCCCCTGTGCCCCCTCCAGAGTAGTAATGCCCTCTGTGCCCCCTCCAGAGTAGTAATGCCCCCTGTGCCCCCTCGAGAGTAGTAATGCCCCCTGTGCCCCCTACAGAGTAGTAATGCCCTCTGTGCCCCCTCCAGAGTAGTAATGCTCCCTGTGCCCCCTCCAGAGTAGTAATGCCCTCTGTGCCCCCTCCAGAGTAGTAATGCCCCCTCTGCCCCCTCCAGAGTAGGAATGTCCCCTGTGCCCCCTCCACAGTAGAAATGCCCCCTCTGTATTAAAAACAAACAAACAAAAAAAACACAGCAGCTACTCACCTTGTCCTGTTCCTGAAGTCCTCTCTTCTCTACAGGCACAGATCGCTCTGCAGCATTGTGTGGGCAGAGCTTATGCAGATTTCCGGGCTGCTGGCTTCGCCCACACATTCCAGCAGTGCGATCTGTGCCTGCAGCCTGAATGGTGGAGCGGGAAGAAGTCTCTCTGCTTCACCATTCAAAGTGCTGCGGGCCTGAGGGAGAGGAGGAGCGCGGGGAGGTGAGTGACAAGACCCAGCTCCCTGTGCTCCAGCAATGAGCAATTCCATCTGTATTGATGGAAGCGCTCATTGCTTCCAGCACCCCCTGAGAACTGGCACACGGGGCGGACCGCCCCCCCCCCCGCCTCCACCTTAGTACGCCACTGACTGGCTCTCTGACTGCTCTACGGCTGTGCAGCCCCATATGCAGCATGCTTTGTAGCACTGTGTGTTCTAACACCTTTCTATCATAGCCAGCATTCATTTTCATTTGCTGCCTAATATTTTCTACCCCACTACAGATGCCATTGTCTTGAGATAATCAATGTCATTAACTTCACCTCTTGGTGGTTTTAATGTTATGGCTGATGAGTGCATGCAGGGGCGAATTAAGAACTCAAAGTTGCCCTGGAAAAAAAGGTAAAAGTGGCCCCATGTTGTAGGTGGAGCCACTGTGGTTGAAGGAGTGGCCAAGTCAAGTGGGCGGATCAGCAAACTGTTAGGCCAGCTACAAATACAATACAACCCTGTATGCTATTGAGTAGCAGACTTTCATGCTAAATTCTTATACAGATCTCATGTTAGGCCAAGTTCACATTTCCATCAGTAATTGTAAGCCAAAAACACAGAAGTGCAGATATTTCCATTAGGCTTCAGGTTGCCAGTTTGCTGTCTGACACCACAACATATAGAAGATTGTTGGGCAATCCTATTGATATATTTTCTAGCCAGTATTTGTCCTAACTTACTGAGGGTTTAAATTGTGGTGCCATATCGCAAAGGCAATCTGACTATTTAAAACCAGATCACCCAATCACGCCAATTTTACATGCTCTACTAAAAATTCATAAAAATGAATTTCCTCCTCCCATGCGACCGATAGTGTCCGGTATAGGTTCGCTAACTGAAAAATTGAGTGAGTGGCTAGACTCATTGTTACAGCCCCTTGTTCGCCGAGTCCCTGGATATCTAAAAGATACAACTGATGTATTGAAGGCTCTTTATGATATGGACTGGAGAGAGTCTTATGTCTGGCTTACCTGCGATGTAGTATCTTTGTATACTAGTATTCCTTTCAGTGTGGCAATTATGGCATTGGAACATCATTTGAATTGCTATAGTGATTATACTTTAGAGCTGAGACAATACATAGTGTCAGTTACCTCCTTTTTACTGACACATAATTATTTTCTTTTTGATAATTTTTTTTTATTTGCAAATCAGTGGCATTTCGATGGGAGCTAAATTTTCCCCATCTCTGGCCAATTTAGTTATGTCTTTTTGGGAGGAGAAGTTTCTTTTTGGTTTAGGTAATCCATACAGTGGTTGCATTCAATGGTATGGAAGATTCATTGACGATCTCCTGTTCATTTGGACAGGCGATGTGTCTTCCATACCTTCCTTTGTTCATTATATTAATAGTAATCCTTTTAATTTAAGGTTTACCTGCCATCATGATTTTTTTTCTGTAAATTTTTTGGATGTCACACTTATTGGAATGCCGGGATCACCTATACAAACCAAAACCTACCACAAAGCTACAGCAGGTAATACGATTCTTAAAGCAAATAGCCATCATCCAGTCCATACCATTAAAGCTTTTCCAGTAGGAGAAATGATAGGAGCGTGATGTTATTGTAGTACATATGAGGCATTTGTATCTGAATGTGCGACCATTAGATCAAGGTTGTCGCACAGAGTTTATCCTCACTGGATGTTCGATAGGGCTTACAGCATTGCTTCTCAAAAATATAGACATGAGCTTTTGTTTACGAATGACAATTCAGAGGTGAATGCGGTTTCCACGACCTGTGACCACCAACCGAATCGTGGATCCGCATCCATTTCGGATGCAGCCTTATATGAAACCAGGACGAGGCACAGAGGTCATAAAAGCAAATATAACAAAACATCAAAAAATAACATAGATAAAAATTCAACACAATCATCCCCCACATTGGTTCTAACTTTTAGTAGGTAGTTTCCAGCTATTAAAAATATTGTATTAAAGCATCTGCCTGTCTTGTATGAGGATGAGACAGTAGCTAATATCCTACAGAGTGGATGCAGAGTCATCCCTCGTCGAGCCTGCACCTTAGGTAATCTTTTTTTTTTCAAATTCAAGTATTTATTGGATTTTTTATAAGGTTTGTACAGGTACCTGTTGCAGAACAGAACAATGTGCAAAACATATCAATAAAGAAAATTCAAAACTCAAGTTAAAGTAAAAAATTCAAGTCAAATGCATGAAGAGTCGAACTGGGGAGACCCATTGAATAACAACATATATACGTATAATATAAAAAAAAAATGCTTGTTTGAAGCCACATGAAGGAGAGAGGGGAATTGGTAGGGGAGGTAGACAGAAAAAAAGAGGGGAGAGGGAGAAAGAGGGGAAAGAGAAAAAAAAGGGGGGGGGGGGGGTTTGCACATAGACATACCTTCAGAGAAGGACATATTTGTATAACCCTATTCATCAAAAGGTACATATAGAGCCCCAAAGGACATTATTCAAGAGTGTCCATAAGAGCCTGAACTCCGTTAGGCCTCCCACGGTTCCCAAGCCTTCAGGAAAAGCACGTATTTCTGAGAGGTATGAGCAATTAGTTCCTCCATTCTCTGACAGGACATGACTTCTTCAAACCATTCCTCTAGAGTCGGAGACATGGGTGATTTCCAGTGTCGTGGAATTACTGGTTTTGGCTGCTTGTATAAGATGTTTCAAGAGGGATTTCTTATAAGCAGGTACATTGAGATCAAACATGAATAGGAAAAATGCCTCCGGGGAATTAGGCATTGGGAAACCAGTGATTTTTTGAATGGTTGTGTGGACCGAGTCCCAGAATGGACGTAAACTAGGACAGTGCCACCAAATATGCAACAGTGTACCCTCTGCAGACCCACAGAGCCAGCACCTATCCGAAACCGAAGGAAACCATTTATGTAGTAGTGAGGGCACCCTGTACCACCTAGATAGTATCTTATAACAGGTTTCCTGCGCTTTCGTAGCTAAGATTGATTTATGCGTAAACACAAAACATCTACGCCACTGAGTTGGGGATATGGAGATATTTAAATCTCTTTCCCATTTCGAGCAAAATGAGAGGGGCAGGGACGAGTGTTGCTCCAGGAGCAATTTGTATAGAAAAGAAATATCCCTAAAGATTGCTGATGGAGCAAGACAGGCTTTTTCGAAAGCTATGAGATTCCTGTCGAGCGTGTGGGAAGCACGCAGGGTAGTAAAGAAGTGCTGGAGCTGAATATATTCAAACTGGGCCCTGGAGGAGTGAGGGGTGGTTCCCATCAGGGCAGACAAAGGTTTTAGTGTGGACCCTAAGATAACTTGACAGAAGCGAAGGGGAGAGAGCTTCGTCCCCATTAGAAATGATCTAACAGAGGCACCGGGAGGGAAGTGAGGATGGTCTGTTATTGGGGTCAAGGGTCCTTTAACATCTATCAGGGAGGACTCCACGCGCACCTCCCTCAAGGCTGCAAAGGTATGAGAAAAAGTGAAGGTGAGCGTAGAACGAACCGAAGCTGGCACGTTCTGCAGCCAAGGGATAACCTGCAGAGCTATAGGAGAGAGATTTCTGGCTAAAACAACCCATTGTTTTTGAGAGTATCCCCTACAGGCATCGAGGAGTCGGGCATACATCGCAGCTTGGTAATATAGTTTACAGTCCGGAAGACCAACCCCACCCTCATCCTTCGCATGAACCAGGACATTCCATTTAATTCTGGGCCTGCCTGGAGACCAGACAAACTTTAGAAAGCATTTACGGACCCTATTCCAGAATGGGTACGGTATTCGAATGGGGATGGTCTGCAGGAGGTAGAGGAGCTTGGGCAGGACGTTCATTTTTAATATACTAACCCTCCCAAACTATGAAAAATCCCCACGACGCCAGGACTTGAGATCCTTCTCAAAGCGTGTAACCAGGGGGAGAAAGTTATCCTGAAACAGGCGCGTTAGATCACTGCTCAGCTTAATTCCAAGATAAGTAATCCCTCCAGAAGGCCAAGAGAAAGGGAAGGAAGCCCTAAGGGAGTGTACTAGGTCCTGGGCAAGAGACACATTCAAGGCATGAGACTTGGATAAGTTAACTTTAAAGTTAGTCCACGCCCCAAATCGAGAAAGTTCACGCTGAAGACATGGAAGTGAAATTCTTGGGTTGGTAATATATAGTAATAGGTCGTCTGCGAAGGCTGCACACTTATACTCCCCCTCCAATTTGTATTCCAGTAATGTCAGGATTATCCCGTATAGTCGCCAAGAGGTGTTCCATAACGAGAGCATATAAAAGGGGAGACAGTGGACAGCCTTGGCGAGTACCGTTATGGATGGAGAAGGGAGCAGATAGAGAGCCGTTTACCTTGACTTGAGCTGACGGAGAGGTATATAGTGAAAGTATTTTCAAGTGATCCATGGGCCTAGGCCAAGATGAGTCAAGGCCGCTCTCAAAGAGGTCCAGGATATCCTGTCAAATGCTTTTTCAGCATCCAGAGACAGGATCATCAAGGGGATACGGTGCTTCTTGGCATGATGGATAATGTCTAATGTTTTAAGGGTGTTATCCCTGGCTTCCCTTCCCGGCACAAACCCCACCTGGTCCGAATGGACCAAAGAGGGCATGAAGGCATTCAGGCGGTTTGCCAGGAGCTTAGCAAAGATTTTGAGGTCTACATTCAACAAAGAGATGGGACGATAACTTGCACACACCTGAGGATCCTTGCCTGGTTTCGGAATAACCGCTATGTGGGTGCCTAAGGCCTGTGCCGGGAAGGGGAGACCAGTGGACACTGTATTGAAGACCTTAAGGAGAAAGGGTGATAGTTTTTCAACGTAGTCTTTATAGAACCTGGCTGTGTATCCATCGGGCCCAGGGCTCTTGCCACCCAGAAGGGACTTAATAATACTCTGAAGCTCCTCAGCTATAAAGGGAGATTCTAATGAGGCAGACTGCTCTGCCGTGAGGTGTGAGGCAGAGGATAAGGGCTTATCCACTGGGTCGGGCGGGGTAGGTAGGGCATATAGGTCTGAGTAAAAGGAGTGGAAGGAGGCAGCGATATTTGAAGTAGTGAAAACCTGGGTCCCCTGTGGAGATTTAATAAGGGGGATATGTGAGGATGCCATCTGTTGCCGAATTGCCCTAACTAGCATCCTTCCACTCTTATTACCAAACTCATAAAATGAGCTGCGCCATTTTTGCACCATCTTCTGGTAGGATTTATCCAAAAGGCGCCGGGCATCCAAGCGGGCCTCTTGTAGAGCCCACAGGGTGGCCGGAGCAAGAGCACGTTTATGGGCCATCTCCAGCTTGGTCACTTTATGAAGAGCAAGAGATAGAGAATGCGCTTTTTCCCTATTGAGCCTAGTTCCATGCTTGATCAGAATGCCCCTGAGCACACACTTAAGAGCCAGCTCCCAGGAGGTTGTCTTAACCTATGTGGGCGGTGAGAGAATGAACTAAGAAAACATCATTTTGAAACCGCACAATCCACAGCTAGTGCTTATTAACCAGGGGATGAAAGTAAACAGCTGAAAGTGGAGTAGATAAGGACGTATATGTCTCAGCTCGGAGGGTTAAGTCCTCAGAAGGGGCGAGAAGCTTGAGAGTCCCGCCAGGTACCATCTTGAGGTCTGCGGCGACTATGGGCAGCGCGAGATGGGAGGCCTTGGGAGCTCCCTGCAGAGCGTTGAGAAGGAGGCTGCCCTTGTGGAGGGGACAGATTGGAGGGGACGAATGAGGGCCATTGTCCCAGGTCCACTGGAGGGAGGTTGAGTCCTTGCAGGAACCCAGGGAGGTCATCAGTACTGCGGAGAGTAGCAGAGCTGCCTTTGTGACCAGCTATTAGTGCAAAGGGGAAGCCCCAGCAATAGGGAATCCCCCGCTCGCGCAGGAGAGAAAGAACGGGTTTCAGTGTCGCCCTTTGAGCTAGAGTGTAACGGGATAAGTCCTGTAGAATCATAATAGGTACTCCAGCAAAGGAGAGGGACTGGTGCTGCCGAGCCTGGAACAGGATTCGCTCTTTGACGGCATAATAATGAATCCGGCAGATAACGTCCCGAGGTGGTGCTCCATCTGGAGGAGGAGGGCGCAGAGCCCGGTGAGCCCGGTCTATCTCAATGTGGGAAGATCGCGGGCTGTCCAGCAGATCGTTGAAGATGCTGAGAAGTGCAGGGAAAAGGTCAGCGGGAGGTATGGACTCAGGGATACCTCGGATCCGAATATTATTACGGCGACCTCTATTCTCCAGGTCATCAAGGTGCTGCTGAAGGTTGTGTATTTGAGTCCCATGTAAATGAGTAACATCTTGGAGCGTCTTCACCGTTGAGTGAAGATCTGAGTGATCATGAGAGACAGTATCTACCCACTCTTTTAGAGTAGTGAGTTCCGCTCTGACTTGAGCAAATTCCTGCTTACATTCTTGAAGGATTTTTGATGCGAAAGCAGAGAAATCCTCCTTAGAGGGTAAGGAGCAGAGAAGTTGATGCAGGTCCGCTACCGTGGGAGCCCTAGTGTCATCTATGAGAGCAGGTGGAGCAGGTCCAGGTAGTAGCACAGGAGGAAGAGTGGTAGCAGCCGCCCCAGAGATGTTTAGGGGAGGGTGAGCAATGGCCTGTGGAGAATTGGGGTATGCCCCTTTATGGCCCCCCCAGGATGAGGATCCAGTGGACCACTGCGGCGACGACGCCGCCAGAGAGGAGGCAGGAGAGTCTGGTGGAGACAAGAGTCCCCGCTTACGGCTTATTGGAGCAGGCTGGTGTCCAAGCAGCGAGTGACAGGGATCCCCTTTAGAAGGAGGGTTGTTGCTTAATGCCCCCTGGCTCAACGGGGTTCCATGTCTCTGATGGGGTGAAGGAGGATGAGGCCCCTCAGCGTATGCTTGTTGAGGATGGAACACTGAGGCAGAGGGCCGCAGTGAGGAGGCTCCAGGAGCAAGCTCAGCAGGCAGGGAGCAGGGGACCGTTGGAAACCCAGGTGGTGACTGGGAGAGGAGAAGGGGACTTGCCTGTGCTCCAGGAACGATGTCCATGGGCCGGATCTGGCGGTCAGGCGTCAGAGAGGCACGAGCTGGCGGTGCACATGGGTCCGGCGCATGGAGCGGGGCACCGCCATGATGGAATGTGGCGGGCTGAGCGGGCGCCTCCAGCTCCACGGGAGGAGAAGTAAGAAGAGCCGCTTCTTCACGGCGGGGAGCCGGAGGGGCCGAATGTGTTTGGCCTAATGCAGGTGAGGAGCCAACTTGCCGCGGAGAGATGCCCAGGGAGCGGGCTGGTGAGGAGGAGCAGGGAGTAGACGGGTGGCCGCCGCCGCCATGCTGCAGGCCGCTCCCGCGCTCCGGCAGTACAGAGTCAGGGCCCTCTTCTAAGTCCGGGGGCTTCCGAAAGAAGGAGCTAAGGTCCTCTTGAGATGCAGAAAGGGGAGCCGATGGTCGGGCTCTACCCTTTTTGACGGATTTGCCCATGATGGCTGCGGATTCAGCTGTGAGATAGGCAGGCAGACAGAGGAGCTCAGAAGACGCGTCTTCACACCGCCATGGCTAGCCACGCCCCCCCCTTAGGTAATTTTTTATCACCGTCATTTTTTTCTTGGAAAAAACGTAATGTGAAAACGTGGCTTTATACTGAAGGTTTTTTCGCTGTGGCTCGAACCCATGCAAGACATGCAGGTATGCTGTTCCCACTAAAGTGTTTCGCGATTCTTCCAGTACTGCCACATTCCCCGTGCGGCATTATATTAATTGCAACACGGAGAATGTGGTTTATGTTATTGAATGTACTCATTGTAGACTGCTTTATGTGGGAAGTACTACAAGAAAATTTAAGAACAGGATTCTGGAACATCTGAACTACATTGAGAATCCATCTTATTTGAACATCTCTAATGCAGCCAAGCATTTTATTGACGTACATGCTAGGTCAACTAGGATGTTTTCTGCATATGCCATTGAACATGTTAGACCTTCATCACGTGGTGGAAACATCAGACACATGGTACTTAGGAGAGAGGCTTATTGGATTTTTCGTTTAGACACTAGATCCCCCAATGGCTTGAACTTACACAAGGAATTAATGTGCCACTATTAATATCCATTGGCGTACACTTTTGGTTTCCAGTGAGACATTTGTATATGTTTGTTGTAATATATTTATATTATATTATATGTATGTAGCTATTTCTCCTGGTAAACTTTTGATATGCATTGTTTTTATCCCATTCTGTATATGTTGTTTCATGTTGTGTGTGTGAACAGGGCTTTACCCTGCAGCTGGTATGGTCTCTTCTGATCTGCTATCACCTGTGGGTTGATGTGTCTGTTCACAGGAGTTCCAGTTAGCATTGGAGTGACCCCTCCCCTTTGAGGGTGTTGCCCCCTCTTTTGAAACTCCTTTTATTCTCTGTCATTTTTAGTTTTCTGAGTTATGATTAAGGACTCTCTCCGAAACGCATAAGCTGTTTTTGGAGTCTGTACACTGCTCTTGGCTGTTCTGAATTTTCAAATAAAGCGCCTGAAAACACTTCACCGTTGCTGGATTTTTCCCTTCTCTTGGTCTCATGATGTCAAAATGTGAACAGCATGATGAGGAGGACTGTTTAAATACCAATTCTGAACCAGGAAATTTATGAAACACCTGTTGTGAATTTTGCCGTTAGAGAACAGCAAGTTGTGCAAAAAGTACTGAAACATTGAATAGTTTGACATGTGCATTCAAAGGTTTAGAGAAGGTCACATTAACTTGACCTGCAATGGTTAGAGTCCATTTTAGGTTCATCCTGAAATTTCACCCACAAGCCAAATATCCCTATCAATACAATATGTGCCAAACGGCCCACCTGGAATTTTCCCGGTAGGGTGCATTGCCAATCTAAGTGTATGTAGCTCTCTTTCTGAGAAAGCTGAGTAGCCTACAATATGGCCTCCATTACACATCCCGCAGTGATTGCCGCTCAGCTTTCCTAGATTCTGAATGGCAAGACTGACTAGACAATGCTACAGCAGGGGAAGACAGGCCCTGTCAATTATGGGAATATTTTCACCAGGGTTGCTTAAAGGGTGGCCTAAAATATCCCCTCCTAATGCTTGGGCCCCTTGTATGGCTAATACTTACCTGTTCCCCGGCACCTGCATTGTTCCGAATGCCTGCACGGTCGCTGCTGCATCTCCCCATCGCTCGGATCAAAACATCCAGCAATGGGGGAAGCAGTCAATAGCAGGCAGCGATGGAGATGAGTCCACTTGAGGCTGGACACCGTCGCAACCTGCTATTGGCTGCTCCCCCTGTCGCCGGATGTTTTGATCAGAGTGACAGGGAGATGCAGAGGTAGTTGTGCAGAGATCCGGAGAGACGTGGGTGGCAGAGAACAGGTAAGTATAATCCATACATGGGGCCCGGACATTGGGGGGGGCGATATTTTAGATATCGGATCACCCCTTTAATGTAGTATAATCCAATAAGAGGAAGTGGGCATGTTTGACAAAAGATGGATTTGCTGGCAAATGGTGACTATAGTAAAGATGAGAACACAGAGATACAGACACTAGGAATGCTGACAGTGGCTCCAATGATCACTCTGTCAGATTGACCAGGAAGCCTTCTTCGTTAACTTCCTTGTCTCTGCCCTTTACCATCCCCTGCCAGCCTGGGCACACCAAGACAGCAATGCCAGGCGTCATGTAGCTGTATGGTGGAGGTGCGCTGCAGTGTCATGTTCTCCATAAAAAAAGTCATGGTGGCCTCCTCATCTCGATCATGCAGCTGAGTGAAAGACTCCAGAAGTGACATTTAGCACCTGTAATTAGTGTCTGTTCTGTCATCACTTACAGCAAATCACACAGTCCAGAACATTGTGTGACAAGCCTGAGGGGAGGTGGTGTTGGAGGGGGGGCTATGGAGAGACCTTTTTAAATGAAGAACATAAATCGAACTCATGCATTGCAGAAATTGACTATGTCAGGTATGGATATTCTGTTACCGAACATAGTGTTTAGCTACCTTGACTAGAATGTAAATCCTACTTATCCTATCCTAAGAGAAGAGCTAGAGTCTGACATCATAGTGATGTGATGAAAATGTTTAAAAGGGGTTCTTTTAAACACAAATCTTACAGGAGTTCTTCTCATAATGGACTGGCATGATAAGTACATTGACAGCATACCATATGCTAATCTATACTTGTTACCTTCATGATTGTTTCTCATAGAGAGGGCTTTTTTTGCCTTTGCTCTGTTCCTTTTAACATTCTTCACCTCATCCTTTTGGATGGCATCCCACCTCTTTTTGTATGGTGCCCCACTCCCTCTATGCACATTTGTTCACTGGGGCTGTGTCTCATTATGCACCAATCTGGCGCCCCATACTTTTAAAGTATATGGAGAGCTGCTTTCTAAGAGCAGCCCAACCGTGCGAAACCCGCGAGATTTTCCAAATCGTCCAGGATGACAGCCAGACAATCGGGGAGAATTGGTAAGTATGTACTAATATTCTCTCACTTTCAGCCACAATGTGCACAGTATTGTTGGAGTCCTATATGATGGGTCCAATACAATAATTTACAGTTGACCGATGATTAATAACTGTGTCTACTTATGTGGGCATGAATGTGACTGCTACTTCTACAACCCTTATAGATACACCCTTGCAAGGTTGGTCACACATAACCTTCTCTCTGCAGGACTTCTACAGTAAATTGTAGTGGGGGGACCATAGAGTGTTCTACAGGGGAACACATGCTCAGAGAGGTCATGTCAGCAGAGGAGGATATGACTTAAGAGTGAAAAATAACATTTAGTTTATTAATTTAGTTATCATAAAGGCACCAGATGTGCGTAGAGCTTTGAAAAGGGCTGGGTTGTATTTGGGGTAAGGAAGTTCTAGATGAAAGTGACATGGAAGAGTACTATGAGGAGGATGGGGGAGGTAGTGGTTCACAGTGGATGTCCTCACTCTGGCACTCCCTGGGGCCGTGCAACAGTGAATGGAGGGCATGTCCTTTCTTCCCTTGGTGCACTCCCAGACTCTCTCTGGCTGCTGCCTGGTGTTAGGTGGGGTGCCCTTGCTGTGAGGTACATGACTGGGCACACTCATGATGTAGGCCGTGAAGTGGTGGGGCAGTGAAGGTGATGAATCGAAAGTAATAATGATGCCCATTTTGTTAAACAGCGAACAGTCTCTTTACTGAGGTAATTTAGTCAGTTCATAACACGGGCAATGATCGTAGTCAGTAGAGATTAGCAAAGTTATTAAAAATTTCATTCAGCTGCTTCGCCGAAGTTCAGAAAGAAATTCGATTTGTTAAGAATTACTTTGTCACGAATCGCATTCCACTGTAAGTAGCGGGTTCAATGACGGGGAACGGAGATCGCACCACCAACTTCCCCCCCCTCCCCCCGTCGTTTGGACCCCTCAGATGCCATGTTCAACTCTGATCATGGCATCTGACAGTCACATTGAGGCATTTCAGGGGTTAAAACAAAAAAAAACATACCCACCTCATCCATTTGCTCATGAAGAGGCCGTTGTGGACATCTTGATTGAAATAAACACGTCAAATCTCACTTGCGCTGATGTGTGACGTCACCACGTCGTCATCATGATTGGCCGGGTACGGTGATGTCATCAGTCAGCACACACGAGATGTGGCGCGTTTTCTTCAATCAAGGTGGCCGCAATGGTCTCTCCGTGGGCAAATGGATAAGGTGAGTATGTATTTTTTTGTTTTTTACCACCATTTCAGAAAAAATTGATTCTTTACCACGAAGGGCAAGGAAAATTGGCTTTGTAACGAATCAAATTTTTCCTGAAATTCTGATCAAAGTCTATTTCGTTAACTTCGATTCACAGAACACTACTAGCCAGTTCAGTCATCCCAGGATACATTCACAATACTTCCAAAGCTGAACATGGGATAGTTTCTCTCTATCAGATCCAGACAACTTTCCAAATCAATCATAGGGGTGCACAATTTCCCAATACATTTCCACAGCAGGCTGTAGATCTTCCAACAGGTAGCTAATCTGTGGTAAAAATGTGAGATGAGGAAACAGCTCTCATTGTGTGAACACTGCGTGTGTGAAAATGAAGTTAAATCATCTGGACTGACATTCTGCTGTTTGGCCACAAGATGCTGCTGTTTCATAAGCATAACTAAAAAGAGCTGCATTCCTAGATTCTTCTGATGTTAAAAAAACTCTTAGGGGTGGAGTTACAAGCCTGAAAAGGAAGTGAAGGATCCTCGTCTTAGGCTCCATTCACACGTCCGCAGAATGTGTCCGCATCCGTTCCGCAAAATTGCGGAACGGGTGCGGACCCATTCATTTTCAATGGGGCCGCAAAAGATGCGGCCGGCACACAGTGTGCCGTCCGCATCCGCACTTCCGTTCCGCGGCCCCGCAAAAAAATAGAACATGTCCTATTCTTGTCTGAATCCACGGACAAGAAAAGGCATTTCTATTATAGAGCCGGCCATGTGCGGTCCGCAAAATGCGGAACGCACATGGCCGGTGTCCGTGTTTTGCGGATCCACAATTTGCGGACCGCAAAACACACACGGACGTGTGAATGTACCCTTAGAGTGAAGCTGAGAGAGATACTGAGGACCTGTTTGAATAAAGAATCCATTGACATCCAGATGTGGGAGCATCTTTCTGTAACCAGAGCTGCAGCTAAGTGAAGCTGATTGTGTCCAAGACCCTGATCCTGTCCAGAGGAAGGGGGGTTGCTGCCAGGAAGGCTGATGAGAGCTGAGGAGCCAGGTCAGTAAGACTGATCGTGCATGCACCTCATTATATTGGCACCAGTGGCATAACTAGAGCTATGGACCTCGGGTCAAACTTTGGATTGGGGCCTCCCCAACTCCATTAACCCACAACCCCGTGACCCTGCCCCTCGGTCTGTATATATATGATTTGGGCCCCACCCAGACTGTATATATTTCATTTGGCCCCCACTCACCCAGACTGTATATATTTAATTTTGACCCCAGTATATAATTGGATGATTGGCTGCCCCTGCCCCACTCTCACTCTGTATAGATTTTATTTTTTTGTGGCGCCCTTTTATATGGCTGGTGCGGGCCCTCCTTTCTAAATTCCGTACATAGGACCACAGCCAGGTGCCCCCAGTATGGCACAGCCCCTGCCAGGCTGCCACCCTCTCTGTATAGATTTTATTTTCTTTTGTGCCCCCCTCTTTCTAAATTCAGTTCATAGTCCGGGTGCCCCCAGTATGGCGCGCAGTGTGTGCATATCTAAAAAAAAAAAATACTTACCTCTGCTCTGATCCATTCTGCGTTCGGTTGTACCGTCTCACTGGCAGCATCAGCACGTCTTCCTGCGAGACCCGTGACCTCCAGCGCCGGGTCTTGCTGACAGTGGAAAGGGTGTATGTATGGGGATGTGCGCAGCTGCACTAGCCACTATCTTTTTAAATAGGCCAAGCAAAGCGGAGGGGGACTAGGCTGGCTAAAAGCACTTGCGGGCCCCCCTCACTCCCGCGATCATTACGCCCCTCATTGGCGCCTAGAATCCTAGAGACTGAGACCAGGCCTATAGTCAGTTAGTTACGGTTTCTCTTTGTGCTAGGCCACAAAGATTGTTAACTGTTCATTACAAAAACTTAACAGTTAAAGTTACAGTTCACACCGGAGAGTTGAAAAGCTGCACCACAAACTCAAGACAGGCTGGTGATTACTGAGAAAGAATACTCAGGCACATGCCACATGATCAGTTATTGGAGGGGAAATACTATGGAGTTGTCACGGGGAGCGGATAATACCCAACAGTGTATGCTTCCCGGCGTATGCCCGCTCCCTACTTACGTGCAGGGGACGGGGCGTACCTAGCAGCGTACACTTCCCAGCGTACACCCACTCCTTAGTTGCGTATAGAATGTGGGGCGAACCCGGTAGCGTATGCTTCCTGGCGCAGCCGGTGAGCACCCGCCCCTTAGTGACATACAGGCAGGGCAGGTGAGCACGGGTGTGGATAGGCTGGCACTCACCTGTGGTGAATCAGTATTGGGGTCATGTGACGCTGGCCACATCACATGACCCACCTGTGGGCCTATTTAACAGGCAGCCTGCTGGCCACAGGTTGCCTGTGATTGGTCTTCTTCCGTCACCTGCGTTTTGGATTACTGCTGCAACTATTGTGTTTGACTTCAGCTTTTGAACTTGACCTCATCCTCGTCTCATCCCCTTGTACTGCATTACTTCTCGGCTTCTGACCTCGGATTGTGTTTTAACTCTGCTCTTGTTTGTTCCCCTGGTATTGACGTCACTTCCTGGTTTGACCTCGGCTTGGTGACACTTATATTAACATAGTAACATAGTAACATAGATTGTAAGGCCGAAAAAAGACATCTGTCCATCCAGTTCGGCATGTTTTCCTACAAGTTGATCCAGAGGAAGGCAAAAAAAACCCTGTGAGGTAGAAGCCAATTTTCCTCACTTTAGGGGGAAAAATTCCTTCCCGACTCCAATCAGGCAATCAGAATAACTCCCTGGATCAACGACCCATCTCTAGTAACTATAACCTGTAATACCCTCCAGAAATACATCCAGGCCCTTCTTGAACTCTTTTAGTGAACTTTCCATCACCACCTCCTCAGGCAGAGAGTTCCATAGTCTCACTGCTCTTACCATAAAGAATCCTCTTCTATGTTTATGTACAAACCTTCTTTCCTCCAGACGCAGAGGATGTCTCCTCGTCACAGTCACAGTCCTCGGGATAAATAGATGATGGGAGAGATCTCTGTACTGACCCCTGATATATTTATACATAGTTATTAGATCTCCCCTCAGTCGTCTTTTTTCTAAAGTGAATAACCCTAATTTTGATAATCTTTCTGGGTACTGTAGTCCACCCATTCCAGTTATTACTTTGGTTGCCCTCCTCTGAACCCTCTCCAGCTCTGCTATGTCTGCCTTGTTCACAGGAGCCCAGAACTGTACACAGTACTCCATGTGTGGTCTGACTAGTGATTTGTAAAGTGGCAGGACTATGTTCTCATCACGGGCATCTATGCCCCTTTTGATGCAACCCATTATCTTATTGGCCTTGGCAGCAGCTGTCTGGTGCTGGCTTCTACAGCTTAGTTTACTGTTCACTAAAATTCATAGGTCCTTTTCCATGTCAGAGTTACCCAGTGCTTTACCATTTAGTATGTACTGGTGACTTGCATTATTCCTTCCCATATGCATAACCTTACATTTGTCAGTGTTAAACCTCATCTGCCACTTTTCTGACCAAGCCTCCAGTCTATCCAGATCCTGCTGTAGCAGTGCACTGTCCTCCTCTGTGTCAATTACTTTACACAGTTTAGTGTCATCTGCAAAAATTGATATTTTACTATGTAAACCTTCTACAATATCATTAATAAATATATTGAAGAGAATAGGACCCAATACAGACCCCTGTGGTACCCACTAGTGACAGTGACCCAATCTGAGTATCTACCGTTAATAACCACCCTCTGTTTTCTATCACTGAGCCAGTTACTTACCCACATACAGACATTTTCTCCCAGGCCAAGCATTCTCATTTTGTATACTAACCTTTTTATGTGGTACCGTGTCAACGCTTGGAGAAGTCCAAATATTACGACATCCATTGGAGTCGCACGCGGTCAAGTCTAGAACTTACCTCCTCATAGAAACTGATTAAATTGGTTTGACATGACCGATCCCTCATGAAGCATGCTGATACGGAGTTATTTGCTTATTTTCATTGAGGTACT